>CM045916.1:2746528-3346528 GCA_025169955.1 Salix arbutifolia | reverse complement strand
TCTGGGTTGTACTGTTCATATATAATTAATTATATATATATATATATAAAATTAAAATATTAATTTAACAAGTATAATTTAAATTCAAAATAAATTAACTTTAAATTATACAACACAAACACAAAGTCAAACAAATATCATCTCAAAATTAGAAACATCTCTAAAATTCCAAAATATTATCATAGTAAAATGTTTTTAAATAAAAAAAAATATTATGATTTTGAGTCGGAACGGTACCAAGCGTTCCGACCGGAATTAAAACCGAGATAAAAATAATGTTATTTCATCTCGGTTTTTTTAATGGCACGAAACGTTCCGGCCGGAATGAAACGGAATTAACAAACCTGATTCAAACAAACAAAATGATTAAATTTTGTGTAAAAAGGTTTTATTTCACAAGAAGTGTCCGAAGGTTTTGGCCTTTATCTTGCGTTGTATATATTTTTTTTTTAAAAAAAAAAACCTTCTTAACGTAGAAAATAAGAAAATAAATAAATAAAGTTAAATGTGTGGATCTGGTTTACAAGACCAAAAATATCTAGCCTTTCCCCTTTTATTCTTTTTTTTTTTCAAATCTAAAAAATTGTTTAACATGATAAATCATCTACCCTTAAATTTTTGACATAATTCTTAAATAATACTATTGGTTTTCATTAGAATGTAGCAATTGTTTTTTCAATAATTATATGCATAATATGTAAAAGATTAATAGTAATAATTAATTTCACATATATATTCATTTAAAATCAAATTTTGATTTTTATGATTTTTAAATATATTTTGATATTATTTGTATGTTTATATTATTGTTATTTAGCTTTTAATCATATACAAAATATGAGCACGTTATCTTGATATAAAGTTTTTTTTAACTTGATTTGACAATCATGAGATGTTTCTTTTTTAAATAGTTATTCTACTTAAATAAAAAAATATTTTCACTCACTATTTTACAATGGTATTACTAATTACTTTATTGATAATTATGTATTGGTGATATGCAGAATTTTAATAATAACTTTGATAATATTTTTTTATTAATGTTGAATGAGAAAAGAACATACATTTATTCTAAAAAAATTTTAAAAAATTAAGAACCAATGAAGAAAATACATAATAATAAGAAAAGCATAATCTATACTAGAAATTTCTTTTTAATGGATTTAAAATTATTTATGTTCTATTATAAATAATTGAAGATTTCCACTCAACTTGGAATCACATATCTTAATAAGTATTTTTATCTTAGTTTATCGACTTAGTTTTCTATTTAAATCAGAAAATTTATTATTGTTTTTTAACATATATAATTCTTGATATTTTTTATCAAACACATATATCTAACTTTTCAGTCCATAATTATAAAAACATTATTTGTGTGTTGGATAAAATTATTTTGTCTTATATCATATCTCAGATAAATCAAATTAGTTTAATTTATATTTGTGCAATGCATTACGATTGTGTTAGCTCCTGTATTAACTTTTATTTTTACAGACTTAAATGTTAATTAGATCCATGTATTGAATTAATTAATTAATTTATTATCAAGTTATTTTTTATTATAATAATTATTTGTTGGAATTATAAAAAATATATATATAATTTTATTTTTATAATTCTTTGCTATCATCTTAATTTTTTATATTATAACAGCAAGATTAAATTCAATTATCTTGTTTGGAATATTGGCGGAAATGAATTTAATTAACAATATTGATTATTTTGCTCTTAATTTGAAAATCATTTATTTTTATTATTAAAAACAAATTTGTTGCAAGTACATATTGAAATAAAATATAGACATTTTAAAAAGATAAAAATAAACTTATCTCATATTAATTATTTATTTTAAAAAATTGAGAAATATATATTTGTTATCTTTTCAATGTTGAGAAATGTTTGTTAGAAATATTCTAGTAAGATTTATAACATTTTAGTTAAATCAAAATTTAACAAAAAAATAAATCAAATCAGTGCATATCACAATTCTTAGTTTTAATATAAAAGAGATAAGTCAATAACTAACATAATTGTAACAATGTTAAAAAATCATAAAAATACCACAATTGTTAGTTTTAATAATTCAAAAGATATCAATATAAAAAAACAAATTTTTACAATTAAATAAATAAGTTTTTGACAAATGTTTTCCATTCCACCGTGCAACACTATTGCGAAGAACATGTACTAACAAAAACTAAAAGATATGGGTAAAATCATGTAGCATAATAAAGACATCATTATTCATTGGAATAGTAGAGTGGCATGTTGCCTTTCTAACAAAAACCTTTTATAATAATAAAAACTAAAAGATGTGGGTAAAGTCTTTTAACATAAGAGAAACTATTATGTATTGGAATAGTAGAAGGGCAAGCTTCCCTTTCTAACCAAGAAACATAAGATTTTCTATACGGGATAATTGGATCTTTTCACGGGTCCATAGGTCATTATTGATTTAAATAGGGGTAGCTTGGTATTTTTCCATATAATGGTACAATAGAATTTATTTAAATGCTCTTAAAGGCAAAAGATTTGAATCTAGGGGCTTATTGACTTCTTGATTTTCTTTATCACATTGTAAAGACTATATCGCCCTTAGAATTTGAAGTTGAGCCTTCTCTTCAAGGGCTTAATATAACTTTCTTTTTGGTTTGTTTTTGTTGTCATGTGGTATTAAAGGTATATTAGTATTTTTTTATTAAACTGCAAAAAATATCAAAACAAATGATAGTTGGGGCATGTTGAAACTTACCCTTCTTACCAAAAAAAAAAATGAGATTTTATATGATAATAAAGACTAAGAGGTGTGAGTAAAGTTTATAGCATAAGAGAGAAGTTATTATTCACTTAGGTAGTGGAGGGACAAGCTTGTCCTCCTTACCTAAGAGCATGAGGTTTTTTATGAGGGGTAATTAAGTATTTTCATGGGTCCATAGGTTATTATTGATTTAAATAGGGGTGAATTAGTCTTTTTCCATATAATGGCATAGTAAAATTATTTAAATTCCCTTAAAGGCAAAATATTTTTTATCTTGAATCTAGGGCTTCATTGAACTTTTAATTTTTTTAGCATTCTATAATAATTATATAGCCCTTAGAATTTGAAAAGGTTTAGACTTCTCTTAAGGGGATTATTAGTACTTTTTTCTTGTTTTTTCTTATGCTTGCCATGGTATTAGGGGCACATTGGTATTTTCATTTAACTAAGAAAAATGGTGGCTAGCGTGTGCTAACATTTACCCTTCTAACAAAAAAATCACTAGGTTTTCTATGATAAGAGAAACTAGAAGGTGTTGGTAAAGTCTTGTAGCAAAATATGATCATTTGTTCATTTGAAGTAGTTAATGGAAAAAATTGGTTTGATTGTTTAGTATTAGTATAGGGTGTGGTTTTAGAGGATGGTTTATCTTTCATGTTGTAATTACAGATGTATTAGTTATCAAGCAACAAATGTATTATGTTTTGGGGAATTGATTGAAGTCCCTATTATTAGATTTAATGGTGTAAAATATGATGGAATAATGATGATTATGATCCTTATCATGATGGTGTTCCTGCCTCCTCGGGATATGAGTGCGTGGAAAAGAGAGTTTGTATAATCATAAAATTATGATTATAATTATCATGAATCGACACCTGGTATTAAAATTACTAGAAAACTTAATTGTCTGTGAGAGCCTAGTTAAGGAGACTTGTTATACAAGGGAAAAATACATCACCTCCAATACATTCTATCTAAGGTAGGTTGCATTGTTGTTTGATTGTTTTTTATGTCAAATTTATATTTGTTAGTCTTTTATAAGGTTCAAGATAAATCTCTCTTTATCTTAATGGATTGAAAACCTAATCGTTCCAAATATATGAATTTTAGCATTATTTTTTTTCATATCTTTAATAGCTAAGTGTATACTCTTCATTGTAGTTTTATAACCCCTCTCTTAAATATTAAAGTCTACAACTAAATTCTAATATATAAAATAAAAATAAACAAAATAATTGGTGAATTATTTTGATATTTTGGTCAAACTCTAACAAATGATCGTAAACTAGTTACAACATCCTTTTTTTTTGAAACATGGGAAAATATGTAATTTATTTGTTTTTTAATAAAAATATACTTAGAAAATTTTTATGATTCGGCCATTTATATGAAAACAAAACATTTTTTTGTTTTTGAAATAAGGATTTTTTTTATTGATTATTTGGAATTTTTTGAGAAGATAATATATTTCGTTTCAGGTTCATATCTTACAATGTAAGTCAATGACCTGATATTAAACAAAATTGCTAGAAAAACATTCAATGAAATAAAAAAATATTTTAAAATGGTCCTTGAAGTTTTTTTTGGAATTTTTTCTTGAAGTTTCAAAGAAATATAGGTATTTTTAATATTAGATTTATATCTTACCGTGTAAATTTACAATCTAATATTATGCAAAATTGCTAGAAAAACTTGCGAGAAAATAATTTGAAATACCCATTAGAAAATTTTAGAAATTATCATTTTTTTGAAAAAATATTATGTTATTATTATTATATTATATTGGGTTGGGCTAACCCACTCAAGTGGGTCAACCTAACAAAGTTACGGTTTGGGCCGCTGCCAATCCGGTTATTTTTTTTAAATTGAGTTGGTCCTTAACCCAACCCTGTGGGTTGGGTTAGGCAGACTAGCCTAATTAAAATGTTATTCACATGCATGTTAACATTAGAGAGTGAATTAATTCACTCTCCACTACACGTGATCTGGAGAAGAAGAAAAAGAAAATTACTTGCAGTGGAGCCATCAAACGTGAAGGGGTGGTTATGTTGATGATTGGATAAACATCGATAGAAGAAATGATGGTCGGAGTTGGCCAAAAAATAAAAAAATTATAATGGGAGCAAGCTACCACGGGGAAAAAGAAGAAGAAATGGTTGTCAGTTATGAAGGGCTTAACCATGAAGGGAAAGCTCAGATGGTGACTGAGGGAGCGAAGATGAAGGAGATAGTAACCGATGTTGGCTATAAGTAAGGGAAAAAAAAAAGACCACCAGTTGCAAAGAAAAATCAGGGGGCTGTTATTTTCAAACTTTGGATTTAAATTTCTTGATCCTCTGAGCATGGGATCGACCCTTATTTATATGTGGTGGAAGAGGGTGATCTCGTCTTTGTTAGAGTAAAATTTCAGCAATTGATTCCATACATAAGCATCTCAACCATTGGCTCAAAATACAAACCACATGGTTATCAGTTTTGTCAACTTCGGGTTGCCGAAGTTGTCACCTTTGAAGTGGTGTCATCGCATGTGTGGTATCAATCAGCCTCAACTTATAATACCATAGTATGGTCGAACATCATATGGTCATTTCGTGCAATTTTTATCAAATATGGTGAAGTATAAATGCATTAAATTCACCTCCAAAGTTGGTTGCTCAGCTGCTATTAAGGCAGATTTTAGGGGGGGAAATAAAAAGTGACTAGATGACGTGTTGGTGGTCACTCTGCTAGGTCAGACGACGCGTAGTGTGGTCTTTTTTTTCTTCTCCAAAATAGCGTTCTTTCGCACTAGGATCTTTGTCAACATTCAATTTAGTCCTTCAATCTTATAATTGCTCTAATTTCACCCATAATTGACCAAAAACTTTTAATTTTGTGCAATTTCACTTATGTTGAACTTCAATGACAACCCCTAATTTATGTCTTTTTTATTTTGGCCATTGATTTTAAATTTATATAATTTGATCTTTTATTGACACTTAAACTATCATTTTTTTAATCAATTTCACTCTTGATTTTGGTTAATTAGATCTCTATAATTGAACGTCTTTGACAAACTTTACTTGTAAAAATCTAATGAGATTTAAATATCCTTATGTGATAGTGTTAGTTATTTTTTGTTTTTATGGGCTTGGTTATTTAATGATCATTAAAATATAAAAAATATATATATATTTTTAAACAAATCTATAATAATTAACACGACATATTTTTTGAAGGCCAAATACCTTACTTCACTGTTACAGTGAATAGTGTATTTTTTATACGGGTGTATGCGTGCTTCTTCTTCCTCCCTTGTGTTAAAATAATTCAGTGTGTCAAATCAAAATGAATATAATTCATGAGTGCATGCACAAGTGTCACTGCTCGATAGGTTGTAAGGATTTACCTCTCCAGTAGTCATCGCAACAAAGACAAATAGCTTTCAAAGTTCACACATTTGACTTAGTAGTTTAATTCTATTTGTTTATTTTAAATTGCTTTCTGTTTAAAAGGATATTAAATAATTTTATTTATTTAATTTTTAATATTGACATATTAAAAAAAACATAAAAAAATTAATCTAAAATAAAAAAAATTAAAGCATGAATTGAATAAAAAAAAACAGACACTAACTATACATTACCTTCATTCATAACATTCACAACCACTATAGAAGACGTTAGCTTGTGTTACTGAGCTGTGATTTTTAATAAATATATTTTTTTAATAGTTTATTATATTGATATTAAAAATAATTGTTAAGAATTAAGAAATATAACTTTAATAGATAAAAAAAATCAATCACACAATAGCTAAACAAGCAAGCACCTAAACAAAAACGTAGAAAGAGAGGAAGCAGGAGGTCAACACGGAGATAGAACAAGAGAGTCGCCTAACTGTAAAGAAATCTCTTCAAAGACGTACCAGATGGGGTACGTCTTTGAAGACAGGGGAATTCAAGTCATGTGCTTCATGCACAGTTTCAAACCTTCAGTTTCTGTCATTTTTCCAGTTTCAATACCAGACAGATGGAATCCTTAACAAAGAAGATGACACGTGACAATGGCTCAACGAAGATATTACAAGCGAGGAATTACAGAATGAAATCTCTTTTAACCTTCCCTTTTATTCCTCCTTTCAAGCTGTTGAAATTTTGCAGACAAATTTTAACGTGGGCACTCCTAGTTCGAAAACCAAAATTATAATAGCAGAAAAAAGAAGTGGATAAAGATATAATCTTGCTCGCTAGTCTACGAGGTTGTTTGCATAGAGGAGAGTGAAGAATAGTTCAACTTCTGGTTCATTCCGGATGATTTGGATAATCTGGTTTTGGCTTGCTTCACCCAGTAAAGATGGTACTATCTGCAGAATTCGTGATAGAAGTTTTGCCAGTGGCATCCCTGATGTCAGACTGGCCCCAGTGGACTGACTCTGAGCCTCCATATCATCTACAAGTGCATCCACCGCTACTTTCAAAGATATTCCCATGATTTTACCAAATTCAGCACTGCAATGGAGGGAGAGAAAAAAATCCTTATAAAGGAGCCCAACATACAGTTAAGTTTGATTAATTTTCAATATCTCAGTTTTCAACTTGTACTAGGCAAACCAAGAACAAAAACTTCAGAAGGCATGTAATGAAAGACATTCCAAGGATTGTGATGACAACAATTCTTTGATGCTGTAATGAAAACAGGAGAAAATAAAACCCTGACAACAGAGAATCTCCTGATACTAAAATCCCAGAGCATCAAGCACAAGTTCATACATTCAGGAAGCCACCAGCAAAAGGGAAGGAGGAAAATAAGGAAATGAAGCCAGAAAGGGGGACTGGGAAGGTTGATATTATTAAGCATCCACTAGAAAACAGAAAGGGTTAGAGAACTCTGATGGTTATTTTCAATTTGTTTTCAATGCCACCACACAAGATTACAAGTGTGGATAATAGTCAGCTCTGTAATGAGAGACCGGTACCCTCTGCTGACGATAATGGATTTTCCTAGGCAGTTTGAGTCAACCAACAAAAAAGTCCTTGACAACTGCACTTTCATGCAGTGTATTCTTGTAATTAATTTTGCACCTTTGTGTTGTGTGAATTGCATGGGTAAAAGAAATTATATTTTTTTGTGCCTGAAACATAATTAGCCTTCTTTTTTTGCCAACTAGAACATAAAGATACCTTGATAGCACTGCCCGTGCCTCCACCATAAGCTGATCAAAACTCGTGCTATCAGGAAGGATTGTGTCATCAATGCTGGAGCTTGGGCCTAGTTTGTAGTGCCCGCAATCTTCAGGCATCAGGTAGTCTATCCATTGGTGCGGACTTCCCACACTCATGAACTTGTTAAGTATTTGCATGACAGTTTCGTGAAGTGAAGTGGCGTTGAACAAATCCGTCAGCTTCTTTCTGCTCAGAATAAGGTTATAAGAAATTTAAGCAACCCTCCAATGGTCAAAACATTTATTATTATTTCCAACAGATTCTTCATCTTTGGAATTTCATTAAAAATGCCCTTCCAATACATTAGCTTTTTGTTCTTTATCCCAGATGTTACTGTAACAGATGTCATTGAATGAGTGATTTTTAGACTTCATGAGCCTCTACGCATTTGCTTTGAGGTTGTTCTCATGTGCCTTAAACATAGATTGCACCTAGAGTATCTGTGATAATGTGAACTTCTTCATGCAGTCAATGAGACAGTCAAGCATAGTCCAGATTCACTCTGGATTGGTCGAGAAAATAATGACATTCTAAGTTCAACTGTCTGATTTTAGCATGTTTATTTTGAAAAATTGAGATACAATCATCGGAAGCATGCAAACATAATTTTAATCTTATAGAATGTACCTTGATTTAAAAAGAATTATTAGCGCATACATGCCATTTTTCAAATATGGAAACACTTACCCCTCAAGAACTTCTGTTACCACAGCTTGGATATTTGGAATCAGTGCCAGCAGGCCATTATTGGCGAGAAAATCAGCGCTAGCCAAAAACTTTTGCTGGTCATCCCTATCAGCAATATCAACATTCTCCTGTGTGAAATGAATGAAATAGATTAACTTAAGAAAAATGACAAGAAATTTTAGGACATCCAGAAGCAGCATTAAAAATACCATAGGCATCGTCTACCAAAAGTGGGTTACACTATTTCAACATACTAAAAAACCATGATACTATCACATACCTAACCGACAGATACGGAATAAATTAATCAGGAATTTAAAATATCACGTACACATGCAAAAAACTAAAGACAAGAATGATAAGTTTACCGGGTTTACATAAATTGCTGGCTCCAAACTATGGTGCGCTTTCCCCTTTTTTTACTTTTCTGATGAATACTTATTTTTCATGCACTTTCATTGATGTTTTAATTTACTGAATTAATGTCTCCATTCTGGTGTCGCTCAGGTTTATACAGCCATAAAGATGATGGTACTCATGAGAGGAAAAAACTGCAACAAATAAGGTACGCCATGAACATCACAGAACCCATAAAATGAGGTTGAACCATCCTAAATTCAGCATTCTCACTTTTGACACATGGTAGTCTGTTTGTGCCCATTAAAGAGCAAACTCGATATATTAGAAAGAAACAGAACCACAAAAGACATGTTGTATTATCATGGGTGGCATAACTTTAAGAATCACAACCTCTTCCCAAACTTTTCTTACACACCTATAGTGTATTCCATTCAGCTGCATCGTTAAACAAGCAGCCAAAAAGGAAGGGATTAGAACTAGCTCAATTCACTTCTGAAAAAACCTGGTTCAAGAGATAGTTTTGTTTAACACTGTCAAGTCAATGACCTCAAACTAATGTCAGCATCTAAGATTCCATGTCAACTGTTGGAAGCGCTATAGTGCACCAGTCCTGATGCACAACCATGAAGGAGCCTCCTCTAAGAACCTCCTACAGCTTCAGTCCATAAAGAGAGAACAGAAAACAACTCCATCCCAAAGTTATTTCTCAAGTGAGAAAATTCATCACATGTTCTTGAATTCTGTTCCGTCCAAATGATTAAATGCACAACAAACATAGTACAAATGCCACAAACAATTTCACTTTCCTACTGAAAGCCTCCCAAAAGTACCCAACCACATTATTTACAATTTATCCAGTAAGCTAAAGACCAGTACCACCTAATGTTTACAACAAGTTATAAACAAACTCCTGAACATATCCCATGCCACCGGACAAAATAGTGAGAAATCATTGGGGCATATATTATATGGTATGCAGGCTTAACTAATAAGCCCCGAAATATACAGCCACTTGTACAGGTAATAAGTAGCTAGTAGCTACTACCTTTGAGTTGCTAGGAGATAGCTAGCGAATAGGCATGTGGAGATGGTTCATGATGAAGGAAATTAAGTTTATATAAATGCGAGGGAAGGGGAGTTATGAAAGAAAAAAAAGAGACTGAATTGAGTGCTGGAACTCTACCAAATGCAAACCTACCCTTCCCCACCTCCTCGTTCATTTCTCACTTTCTCCTCAGGAATTCTCTCCCCTATTTTCACTTTGCATAAATTCTCGGCAGATCTTGACATAGTCTTTCTGTGAAATCTGGTTTCTAACAGAAGTCAGATTCTGGCCCCAGTTCACTGCCCTCCAAGGCTAGGAATTATACATTTGTTTTTATCATAACACATCCCCAACCACCTTTCAGAGCGAGGCATCACATAACCTCATTTATCAGTGCAATCCTGCATCACACATGCAGAAACATCCTCCCACCTTCCCCACACACATGCCGGGGAATTGCTGTGAGACCAGGGTGCTGTTTTGTCATTGAAAAGCAAGTGCTTGACGAGAAAAGAGATAAATGAGTGAGGAGGTGGAGAAGTGTATATTGCCCCACCTCCTCACTCATTTCCTTGCCTTTCTCCTCAAGCACCCTCTCTCTTAATTTTCGTATTCTTGCCCCTCCTCATAGCCTCAAAAGCTAGGAGTTTACATTCATTTTATCATCGCATCCCAACCACCTTCCAAAGCAAGGCATCACATAACTTCATTTTTCAGCGCCATCCTGCATCACATACAGTCACAATGTATGTGAAGGGAACTGCCAAAGGGCTTACCTTAGGGAAAACAGTTGACTAAGCTTGCATTTTTTGTATGGAGAGTAACTTAAGGCTTGAGCCCTTCAATAAAAACAAAGAACAATGACATCTAAAGCCATATAATATCCATAGGGATTTGAAAAGAGGGTCTCTCATAGTGATCACATCATTTCTATACCAGAGATATAAAAAGGCATCATTCAACAACTGCCCCTGCTACAAAATCACAAATACAGACCTTCATCAAGACAACCATCCAGAAACCCTTTCTTAGCCTCCCCCTTCAGCACATCAATTCAATTTGTTCATGAATTACAAGCAAAACATTATTCATATCTAAAAGATGAACGCCTATCTTCATGAGATGTTAATTAATACATGTGCTCCTCCAAAAACCTCCCACCATCTAAGCCATGGTGGAGAATGTCAGAAATGAAACCTGTCTTCATCAACACGTTACTTTAACAAAAGCCTGGAATATCTCTGCAGATAATCAGTTCTCCTAGGCCAACTATTGTTAATTCTCCAGAAGGTGAGCTCTTCATGCATTATTTCAGATCACTATACAACCAAACATCAAGAATTATAAATTCCATACGTAGCTAAATAATTTCAGTCTTTAGAAATTATGCGCTGTACTGAACTACCCGGTTCATTCAATATGAAACCAGACTATGCTAAACTGACCTACATGCTGTCATGAACATAATCGAGAAGCATTTGAGTAAAACTATAAGAATTTAGTAATTCAACAACGGTGACAATTGACAGTTACATACAGATCTGCAGATCCCCAAAGCTGCTTTCAGGATCAGTTAACGGTCTGAGAGTACAAATCTTAAAAGTACATATTCACAGTCCAATTAAGTCAATGCAGCTTAAAAACAAAAAATTAAAGATGGGCATTAAGGAGCAGTAATAAGGTTGGTTATAGAAAGTATGAAAATGTGATTTAACAAAAGATGCCTGAAGAAACATTGATAGTTCTGGCAAATGACAGTTGTATGTGAGCATATATCTTAAACATGGGAACAGAATTAGAATGGATCTTACAAGTAAAAGTGAGCTTCCAAGGCCACGTGCAGTATCAATATACAAATGTCTTCCTAGAATATTTACTTGGACTTTGATGTATAAGTTAAGCATCGTCACAGCCCAGAGCGAAACCAACATTTGTGTGAAACCTGGAGAAACCACATCCATAAAATTTCATTTAAAGTAATGCAGTGAAAATAAAAAGAAAATCTGAGATTATATATATTGTATGCACGATAGATATGCAGGAAAAATTAGTAGCTGCATACTTAGGATTTTGAGTCTGTCCCACAGTTCAAATTTCTCTGAAGGGGTAAGCGTGGTTGGCTGACCCTTCCCTTTCTGTAGCCTTTCAGTGAGCTGTGAAAGGTCCAGCACATCTGCTATCCGAGCTCTTAAATATTGCATTGCATGAGGCAATGATGTTGTATCAGCTATTAATTGCACATTCTCGAAATGGCCTTGCAATCTAAAAATATAAGTCATAAGACACAGCATAAGAACCAACAGAACATCATAAACAAGAGGGGGGGAGACAAAAACATAATCAAATTCTCTTAACTGGGCCTTGATGATTTCATCATTTGCCCGTTGGCGAGCAAGCTCTCTCTCCAGATCAGCGAGTTTCTGTTGGTGAGCATTGTATAGTTTACAAAGAAAATACCCACTTCCTAAAACACCTGCTGTGATAAGAATTTTCCTTTTATGCCTCCTCCAAAAATTCCTATAGAGTCAAAAGAGTACTAAATAGTCAACAAGCAATAAAACCACGAGGAATAGCTATTCGCAACCAAAATCTAATAATTAGAGCGCATGTATAGTTCTTTAAAACATAAAAACCTAACTATTCACAAAAAAAATGAACAGGGCTAGAAGATCAAACAAGCAAATTGAGAATCAAAACAGTTATTCTAGAAAAGACTACGCATAAAAAAAACGTCACACACCCAGAAGATATATAAAAAAACAATTACACTACCGCACAAGGAAAATTACATGGACAGAACTCCCACATATAGTTTGACAAATAAAGAGGACCCATTTGAAGAAAAAGATAATTAAAGCAATAAAAGAGTAAAGTATGATAGATTAAGCACAGGAAAACAACCTTAAAGAAAGCATTTTGTAAATACTCCGATGCTATGGAAACACCCAAAAGCCCATCTCTAAACTTTTACACCATTCAAATCCATCACTGATACTGTAAGTTGCAGGCAGGCTAATGATAGCCTGACTTTAGGCAATGCAAAAAGTTGAACTATATGAGTTTGAATTGAAAGAGAAATAAGGGTTTGAAAATGGGAGAGATGGATTGGTGAGAAAAACAAGATTTTTAGTAAAATAATTATCAGGGGGAAGTTTGGAATGGAGGGTTTAGAATTATTTTTTTCTAAGATATCGAGCCGCAGTAAGTTTCAAAAGATGGTTGTTGAGGTATTATGTATTGGATGTACCTGTGTGTCTGCCTCTGGTAGTTTTCTCTCTCTGTACTTAGTTTTGCTATTTCCAGGATCACAACTCTTTCTAAAGCTGTGTTTGTTTCCTAGAATTCACTTTTTGGGAAATTACTTTCCAAACTTTCATGTATTTGTTTGCCTTCTGGAAAGTTGGTCAACAAAAAATACTTTCCGGTCAACGGAAAACACTTTCCAGTCAAAGAAAAATTTAGCTTGGTTTTCAGGAAAGTGTTTTCCGGAAAATTTGGGCGGAAAACACTTTCCGGAAGTTGTGAAAAATTTAGAAATGTCATTATTTGCTGATTATATCAAATTTGATCCTCAAACTTTTGATTGCTATATATAATTTGTATTTGAATATTTATTTTTCAATTCCATCTCTTAAAATTTAATTTTTATATTAATTTTGGTCCTTATTTTTATAATTGCTATTTGCTTTTTTCTTATCATTTTTTTATTGAAATTTTTTATCTATCAAATTTGGTCCTCATTTTTTTTATTGTTACTTATTTTATTTGAAATAATTTATGAAATGTTAATTATTATTATTTTAATTTATTCACCTTTCATTTTTTTTAAAATTTTTAGATTTGAGCTCTATTATTTTGATTATTATTTATTTTATTTGAGATAATTTATGAAATTATATTTTTTTTTTTCAATTTCATTCTCATTCAACTTTTTAATTTGTAAGATTTGTTCCTCATTATTTTAATAAACTTGAAAAAAAAATTAATTTATTAATAAATTATTTTCCAGTTCATTTTCCATAACACAAACAAACACTAGAAAATGTTTTCCAGTTCATTTTCCATAACACTGTCAAACATCAGAATTCACTTTTCAGGAATTCACTTTCCAGGAATTCACTTTCCCCGAAATTCACTTTCCAAAAAAAAACCACTTTCCAGCAAACAAACAGGGCCTAAACTACTTTTTTTCCCCTGAAAGTTGCCTCTCATCCTTGAGCTTTTGGGATATTTAAATTTACTCCATGAACTTTTCAGTCTTGATTGTGGCCTTGCTCGAGCTATTTTCTTTTAAAATCAAGTAATTCTACTAATTTTTGTAGAATTTATTTAAACAAGGTAATGGGTTTTAGCATGTGAATCACATGATTGCTAAGAAATAATGAGAGAATAAAATTTGAAGACGGATGTATCATGCAAAAAATAAATAATAGAAATATCCAAAGCATTGCTTGTTTTTTAATTAAAATTAATGATGTTCTTAGAAATATATCATCCTAGTATTTAATAAAAAAAATCATATCATTAAACATTACAATCATGAATTAGGGGTGAGCAAAAAAACAAAAAACCCGATTAAATTGACAAAATTAACTAAGAAAAAAAACTAATCAAACCAATTAGATTTTTTAAAAAAAAACTTCACACTTGGTTCGATTTTTGGTTTTTTAAGTAAAAAAACCAGTAACCCAAAACTGAATTGGTTCAAATAAAAAACTATGTTATAATTTTTTTTATTTCATCGGTTAGTTCAGATTTTTTAGTTTACTTCTATTTTGATTCGTGCCGGTCTACTTCTGCTAAAAGTACCTGCTATCGTTCAAAAACTCATCTTTTCTGTACACATCCATGGGCATAGAAAGGGAATTAAGCTTGTGTTGAAGGGGCTATCATTGAGAGGTCTTACCCTTCAAGGGGAGACTTGCTTGCCGGGGAGAAAGCTTCCCTAACTTGGTTAAATGGGAGAAGTGAAAACTTGGTTAAAAAAAATTAAAAAAAAAAACTAAAGAATTTTGGTTTTTTTTTAATTGGATTGTTTTTATTGATAAAACCGAATCGGACCAAAAATGTTCACTCCTATCACGAATGGTTCTTAACTAATTGGAGGATGGGTAGTCCATTATCATCTTTCATTTATATTTTAACACTTAATAATAATCTAGTTGTTAATTTTGTAGTTAATTTTACTTCTTCAAGTTTAAAATAATTGAAAACATATAATTGCAGTCAATATTTTTCAATAATCTTGTAAAATTATGGTGCTTAATTCAAATCATATTGTAATAAATCTTCATTTAACTCTTTTGGTTGAATTATTTTTTCTTAAACTTCTATTTTTTACTGAAATACATATCAAAAGGGTCCCTTTTATATTATTGATTTAGTAATATTTTACATGTTAATAAGATGAGTGATAAAAAAAAAAGAGTAAATGTATGAATTAGGATTGCATTAAGGGGGAGTTTTGTCAATATTTGATTTTTTGTTTTTGTTTTTAAATATTTTTTTTGTAATTTTAGATTTTTTTATATGATGATGTGGAAAATAAATCTTAAAAAAGTATTATCTTAGTAAAAAATATACTTTAAAAATCATCATTTACTACTCTAACCAATCATCCTAAGATTATATTTTAAAGTTTATTGTCAAAAGAGTGACAATATTCTCAACCTCTACTCTTAGGGTCTGTTTGGGAGGGCGGTTGCGGTTGCTTTTGAAAATGCTTTTCATTTAAAAATACATCAAAATAATATATTTTTTTATTTTTTAAAAATCATTTTTGACATCAACACATCAAAATGATTTAAAAACACCAAAAAAATCATTTAAAATAAAAAAAAATCAAATTTTGAGAAAACAGCGGTACAAACACCCTCCCAAACAGCTTCTTAGTATATATCACTCATAAATAATTATTTACGTTGTAGAATATTTTTAGTAGTAGAAAAATATAATGTGGCTGGATTCAAGGGTCGATGAAATTGCAAAAATTGACATCCTGGAGATGCTTTGCAATCACTCCCTCTATATTCAATTTTTCTATTTCCAGGATCACAACACTCACAAGTCTTCTAGATTATTCTTTACTCCTCTTTTTTTTTCAGAAAGAAGCCCACCATCCTTGAACTTTGGGATATTTAAATTTAGTCCCTAACTTTTAGTTTTGAGCGTGGCCTTACTTGAACTATTTTCTTTTTAAAATCAAGTTTTAATAATATTTGTAAATTTAAAAAAAAAATGTTATGGATATTTGCACGTGAGTATATCACATTATACAATATACTAAAAGAGCTCAGTGTTTCACTGTGTATTGTGAGTGAAAACACTATGGATTTCAATAGTGTTTTTTTTTTTCATTATGAACAGTAAAGATACTATTTATATATTCTTTCACAAAAAAAACAAAGAAAGACATCTAGCTTATTGGCAAAGACATGTGGGGGTGGGGGGAGGGGAGGCGCTGGGCAGGGGTGGGGGGAGGGGAGGCGCTTTTTGTTTTCAATTTTTTTTTCCTTTTTTTTTCACTTTGCTTTTTTTTTTCAATTTTATTTATTTTGATTGTTTTTTTTTCTTGATTTTGACGTTTTTTTTCTTTTTTTGTTCACTTATGTTTTTTTTTCATTTTTATTTATTTTGATTGTTTTTTTTCTTGATTTTGACGTTTTTTTTCTTTTTTTGTTCACTTATGTTTTTTTTTTCATTTTTATTTATTTTGATTGTTTTTATATTTTTTTTATTGATTTTGATGTTTTTTTATTTATTTCGTTTTTGTTTTTTTCACTTATGCTTTTTTTCAAAAACAATTTATTGACATTTTTTTATTGAATTTCTCTTTTTTTTCACTTATGTTTTTTTTCATTTTTATTTATTTTGATTGTTTTTTTATTTTTTTTATTTTAATGTTTTTTTATTTATTTGGTTTTTGTTTTTTTTATTTATTGACATTTTTTTATTGAATTGTTTTCAGATTATCAACTCAATAAGAATAATAATATTAGTTTTTTTTCTTGCTTCCTTTTTTTTATGTTTTTTTATTTTTTTCATCATAATAATTTAATAATTTTTATTGTTTTAGTTGTAATAGTAATAATATATTCTTAGATTTTAAGACTTCGATGTTTTCATTTCGGCCCTTATACTTTTAATTTTGAATTTTAATCCCTTTATATTTAATGTTCATTTCAGCCCTATTACTTTTAATTTTTTTTATTTTAATCCCTTTATTTCTTTTAATTTCAAAAATAATCGTTACTTTTCTCTCTCTCTCTCTCTCTCTCTCTATATATATATATATATGTGCTTAATTTTGATTTTTATTTTTTTTTATTTTCTTATTTGTTAGGCTAATATATTTTTTTTTTAAAAAAATAGTTCTTAAATTTTATTTTATATCTATGATCATTTGGAAATTGATATTTGTATTTTTTTATTATTTCTTTTAGTTTTTTTTCCTTTTTCCTTTTTCCTTTTTACGTCATATGACTTTTTTTACCTGATAATTTTTACTTTATTTTTTTGTTTGATCTTTTGTTAAACTTTTTATGATTTTTTTAGTCTTTTATTTTTTTTCATTATTAGCATAATAATAATAATAATAATAATAATAATAATAATTTAATGTTTTTCTCTTACGTACTCTTTTGTTAATGTTTTTTAGGTTTTTTTTTCTCTCGGGATAATTTGATAATTTTTATTCTTTTAACAGTCATACAAACTTTTTACTCAGCCCGCAAAGTAGTGTAATATTTTTTTTTATAAATTTTCAGGTAAAATAATTTTTTTCCAGTCAATAATTTTTATTGTTTTTTTTCTTTTATTTTATTTTTTCATTTGCTCTTTCGTTAATGTTTTTAGGTTTTTTTTTAAGCTTTTGATTTAATTTTGTTTTCTTCCCGTTATTAAAACAATAATAATATGAATATTAAGAATAATAATAATAATTTTAGGTTTTTGTTCTTACGTGCTTTTCTATTAATTTTTTTTGGTTTTTCTCTGAGATTTGTTAAATAATGTTTATTGTTTTGACAGTGATGGTGATGATAATTTAAGAAGTTAAGACTTTGATTTACTATGATTATAATAAAGGATGTTGATCTTTTTTATTATATCAAATTTTACATACTGGAATATTATATTTTAATCTCAACAGTTATGAAGATTATTTGTTTTGCCCGCACTATGCCCGCAACGTAGTGCGGGCAATCCAACTAGTCACTGCTAAGAAATAATGAGAAAGAAAAACAAAATGGTTACACATGAATCACACAATGAGATACTTTGAAAATCTATTTAAAAAAATATTCTTTTTATATTAAAATTGCTATTCTTTAATATTTATCATCTTATAATAATAATAATAATAATAATAATAATAATAAACATCAAAAACCAAATTCATGAATGATTTTTAAGTTATATATTTTGTTTGTTATATGTAACTAGGATGGACAAGTAATACATTATAGTATTCTAATAGATTTGTGCCTTGTGTTTTACCATGAATTGATTAATTTTTTCATTACATAAAAAATAAAAAGAAAAAACAAATTTGATATCCAAGTTAGCGGATCAATTGATAATTTAAATAATATGAACAAGAAATATACCAACAATAACAAAAAAAAAAGATTAAACAAAATAAGAACATGAGCCCATTTAAAGTATAAGTTCAATGCTCAAAGGCAAAACTGAAAATGTTGAAAGGCAAAACTAAATTTTTTTTGAATGAGCCAAGATAATTTGAACATATAATTATGAGAAAGACACAAAGATAATTTGAATGCAGGAAAAGTAATAATACGTAGCGTTGTTACACCTGAGAATAAGCCAAGCTTGGGTCACGGGTTTCCAGCTGATATAATAAAGTTTTAAACAAAAATGGATGAAGATGAAGATGAAAATGGATTTGTGATGCGAAATGAACATAGGAAGATCAACAATGTTAGGATCCTTGATCAATCATGTAAAAAAATACATATATGAAAAACATTAAAGAAATTAAACCTTCCATTCGTGTGTGTGTGGTGAGAATTATCTATTGGTGGTGGTTTCCATGATTGAGAAAGGTGACAATTAAGGTTCAAGGATTGAGAATATGGTTGTTGCGATGTTAGAGAGGTTTAGGGATAATGGTGGAAGTGATGACTAGAAAGTGAAAAAGATATGTTGAACTATAGAATAAAAGCATAACAACATTTATGAATTTATTTGAGAGAAAACAAAACTTAACCTAACATGATTTTATGCATATACATGTAACATAGTATTTATTTGAAGCAACTTCTATGATTTATTTATATTTTGGTTTAAAAAATGGATTTATATATAAATTGAATAAATTCATTTACTTAAACTATTTAATTGGCAAGGAAATATGAAATTACAAATTATCAATTTCTTATTTTCTTTAAAATATAAAATTACATGGTGGAGGACAAGTATTACTCTTAATATGATATGTAAAATCAACAAAATTTCTAAACTATAACGTTACTACAAAATGGAGGAAAATATTCTTAACCACATGTATTAAATATGATAAGTAATGTATTAATATGGATAATTACTTATAATTGTTTCAATTCACACATTCTAATAATAATAAAGACATGGTAAAATCCCTACATATTTAGCACATTCATGTTAATTTTATGTGGTAGTTTATTTTTTGAGATAAATTTTAGGTTGTAATTTGTTTTTAAAAAAGAAGTAAAAGGCGCATTTAGTGATAAAGATTATGTTTTTATGTATGAAATTAAATATTTAAGGATAGATTAGACACAAGTCATAAGGTATGATGATATTTGTATTCATTTCTCTTAAGTTTGATGCTCGTCCTTAAGCATAATAAATTCACATTAATAATTTATCTTTAAAGGTTCATATTTAACTGTGCTACTTGTATAACATTTTTTTATGTGAGAAAACTTTATCCCTGAAAAACATATTTTTTGGATCTAGGTGAGCGAGTAAAACCCTAGCAATCCGAGACTCTTACAAGAAGTGCACGTCCTAACTCGAACTCGAGATTTGTTATGCACATCGTAAGCAAGCTCTCTGTCATCATATCATACCCCTTGGGGACAACTACCTGTATTATCATTTTCACATACTTGTAAAATCACCAATAAAATGTTTTTTTTAGTTTTTTTATTTTTAAAAAACATTTCATACTAATTTTTTTGAGAGCCAATTTATCTCACTTGCAAAATACTTTATTATTTTAATCTTATTTCTTATACTGCTATTATTGAAAATCTTGATTATGTTCAAATCAAAATATGTTTTTTAAAATAAAAGCTTAAACAATACTCATTGGAATCATGCCTTGAAATATTTTTAAGAATTACATAAAATAAAAAATATATGATAATAAATATTTTAATTAATTAAAAAAAAAACATAAATTTTTTAAAAAAGTTACACAATACAACTTGTAGTAAAGTATTTTCTAAGAAAAAAAGATGAAAATAAATTTCAAATATATTATAAGGATTTTGAAGAGAAATATAAGACATAAACTTCCAAAAAACCTTAAAACCCAAGTTTATATATAAAAAAAGTCATAGACAAAGACAAAGGTAATTTATTTGTCAAGGAAGTAGAGAAGAATTACCTTATAAACATAACATTAAAAAGCATCATGAAAAGTCATATTAAAAATTAAATAAAACAATATTGCGTTATATAGAGATAATCATTATCAATATAAAGGTAATGATATTTTTTTATTATTATTAAAAGATCAAATCAAATTATCCAATTGAGGGTTTACATATGTTTTTTCTATTTCTATTTTTATTTTGAAAAATAAAAATTATTTGCTTGAATATTTTTATTTTCTTTATTACAATCAATCTATTTTTTTAGATTATTGTAATTAATATTAATACTTTTATTATTATAACTCTTAGTTTGAAATAAATAATATCAAAATAG
Organism: Salix arbutifolia; assembly: GCA_025169955.1. Classification (NCBI taxonomy): domain Eukaryota; kingdom Viridiplantae; phylum Streptophyta; class Magnoliopsida; order Malpighiales; family Salicaceae; genus Salix; species Salix arbutifolia. The sequence goes on along the minus strand of CM045916.1, from coordinate 3,325,531 downwards.
AGAGAGAGAGAGAGAGAGACTTGGGCTTTGGCGGGGCTGGTGTATCATTTAGCCCAGTGATAATATCATAAACTCGCAAAACCCTAGTTTGCCTGTGCTTGCGCTTTCTCAGTATATAAATATCACGTTTCTGCTACTCTTTACTTCCTCGCTGCCTCCTTGTTCAAAAAAACCCTAGAAAACAGCAGCAGCAGCTCTTGTTCTTCTCTGTTCCAGCCATGGCCTCCGATACGCTCGTTCTTCGCGGCACCATGAGATCTCACACTGACCAGGTTACAGCAATAGCTACACCAATTGACAACTCTGACATGATTGTTAGTTCATCCCGCGACAAATCCATCATTCTTTGGAACTTAACCAAGGATGAAAAAACCTACGGCGTCGCTCGCCGTCGTTTGACCGGTCACTCCCACTTCGTCCAAGATGTTGTCCTATCCTCTGATGGTCAGTTTGCTTTGTCCGGTTCCTGGGACGGAGAGCTCCGTCTCTGGGACTTGGCATCTGGTGTCTCTGCTCGCCGATTCGTTGGCCACACCAAGGATGTGTTGTCTGTTGCTTTCTCTATAGATAACAGGCAGATCGTTTCTGCTTCCAGGGATAAGACAATCAAGCTGTGGAATACTCTTGGTGAATGCAAGTATACCATTCAAGAAGCCGAGTCTCATACCGATTGGGTTTCGTGCGTGCGTTTTAGCCCAAATACGTTGCAGCCCACGATTGTTTCCGCTTCTTGGGACAAGACAGTGAAGGTTTGGAATTTGACTAACTGTAAGTTGAGGTCTACCCTTGCAGGACATAGTGGGTATGTGAACACTGTGGCTGTTTCGCCAGATGGTTCATTGTGTGCTAGTGGAGGGAAAGATGGGGTGATTTTGTTGTGGGATTTGGCTGAAGGAAAGAGGCTTTACAGTTTGGATGCAGGTGCAGTGATTAATGCTTTGTGCTTCAGCCCCAATAGGTACTGGCTATGTGCTGCCACGGAGAATAGCATTAAGATTTGGGATCTGGAGAGCAAGTTGGTTGTTGATGATTTGAAGGTTGATCTCAAAGCTGAAGCTGAGAAGTCCGAGGGTACTACTACCGCTACTGCTGCTAGTACCACGAAGAGGGTAATGCATTATTTTTGCTATTTGTTGTTTTTTAGTTTTATTATTCGGTCTTTTGTTAAATAGGTTGGGTTAATGGATATCTTCTGCTGATTTTTGGATTGAAAATGATGGTTTTTGTTATTTGCCTGTGTATTGTCTATGTATTTGCTGAGTTGGATGATTTATGTTAAACGGTTTGTTCTCTGGTTAGTCTCTCATTTGTGCGCTGCAAATGTTAATTTTGTATTTGCTGTGAAAGTTTGAATTGCTAGAAAATTAATTTGTCCGCATGTTCTATTGTTAATTTCTATGAGAAGTTGTGATTTTCAGATGTATTGAAATTGTAATGCTGGTTGCTTTTTGTTAATGGGGTTGGATAGCTATTATGGCACGTAATTGTTTCTTTTGTTTGTGGACACTGGAAATTTTCTATGAATGATTGATGGGTATTCTGGGTTTCCTTATGACTTGTAATCTGTATGTTTTTATGAATAGAACCATCCAAAGAGTTGTTTTTGATTTGGAAAACCAGTTAGTTAATTTGAGATGCTTAATATCTAGTCTAGTCAAACATATAAAGATTTGTTCTTCCTGTTGATTGATATATTGTTTTCCAAGAATTTTTTATGCTATGCTTCCGCTGATAATGATAAATTTGCACCTTGAATTGTCATTTGCTATTATTGTTGAAACATTTGAGTTTTTTATACCTATAGGATCACTTGACGGCACCATAGATAATGATATCATTTTTTTGGGACAATTATAAAGCAATCCCTACTCACCTAATTTTGCTTTGTCATTTGCAGATCTATTGCACATGCTTGAACTGGAGTGCTGATGGAAGCACCTTGTTCAGTGGTTATACCGACGGTGTCATTAGGGTCTGGGGAGTTGGTCGCTATTAGGGAGCTTTGAATAGTTACCAGGCGCCTTTTTTCTTTAGTATTTTGAAGACCAATTTAAGATTTTGTTGAAAGTAATGGATCTTATGTTATCTCTTGATGCTGCATGTTATACATTGGCTTGAACCGGGGCTATATTTTTGTTTTTCATATCACATGTTAGATGTGTTGGTTTTGAATTTCATATTGGTACAAGTGGTTTATCAAGTTAATTGATTTTGATTCTCCTATAAGCATTGATCTATCATTTTATATCAATACTGAGATTGTTCTGTTTCAAAACTAAGAGTCTGATGATGAAGTTCAGCTTTTGAAAGACTAATTTTTGACTAGCTAATGCTGTTAAAGTCTATGCTTTTATCAAACATGGCTCTCCTGTATTGTGGACTGAGTTTCCCCTAGCTAGCCAACAAGAAAAAATTTGATGTATCAGCCTAGTCGTGAATGTGTTAGGTATTGCTCTTACTATGCCCATTTAATTTTCATGAATATGGATGGACGGAGTAATATTTGCTGCGGGAGCACTGCATGGAGGGTAGAATTTACACCATGCCCGTTTAATTGTCATGGATGAACGATGAGTAGTAATATTTGCTATGGGACCACTGCAGAGGAACTCTCGGCTCGATCATTTAGATGCTGAGGTTCTGAAGGTTATTTGTGCATCTGATCGATTTAGCTGTCAGAAAATAAAAATGAACCCGATGTAATCCTCGAGCTACAAAGAAAATCTCGCTGGAGGTAAAATCAAAGGAAGATAGCAAATAAAGAAAGGTTGAAGGATGCTGAATGGAAATGGAGTGCAACTGGCAAATACTTCACCTCCTAGGTTAAAAAAATCCCTGAAATTAATGGGTGATGTTAGAATCTCAAATCAATTAAGGGTTTGACATGACTTTTCACTTGCAATGAATATTCAAGCAATTTTTTACTCTGGTTTTTCTCAATTTATTTTCTTAATTTATAAGTTAATATATGGTTTATTGAAGTCTTCTGTCATTCCTTGATGATGAAGAACAAGCTTATGAGCTTATTATCCTAGGTCAGAACAAGTCCATAGGATCCCTTTTTTTAAAAGCCTTGTGACCCTCTTGACATGGGGATTTTAAAGGAAAGAGGGAGATGGGGTTTCTCTCGCTTTTGGTACAACAAGCCTCTGGGAGGCCTGCACAGTAGACTATTAACTTAATTGATTCATTGTATTTCGTAATTTATTTTCTATTAAGTTATTTTAGTTATAAGATTAAAGTTATGAGTTCTGCATGTTATTTATGGTGTCTGGTCACTTTTTTTTTAATTGATTTTTTTCTTGAATTTATCTTTTAATATTAGATTGATTGACAATTAAATTTCATAATTATTTTTTATTTCTTTTATACTAGGTATCATGACCTAGATCACAGGTTTTGCAAGCTAGCCATGTTGATCTAGGGTATATTTAGCTTTTTTTCTAATTTTTTTCTCAACTTCATCCTTTAGCTTTAAGTAAATTAGAAATTGAGTTTCATAAAAGAAATATAATTTGCTTTTCATGGAGTTATCATAATTTCATAACTTAGAAGAGTATTTTAGGTTAGGTTGAGTTGTTTTTTTTTACTTTTTTTTAATTGATTTTCTTCTTTTATCTTTCAATATTAGATTAATTAGAAATTGATCATTATAATTTTTTATTTGGTTTCTATGGATTTGTCATGGGTTGACTAGGGTTATTTTTTTTTTATCATTTTTTTAATATTCTTCTTAATTTAATGATTTGAAAATGGATTGATTGAGAATTGATATTTTTTTTATTTGTTTTATATAGGGTTATCATACAACCTCGGTCATCATTTAACCTAGTTGATTAGGTTTCTCTGTCCTTTTAGTTGATTTTGTTATTAATTTTATTTTTCAATATTGAATTTATTAGGAATTTATAATTAATTTTGGTTTGTATTTTATGAGGTTATCCTAATCTTATGACCCGAGTGATGAGTTTCCTCGGTTTACTTAAGTGTATTTTGTGCTCTTTTTTTTATTTTGTTCTTTAACATTAGATTAATTGAAAATTGATTTGCATAATTTATTTCAAATCTTTTTTTATAGTTATTCCAGATTCATGACTCAAGTTTGAAAAGTTAATCTGAGTTGACTTGACTAATTTTTTTATTTAATTGTATCATTTTACATTGTATTGATGGAATACTGAGTTTTGTGTGTGTATCATTTTCGGATATGAAATTTTTGTAGATGTATTTCAAGGTATTTTTTATGGGTGTTTGACACTGCGTTTTAAAAAATTTTTGAAAAAAAATTATTTTTATTTTTTACTTTAAATTAAAAAAAATAGTGTTTTTATATCATATTTGATATCAAAAATTATTTTTAAAAAATAAAAAATATTATTTTAATATATTTATGAATAAAAAATACTTTTAAAAGTAACATCAACTATATTTTTTAAAAGTACTCCCAAATAATCACTCATTCAACCGGAAGAGTCCCTCAAATTCTTCTCTTTTCTTGAATATCATTTAAAAAAGTTTCGGATTTACTATTATTCCAACAATTAATAATTCAATATCCAAGACTTTTATCAAATGAAAACGAGACCCACTAGGGCAAAAATACTATTGACGTAAGATTTAGAAGGGGGATGAATGCTTCTTCTTTTCTTTCATCATTTTTTTCACCTATGAATTTGTAATGAATCCACTTCATTCATCAGTTTCATTCTAGTATTAGAATTTAGAATAGAAAGCTTCGAACCGCAAATCTATCCCCTTTTTTTATTTGTGATTCAGTGGTTAATCCTTCAATTTTATGAATTTAAATACGCTTAAAAAACATTTCTAGAGAAATAAAATTTCATCTTTGATTTTTTTTTTTGTATATATAATATACAATCTTCTTTGATTCATTTGTATTTTGAAGAAAGTTCACTAATGTTATAGGAAAAAAATGACGATTCATTTTGCAGTTTTTACCTCTATTAAAAATATTTGGATGATAGATTCCATGGTGGTGCGAGAGCCATCTAATCGATGACATGTTTGGAACACGCGCCAACAATATTTTTTTTTTTTATCTTTTATAAGGTTTTTTTTTTTCTATCAATGTACATAAAACATTAAAAATATTGAAATACTTTTGTTGAACAACTTAATATCTCTCCGATCTTATGGGCGAAAAAGTATTTTCACTATTACGAATCTCATGAAAAGTCAAGAAAACTCGTAGCCAATAGTTATGAATTTTATTGATTTTGCAAAAGAGTATTTTTATTGTGTTAAAAATCTAGAAAAGACACATACAACTCAAAAAAGTCTTTTAATGACTACTAAATCAGAGAAAAAGACCAAAACCCCCTCAAATCAAAGGCTTAATTTTTCTCACCTCAAGAGTAAAAGAGTAATTACATGGTAACAATCCTCAATAATCAGTGAAAATTACAGTGATTTCCCCACGTGGTTTAGTTTTTTTTTTTTTTTAATTATGGTCATACATATATTTTAAAATAACAAGCTACGTGTAGGAAAATTAAACTTAATTGAGTCTTGTCAGGAATTGTAAGGTTTACTTAAGGTTAATGGGAATTGAGCTTTCAAATTTATTTTTAGTTGTTTTTAATGAGATTATCATAATCTTAAGAAAATACTTGATTATGATTTGATGCTCGATTTTATAAGCATCTATTTTGTTTATATAATTAAATAAAAAAAATTACAAAAAAAAATATTAAACATAGTCAAGTTTGAGACTCAGATCACAGATGTGGTAAATTAAGTTGCAAAACTCGGGTTATCTAATAAAACATTATATCAATAGTCAAAGAAAAAATATAATCTTGAAATAGTTTTTAAAAATCAAACCTCATTTTTAGGCATTGTCAAAAAATAATAATCGTATCTATTACTTTTTTCATAACATTCAAAATTTATATGAGAATTTTGTTCTTACCTGTTGCGTGAAGCGGGGCGGTAACCTAGTAGTTTGTCCAAAAGCAGTATCAGTTAGAGGTCTACAACCGATGGAATATACAGCTGCTTTTGAGCTTTGTTGAGGTCCTCAAATTCTGTAGCTTCTTTGGTCTCCCGCGAGCAGTTAATTCTGGACACCAAGAAATCACCTGATTTTGATTAAAATTTATAAATATGGCATCTTACTGAAATAGCTTTTTATTATTATTAGAATAAAAAAATTTCTCGTTTTCAAATCTTTTAATCTGTTAGTTTCTGCAGAAGTAACACTCACATTCAATTGTATAATGCAAAATTCAGTTGACACTCTTCATTTCTCCTCCGCACTGCACAAAACGTTCCTATGTACAGATTTCTCCAACCTTGAGGGGTATAAACTCGCCGCTCATAATCAGCGTTTTGAACGTCTTCTATAATACTTGAAGGCTTCTCCCCTGGCTGATGGAGAGTGGCTGGACCGTCCACCTGGCTCAATGTCATTGCCTATGATAGTTGGCTTGCTACTTGATCCAATTGAGATCTTTACAGAGCATGACAAGTTGCCTGGATCTGTATCATTGCGAGGTTGTTCTACACCTTTGGGATGCAACTGCGGCCCCTTTCTTTCATGGGACTGAGTGTTAACCCCAGAACCACTTCCAGCAGGAGAAATGTCACCAGGCTCGGGAACAGTTTCCCGGTCGATGCTTCCCGGCTCTCTCACTCCTTCCAAGGGAGCAAATATGCCACAATTGTTCACATCTAACTCACGGGGCTCTGTCTGCGTATGATTTGATTGACGTGCATGCATATCACAGGATAAACCATTTTCTGAACTTGTGCCATTGGAGCATGGCTGTCCTTCACCATTGCGCACAACAGACGACATTTTATTGCCATCGTTAGGTTGATCTACTCTGGAGAGCACTTCAGCCCTCGTTATCATACTGGAGGATGAGCAAGCCTGGTCAGCATTTCGTGCAAGCTTTTTCTTCTTTGATTTATCCGTAAGGAAGGAGGAAAGCAAAACATCATCTTCATTTTTCTTTTTCAAAACCTTAGAACAGGATTTTCCTCTGGCTTTTGATTTTTTGCCGGTATCCAGCTGTAAAGGAGCAGCAGCAAAACATTGGTCTATCCTTGATGGTCCTTCAATTCTTATTTTCCTCCTGCATGGAAGCTTAGAAGCCTTCCTCTTCTCTTTTGAAGGGATCCCGAATGAAGAAGAATTGTTCATGATTTCAGAACTAGTTACTCCTGAATTCTCAAGGGGCAGCTGCAGACAGTGAAGGCTACTAGTCCATTCTGAACTCTCTGAATGCATCTTGGGTACCCTCTTCTTGCCAGGAGCATCACGCTGACCAAGTATGTTGTCCACTTCATTGGTTGTCACTAAATTTGAATCCAGATAATCATTAACCAATGCACTAGCATCAATGGTAGTTTCTGATAACACAGACCTCCCTTCACCTGATTTAGCACATATGTTCTTCCTAGAATGCTGCTTCTGAGCTCTTCTTTTCTTACTTGATGTGGTACTGTTCGGAGGAAAGGTCTGAAAAACATCGCCATTTATTATTCCAGCTTCCGAGTTTTCAGGGGGTAGCAGGAGAAGACTCTTGCTGTTTCCATCTCTGTCCACAGGCTTATGTCCTTCAGGATGCGAGTGAGGATGCCACTGGTTCTGTCTGGAACCAAACCCTTGAAAGTCGGTTGTCATTAATGGTGTCAAATTAGAATTAGATGATGGATGATCTTGACCTCGTTCAGCATGATTGCTATTTTCTGAGCAGTGTTCCATTGCTGTCTCCGACACAATAGAACAACTTCCACCCAAGTTGCCAACCTGAGTGCCATCAGGAATCTCTGCCACTTCCTTGGAAGAAATTTGCACCTTTTTTCTACACCTGTTTGATCGAATCTTCTTTAAAGCCTTACTGCATTCCACATAAAAGAGAGAAAATCAGAGCCAAGATTGAACCAAGATGCTTACAGATACTGATAGACACAATTCCTTAGTAGTTTAATAACATGAAAAACAAGAGAAAAAATCCTAATCAATGATTAAAGCAAGTTACATGACTTGAAAGATAACTTACCCAGGTGCAACAACTTTTTCCATCTGAGATTCTGCCCTCCTGCACAGAAGGGAAGGCTTCAAATCAAATACAGGATGCACTAAAAAAACAAAAAACAAGGTGGCAGTACTTGAAATTCTGAACAGCATACCTTGACTTTCTCTTACGTTTCCTAGATTGATCCATTTTTTCAGGTTCAGACACTGGTCCTGTAATTGCCAGTGGAACAAAATCATTTGGGCCAAGTGCTGGCCGCTCTGACTCACGATCTACAAAGTTGCTTATAAGTGCAGCTTTCTGCATCCTCCTAGCCGCCTGTAACAAAGGCACTTCATGTGGAGCCAGTGCCTTCCATCTCCTGGTTATGTATATAAATGCAAATGAGAGCAAAATCTAGGAGAAACTTTGTATGATGAAAAGAAGTACAATGAACATAATCAGAGGTTTTAAATCCATCCATTAAAATCCAAACCATAATACCTCAAACATTGATTATCAGTTCGTTGTGGGAGATGTTCAGCAACCTTAGACCAGCAATATCCACATTCTTCAATTGCTGCTTTTAACCTCAAATCCTCTTCTTTAGTCCATTCATCCCGATTCATTGAAGGATCTAAACAATTAACCCATCTGTCACAGAAATAAAAAGTCAGCATTTTTCATATTGTCTACAAAATTAAATCTACTTCGACTCTGAGATTAGACTACACCTTTCTCTACACTGCACTTGAGTTCGACCTGGCACAAATTGAGCTATTTTGTCCCATTTCTTTGGACCAAAAAGCTTTACAGCTACTTTCAGGCGTTTGTCTTCATCAAGAGTCCATCTCCCAACCCTCCGAATGGCAGGATGAAGGGTTTTCTTCCATCTGTATATTGAAACATCATGATAGTACACTCATTTAACAGAAATGGACTTAACAGATACACACGAATCATATAAGAAAATCTGCTGTCTACAATAATGATCGTCATCAGATGACAGGCATGGACTAACACATGAATCAATTCAACAACTAATATAAAGGATAAGGGATGAATTGAGACCACTGATGGTGCAGAAGAAAGAAAGTGAACTTTCATGGAACCTTAGAAAAAACAAAAGAAAGAATATGAACTCGTCACAAAAAAATGCTTCAGTGAAAATACGTTTTAAAAACACCTTTGACGACACATTTAAACATGTTTGGCCATGCTGATCAAAGACTGGATAAATAAAGTTGGCAGGATGGTTTAGCCAACAACTCTTTTAGGCCAAATGACCTGTGTTTGCGGCCAAGACCTTGGTGCCAAATACAGCTTAATTGGAAGATTAATAAATACCTGATGAGTATTCAAAAACAGCTTATGAGGATAACGAAATAAATCTACTAGTAAAACTTTCTAGATTTGTATAGTGGTAGGATATAATCAAGAGGCCCAATTGAATTTAGAAATATAAGACAAAGTACAGGGGGGATATATTGCCACATTAAATTTGTGAAACTTAGAGAAGTAGAGAAACACATATATGGATGGGTACACCCCATTTTCACCTTTTGGGTGAAGAAGACAGTAAAACAAATAACCTTGGAAACAAAACTGACAAAAATAATCCCTGATATATCAACTAGGTGACTAAATGATTTAAACAAGTTACACATAAATCATTGATGATTTTACAGGTAGGTATCCTCCATCAAACTAAACCAGCAGGCACTATAAAGGACTTCAAATCACACTTAGTAAAAGACAATCTGTCCTTAGCATTTATCACAACCACAGAATTCTAAAAAAATAGAATGACAGTATTGGAGAACTAATCACAAAATACCATGTATATAAGCTCCATTCATTTAAAGGAAGATTTAATTGGAAATCTTCCACTAGCTTCATCATTAAAAAAAAAAAAAAAACTCACACCGCAATACACAATTTAATGTAATCTTTAGTTTGTATAACTTGTTGAGAAATTTTCAGTTTACAAGAAAAAATTTCATGGAATTTAAAAACTATAGAAAACATATTAACTAATAGAAAATGAAAATTATTCTCTTAGAAATACTTTTTTTCTATTTCTCCCAAGTTTCTAGAAAATTGAAAAGTACAAAAAAGGTTGTTTTCAAAGTTCTCCAGTATAAAAACAAGGGACTTTTTGGTTCATCTAACTTTTATGCCAATTTATTTTATTATTTTATTATTTTAATATAAGCCAAACAAGGCCCTTATGTTTTATTGTGGAAAATTTGTATTCAATAAACATGTTTCCTTAATTTTCCATAGAAAGTTTTTATAAAAGAAATAAGAAACTAGAGATGAAATTTACAAAGCATTTTTCTTTCAGAGGGGAAAATGCAATCAAGAAGTCACAAGAATAAAAGGTAACGTGGGAAAGGAAAGAGCTTCACACTTGTTTTTATAGTGTAATGGAGAGAGAAAAGAGAAAAAAAAAAGTTGAAAACAACTTTTTTTTGGTTTGTTCTTGCTTTTGTTTTGGTATGAAGGAAATTTGGCACAGAGAAGGATGCGCTCAAATTAAATACTCACAAAAAATGATTTGAGGGAACAAACTGACCTGTTAGAGCATTGCGTACCAGCCCGTCCTTCCAAAGTAGAAGCCACAGACTGCCAATCTCTTTCACCATAAGTTTCTACGGCAGCGCGAAGTTGAGCATCCTCCTCCTTGGTCCACTCCCTCTTCAGTATGCGCGCGTTTAAACTCCTCTGGAAACGAGATAGACACTGAAATGGGGTCCTATTCGTTCCCAACGATACTGCAATATCAAACCAGTTAGTGACCCCCTTTTCTTGGACAATTAACAAGAGCTTCTTATCCTCTTTGATGGTCCATGGGCTTTGATTTATCAACAGATCTTCGAAATTCAGCCACCTGCAGGCATTAACCATTTACATCAAGATAAAAACAGATATAACAAGCAATTCAGAATTGATAGCACTTTAACAAGATAAAATAAAATATGTGAGCACACAAGAATCTGTGATGACAATCATCACAGACGTAATCAACACTGCTGTTTTGAGTTAAGTAGAAGGCACTCGTGGGTCCCACCTGTATGAATTGCATAAACCTTGCTCTTTTATTCAAAGCGAACAATGGTAAAGATGTCTGTGATGATCATCGTCATAGAAGTCTGTGAATCTAGCTTGACTGAAGGGCAAGGGCTTCATAGAAAATAAATAAAAATGAAAACATGTGTCAAGAATTGCAAAAATGGAGCCTAGAAGCAAAACGAAGATGGACCTCGTGATCACTAGTCACGTGGGGGGGGAGGATTGTTAAGAAACAGAAGAACCTAAAACTAGAAAACCATTAGAAAATACCACGAAAACATAAAACAACAGGAAACTATGAAAGGAAATCAAATGTGTTTGGATACATATTTTGATGGGAAACGAGATGACTTATATATATATATATAATTTGGGTGCTAGAAAGAATTGTTTTTCACTAAGACATTATTAATAACATCTACAACCAATTAAAAAAAAATACTTCTCCTATTAGCTGAAATGTGTTGCCTATCATCAAAGAAAGCAAAAGGTAATCCCAGATACCAACTGAGACAAACTAAAATTAATAGAATAGAAATCACCTACACATAAACTACCCAGCCAATAAAGCAAGGATAAGAGATCAATCAACTAGATAGAAGGGGAAAACAGGGGCATAGAAGGTAAAGGATGTGTGACCAGGTTAATATTTCAAAGACTACCAGAAGTTTTTTATTGTCAATTTAATAACCAAATGGCAAACAACAAGTCTATGGTTGAATACTTTACAAAATGTTCAAAACAATCCACGCATAGAAGGTTCATAATTTGATAGCAAAATAAGAGTTTACTGTTAAAGAGACTAACTACCGTGCTTGGCACTCTGCCCCAGAGCGACCTGCAACATACGAGGAGGCCAACTGATCCCAATCAACCCTTGGAAGAAACTCTCTAATCTTTTCTGGGGTAATTTCAAGATCTCTGATTGATACTAGAATGCTATCCAAATTTTCTGCATCTTCAGGAGATCCTTCTGAACAACTTCAAGATAAAGCAGGTCAGAAAAAGAAAAGCTAGGTAAACACCAAGAAAAAACACGAAGAAGTCTTTAATCTGTACAATGCAATGCCTAAAAATTTAATAAATAAGAATTGAAGTTGCATCCGTACATCTATGCATCGATTTTCCCAAAAGATACATGCAGGGCTTAAGGCATACATACAATGACAAACAAAATCAATGCATCATCCTTCATCACTAAAGGACTTAGTATTTTCACCTACACCAAATAGATACTTGCACACATCATTCATATATAGACAAACAAACTCAAGCCCCCTCCCCTCTTCTTCCATCTTCACACTCACAAACAAAACTAAATATGAGAAACTCCATAATCTAAGTAGAATAATTTTCTAAATTCTAATGACTAAATGTATATATAAGTGTTACATAGGTGTTTCCAGGCCCGAATTAAAGTTTAAACTGTGAAGCACTTTTTCTCTTAAAAGAAGCATATTCAACAAAGAGCAGTCTGTGCAAAAAGCACAAGCTTTTGATCATGTTGCTAAATTGTGCATGTTATAGTTTCTACTGAATTATATAGGTGATTAATCTGTCCCTTGAACAACATTTATTTCATAAAATGGTCACAGCATAAATTTCCCTTTCAGATATTGATCAACATTAATAAACATATAAAGCATTCAAAATGTAACAACTAAGCTTTGAGATCAAATTTTTATCATGCAGTCTGTGCTTGACACTAAATTGGAGCCACATAAGTATAAAACTGCTTAACCAAACTCTATAAATGGATTATGGTAACTTTTCATCAATATAAATGTACGTTAGGAGGCTTGGACATTCTTCTGGATTTGATAGTTTGCTAATTTCACTGCATATCACACATGTCAGACCTTCTAATTCATTAGCCAATCAACAACTAAAGCATCTAAAAATAGAAAAAAATAGAGGTGGACTTAAAGTTTTTAATAGATGGCAGACAGAAAACACAAGAAAGCACCAAACATTTATAGAAGTTAAAAAGGAATGCTTAGCAATGATAGGAAATTATTAAATGTTGACACACTGTAGCATAAATTGTAAGATTTGGAAGTCAGGAAACTGGGTTGGACAGGGCTGCAACACCCTTAAGAAATAAATATTTGAGCCTTCAGTAAAAAAATATAATCGAACAAACCTGAATTGATCCATGGAAAGCTGAAGCACCATTTCTTGGTATTGTTGTCTTATTCCCTTTCCAAGATTTTCCTTCTCAGACTCTGTCCATTTTTTACGATTCAGTGCAAGTGGGAAATTCGTCAATGCCGTTCTATAATTAGCAACATGTGAATTCTCCACTGGCCCATCGTGCAAAGGAGAGACCTTTTTACCATTAACCTACATCAACATAATGCGTCCTTGGTGAAGAAAAGCATTAAGCTTCAAATTATATAGACAACTAATATAATCCAACTCGACACCTCTATAAAAATCAGGCCACTAATGTTACATGGGTTCAGTATTGTCAAAATTTCAATGCCTAAAATTTCTAAAATTCGGAATATAATGAAACACCTATAGAGATTAGGGATATGAAGCACAAATGAGCATAGAAAGGCTTCAGATGAATTCTCAAATTCAAAAGGCCATGATTAGGAAGTAAAAAAGCTCATGCTCACATACGTGCTTGCAAAGACTGACTCTTCAACTCAATGAAAACACTACTTGCATCTAATAGTACCAAGCATCATTGCATATTCATAATGGAAATATTCCATGCTAGATGAAATCTTTACAATAATTTATTTCTCAGTTATTGTAATTGGCCATATAACTCATATAAAGATATTTCAACAAAAAACTCATTCAGACAATGGAGATATGGATCCCTAGCTTCAGTGAGCCATGTTTTAAATGCCTAAAATAAACAGGATGATTACCTTTGGATGCTTAGAATTTGATGTCTTTCGTGCAGACACTAGTTGTATCCGTGGGTCCTTCCTCAAGGACAATGCCATTCCCGTAATTTTTCTACACGACAACTGAAAATCTTTCAAAATTTTCACCTTGTCCTTCAATTTATTATTCTCCTCAATTCTTGCTTCAATCTGAATTAACTTATTTCGAAGAAACTTTTGACACGACCTATTCTTCTTAATTGCATCGATAAACACTTGAGCTGACTTCGGAAAACTAGAGTAGTCCAACTCCAACGTAGATAGTCTACCACTATCCAGTTCCTTATCCTCAGCAGAAGCAGAATGCTCTATCTCCACATTATCACCAAGCAAATTCGCAGCATTATCATCTTGTTCAGCAGCAGGTTCACAAGCGGTATTTCTTTCAACTAATGAATTATCCGAAATTCCAACCTCAGGTTTCTCCATTTCATTTTTCTCTTTTTCTATATTAAACAAATAAATTCAAGTATAAGCTAACATTAGAGAAATATCAATTAAAAGAAGTGAATCTAGATACGTAACTACTACTTACCTTGATTGTTACTGTTATCATAGGCGGCAAAACGGCGTTTAACAGCACAAAGTGTTTCGAAATCATCCTCGTCGTCGTCTGAAACTGGCGGAAGCGCACAAAGAGGTTTTAAAGATAACGGCTCGAGTGGATACGCCGATGTCGCAAACCGATTCTGGACGCTCCGAAACAATTCAAAGTCATCCTCGCTCTCCGAATCCGAAACGGAGGCGCCACCACAGGAATTTCCATCTGCTTCACCGCTTCCATCGGGGACAGCGGCGGCAGGAGAGATATTGGTAAGGTTAGTGCCAGTTACTATGCAAGCTTGCCTGAGAGCCTCCATGTCGTTTTGGAAATCGTCGTCGTCATCTTCCTCCTCCTCCTCCTCCTCGTCATTTGGGGGTCGGAAACGAGACATTGTGTGATCAAACGATTGCGTATGAAGGAGTCTCTTAGGGTTTAAGGAGAATAATTGTGATGGAGATTCGAGGGAGAAAGCCTTTTTGAAATAATTTTAGCTTCCATATTTTACTTATTTGTTCTGGCGGCCAGGGTGTTTTTGTTTTTAATTTTGATGGTCGCGCTTGCGTGGGCTGCGATGAACCAAAATGCCTACAAAATTAGCTCTTATTAAACTTGGTTTCGAGGTTAACTTGGCTAGGTCTCGATAACACGAGTTAACTTAAATTAATCTAAAAAATTAAAATATAATGATATTTAAAATCTTAATCTCACATAAAAAAAATTAAAACAATTCATGTAGATGTACCATGGAATGTGGTATACTTATCTCACATAAAAAAAATCCGCATCTATATAGGCTATGTATAATTATTTCATAACCAAAAATTAAGAAATAATTCATATGGATACGGGCTATAGAAAAATACATGTTAGATTAAGCATTCATATATTAATTTTATATTTTTAGAGTTAATTAAAAAAAAATCAGGTCTCATTCAGGTTATGTCAAGTCACCTGAGTTTTGAGTTGACATGATGAATCACCTAGTTTGACCCAGGCAATTGCATCATTGAGTTTTTATGGTTTGAAACCCAACCCAAATCATGAGTCGCCTGAATCCCTGGTCAACCCATCGAGTTGGGTCAAGTTTTATAAATATTCTATAAACTTGATTATTAATTCACATTGCGCAGCAAGTTGGATCAATTTTTTTAACATAAAAGAAAATATCTAAACCTTGATAATGTGTTTTCTAATATTTTTTTAATCATAAATTAAGAGGATAATGCATATTGAATGATTAATTTTAAAATATTTTTATAACGATATATTGGATGAAATTTTATTTCAAGTATTGAAACAATAACATATTAGATTAACTTGAAGTTACCTGTCAAATCTATGATTTGGGTCATGAAATTATAATAATCCTTTATAAAATAAATTCAAAAATATAACTTTCATTTCTTATCAACACAATGTTGAAAGATGGAATTAAAAAAATATATACTAATAAATATTTAACTAAAAAAATAATAAAAATAAAACTACTTGAGTTAAATGAAATTAATATGTCAAATCTGCAACCGGGGTAGTAAAATTGGGATAACCCTATAGAAAAAAAATTAAAAATAACTATGAAGTTCAATTTTCAACAAAATAGTATTGAATGATAAAATAAAAAATAGTTAAAAAGACAAAAAAAAAATCAAGTCAATGCAAGATGACATCTTAATATCATAATATGAGTAATCAAATTAAAATAACTTGATAATAAATAAATAAAATATGAATCCATATTTCTAACAAATCCAAAGCTGAAGGTTAAAATCAATAGAAAAAAATAAACCTAAATAACTTGACAAAAATAAAATTAAAAAACTATAAAACCTAAATTATATAACCTAATATTGAAAAAAAAAACTAAATAAAGAAAATAGATTGAGGGTGAGATTATATATATATAAAAGTGACCTAAAAATGAACATAATCAACCCAAGTAAACTTATCAAACCTGTGACTTGAATCATGAGATCAAAACAACTTCATGAATTGCAAATAAAAAAAATTCATGAAACCCACTAAAGAAAAAACCCAAAAAATTAAATAGAGTCAACCTTGATTAACTTTTTAAAATAGTTGCTATGTCATGAGATCAATATAATTTAATAAAATATAAATTATGAAACTCAATTTTCAATTAACTAAATATTGAAAGATGAGATAAAAAAAACAAATAGAAAAGATGATAAAAAAATAACTCGAGTTAACCTTGTTAATTTGTTAAACTCGTAACCTATATTATGAGATGATAGTAAATCCAAAAAAAAAAATGATTCCCTAATTTCAATATATCTAGTGTTGAAGCTTGAATTGATGGTAGAAAGAAAAGTCATAAGACTAATATATAAACTAAAAGAAAGAAAGAAAATACAAATTAAAATTCCTAAACAAAATATAATATTAAAGGATGAAGATGATAGAAAAAAATGCTAAATAAAACAAGGATTTTCAAACAATGATAACATTTTTAAAAGAGTAAGAAAAATCTAGTGCTCGAGTCATTACTTCAAATAGGTTCAATATTATTAATTAATTTAATAATATGATTTAAAAAATCTAATGACAAAACACACACTAGTGGCCAATAAAAAAATGATTGTTTGTCAATATTATAAAAACAATTACTCTTTAAGTATTCTTAAAAGATCTCAATGATTTTATTTGATAACAAAGCAAAAATTAAATATGAACAAAATGAGAATGGGATAATCTCATAGAGGGAAAAATGTGAAACCAAGTTACCAATATATCAAATTTTCAAGGAAGAATTGGAAAAAATCATTTTTTTTATCTAAAAAAAAACCTTGTATGAAGTTAATATCCAATGTATTATTGTGAATAATACAACACATTTACTTTTAATATAAGGATAAAACCGTAAAAGATTTTATCTGAAATATTATTTGGAATGATGTGGTAGCAAAAACTTCATTTTTATGTCTCAATGATAATTAAGGATATTTCATATTTTTTATATTGGGTTTTTGACTTAAAAATCAGGGTTTATTCATTGTAGCAAACTATCATGGCAACCCAAAAAACCAATGTAGGGTTCCTAGTAGTTGTAATACTAGGTGACGACTCTTATTCTATCTTTTTACTAATAAAAGACAAGAACTCCTTGTCATTTTACACCATTTATGACCTTTCTGATCCAGGATAATTATTGTCACAACGACACACACGTGCAATATTAATAATTTATTATTTTCTAATAGTATTATATTTTAGAGGACTTTACTAGCATATTATTTTGTACACACCTAAAGAACAATAAAGTATTGTATCAATTTAATTTCTGGTCATTTATAGAACTTTTTTCCAACCTAAGGCCCCGTTTGTTTGCTGGAAAGTGAATTCCGGGGAAAGTGAATTCCTGAAAAGTGAATTCCGATGTTTGGCAGTGTTATGGAAAATGAACTAGAAAACACTTTCCAGTGTTTGTTTGTTTATGGAAAATGAACTGGAAAATAATTTATTAATAAATTAATTTTTTTTTCAAGTTTATTAAAATAATGAGGAACAAATCTTACAAATTAAAAAGTTGAATGGGAATGAAATTGAAAAAAATATAATTTCATAAATTATCTCAAATAAAATAAATAATAATCAAAATAATAGAGATCAAATCTAAAATTTTTTAAAAAAATGAAAGGTGAATAAATTAAAATAATAATAATTAACATTTCATAAATTATTTCAAATAAAATAAGTAACAATAAAAAAAATGAGGACCAAATTTGATAGATAAAAAATTTCAATAAAAAAATGATAAGAAAAAAGCAAATAGCAATTATAAAAATAAGGACCAAAATTAATATAAAAATTAAATTTTAAGAGATGGAATTGAAAAATAAATATTCAAAAACAAATTATATATAGCAATCAAAAGTTTGAGGATCAAATTTGATATAATCAGCAAATAATGACATTTCTAATTTTTTCACAACTTCCGGAAAGTGTTTTCCGTCCAAATTTTTCGGAAAACACTTTCCTGAAAACCAAGCCAAATTTTTCTTTGACTGAAAAGTGTTTTCCGTTGACCAACTTTCCGGAAGGCAAACAAACACAAGAAAGTTTGAAAAATGATTTCCCGGAAAGTGAATTCCGGGAAACAAACACAGCCTAAAGTACGAAACACTTTTTTCCTTTTAATTGTTTTTTACCAAAAAGTGAATTTTGATGACGAAGTTTTTATAATATAGCAAAACATAAGAAAATAAATAAAAAAACACTTAATAGAAAAACACTTTCCAACAAATAAACAAGGCCATGTAGATCTTTTTACTTTTTAATGGACCAACCCAAAAAAACAAAACAAACTATAAAATATTTTCTAACTATACAAGAAATGTTTTCTAGTAAAAAAAAACACAACATCTCCTTTAGATGAGACAATATTGGTGTATAATAACTAACAAATTGGACAAAAAACCACCATTGTCTTTTAAATAAACTCAAAACATTTTATGAGAAAAAAGGAAAAAAATAATGTTGTACACCATATAAAATTCTCATTCAAACTCATATGATAATTATATTTTTTTTATGAGAAGTAAATCATTTAAATTGATTGAACCCATGTATATCACTTATATATTCCACATATCATAAGAAAATATTTTATGAAAATATAGTATAAAGAAATTGTATGAAAATCGTTTTGTTTAGGAAATATCAAGAAAAGATTCACTAAACTAAGTGATTGTTTGAAGTGTAGTTGTGATTGTTTTTTAAAGTATTTTTCATTCAGAAATATATAAAAATAATATTTTTTTATTTATTTTTAAATTATTTTTTAACATTAAAACATAAAAATAATATTAAAATACCGAAAAAATTAATATGAAATATAAAAAAATTCAATTTTTTTTATAAGTGCATTGCCAAACACCAATGAAAACAGCCACGCTAAGTTAATCCCTCAAGAGTCCCAGCAAGGCACCTCAGTGCCGCCACATTTTGACATTTTGCCAATTTCCCGCCATTTGCTCACCCTCTAAAAAGCTCACAATGACAGGCACAAACTAAAATAAAAAAAATTAGAAAAACAAAATCGGAGAAAGGAAAACAGAACCTAAAAGCTGCAAATGGGTATCAAAGATCTGCTCAAGTTCATGAAACCCTACATTGAACCTGTTCACATAAAAAAATATGATGGCAAACGTGTATTAATCTAAACCCCATCTGGTTTTTGTGTTTTTTTCAACGCTTAAATTTATAATATATATATGTTTTTGTTTTTTTGCAGGTGGGTATTGATGCTTATAGTTGGCTACATAAAGGAGGTGTATAAAAAATCTATCTTGACTCATTTCTTGTTTTATTTATCTATTTTTGGTGTTGAAGGGATTTTTTTCTCCTGTTTTTTTGTTTTTATTTTGGAAATGGTGCTGCAGCTTATTCATGTAGCATGGAGATTTGTTTAAACTCAAATAGCGAAAAGAAGTTGCGGTATTTAGACTATTTTATGCACAGAATTAATCTACTTAGACACTACAAGATTACACCAGTTGTTGTTTTTGATGGTGGAAATATTCCCTGTAAAGCTGGAACTGAACAAGAGAGATACAGGTTAGTTAAATCCATTAAAAAATATTGCCTTTTTTGGTATATTGTCCACAAATAATGTGCAATATGTACCTTCTTGAGTTCCCATTTGGGGTTTAGCAATTGGAAATTTGAGATCTGTTCTGGGGTTTTGTATTTCAATTTAGGAAAAGAAAAGCTAATCGTGAGTTGGCAATGGAGAAGCTCAAAGAAGGGAATGTTAATGCTGCTACTGATTTTTTTCAGGTACGAGTAAATTTAATCTTTCATGTTGTTTGTCCTAATTGAAAGATGGGTCAATGAGTAAATGTCAAATAGCCATACGCACCAAAGTTTCTGAACAGTTGTGACTGTTTCTAATCGTCCAATTCGATCTCTTGCTTGATTTTAATCTGGAAAACTTGAAAGACTCTGGTATCTCAAGCAATGAAATATTAGTTGTTACTGAACTAGCCTTCACAGAATCTTGTGTGATTCTATTACCCTAATGTTATAGCTTGTGTTTAATTATTCTTTGCATTTTGCTAGGGTTTATATAATCTCTATCTATTTTTGGTTTCTTTTTCAATGTAAATTACTAATCTACATTTGCTCTTTCCATGCAGAGAGCAATTAGCATTACCCCATTGATGGCTCATCAACTGATTCAGGTACGTGATTGCAGCATCTTCCACTGTGACCTGCTATCCGTAGCTCTAGAAATTATCATATTTCCATAGAATATAGATATCTGCACGTTAGAAGCTATCTACATTTTCCTGCGTTCAGTATCCAAGTTATAATAAACCATGCCCTACGTACTGTGATTAATTTCAGATCTTGAGATCAGAAAACATAGAATTTTTGGTAGCTCCATACGAAGCTGATGCACAGTTAGCATATTTAGCTGGCCTTGAAGCAGAAAGAGGTGGTATAGCAGCTGTTATAACAGAGGACAGTGATCTATTGGCATATGGTTGCCAAGCTGTAAGAACTTCCATGAAACTTTGGTTTGTTGGAGATGGAGGTCTACTGCCCTCCTAATTACACACCTGTCTTTGTTCATTACTGAAGGTATTAGTAGTGGTATTGTCTTGATTTGATTTGTGCTGGTTGCTCAGACTATTTTTAAGATGGATCGGTTCGGCAATGGTGAGGAGATAGTCTTAGACAAGGTTTTTGATGCTGCAGCTCGCAAACCTTCATTCCAATGTTTTGATAAGGAATTGTTCATAGGTGAGTCCACCACTTTGAAGCTTGCTTAAAAGTGTACGAATGATAATGAAGTTTTGAATATGAACAAATAAAAACAGATTAGAAAAGAAAATATACGACACATCATTCCTAGTTTACATGCATCTGAATAGAAATATTTCCATTCTTTTATTAACTTTGGTTGTAGATTTTGTTTCCATAATTACAATAATATTAACATAGAGCATTCAGTTTTCAATCTCACGAGATATAACTAGTCACAAGAAGATATTTAATGGAACACTAGCTCATGTTTAGACCTCTGGGGTACGTGTATCATAGCTGGTTGTGAGAAAAATAACCTTCATGTTTCCATTGTCAAATTAGCGCAACTGAACTGAAAACTGGCTCATTTTGTGACATGTGTACAGGTATGTGTGTCTTAGCTGGTTGTGATTTCCTTCCATCTGTTCCTGGAATTGGGATTTCAAAGGCTCATTCTTATGTGTCCAAGTATCGAAACTTAGATCGTGTAAGTGTGCTCTGCTGCTTTTGATAGTCCATAATGTTGATCAAATTTCAAAACCTTAAGATGAAATAAGTCATAGACATTTTCCAATGCACTGCCTAAATGCTATGTTCACAGTAACAATCTCATGAGGTCATAATCAAATGATACTGGAACTAAGTGCACATCCATAAATCAAATATTATTTTCACTTGAATTTCCCAATCTACAATATCATCTATGCTGTTGGTGACAAACGAATTTGATGAACACATTTTAAAATTTGATTGATCTTCAGAGATGTTAGAATTTCCAGTAGGAAAAAATCTTTATAGTTTCTGATGCTATGGAAAATCTGTGGAATTCATGCAAGATACAAACTTTTCTTTACAGAAATAGCTTGAGCTAAAGGTTAAAAATGAACTTTAGATTATTCAGAAAATGTTTGTTGAGCTTATAGTAGCTGTCGAGGAATGTAACAATATTGTGCAAGGTTCCTGCCTTGAACCTGAGTTCTACTGAAAACAAATGAAAGGAGGAGCAGGAATCAACAGAATGCAGTGATAGCAAGAAAAACTTAGTGTTTTAGATGGTTTCTATCTATTCTAGTTTTAACAACAGCGGTTTATTTATTCATTTTATAACAATATCTAGATTTGTCTATTATTATACATACAGCTAAAACATAACACACATTCACTGTGCACATTTTACTGTTCACACACACTCAGGCACACTATTCATGTGCAATTCGTCACGGTGAAACGCGGGTGTACATCTCTTTTTTTTTTTTTTCGTTGGTGAACAGTGGAAGCACGAAATTAGCCCCCGAAAAAGACAAAAATCGCCGTCTTTTTCGGGGGCACGACGGTCATTGACCGTTCCGGCCCGGTTCGGCCGGGCGGTTTTTTTATTTTTTTAATCTTATCTTGAACAATGCAGAGACGATTTCACCCCCCGAAAAGGACAAAAACCATGCCTGGGGGTGAGGGGCGTTCCGGTAATTAGCCAATTTTTGCTTTTTTTACGCTGACATCTGCTGGCGCGTCGGCGGACGCGCCGTTCGTTTCGACGCTCACGCGTTCTTCGGACGGCGCGTGCTGCTTCCTAAGACGTCGGAAAACGCCCAACCGGCGCCTAGAATTATTTTCAGGCATGTGCTCTTCCACATGGGGAGGCGCGTGTAGCACTATAGTGTCCGGAGACGTGTCAATGGCCGTTCGAAATTTCCCCCCCACTTTCTCTCTCCTGCCTGCGCCAGATGACGTCAGCTAAGGCGTTTTTTGTCAAAGTTCATTTCAGTCCCTGAACGGTTTAATTTGTTTTTCTGGCCCTTATCTGGATTAAATGGGTTTTGATTTGTTTCAATTTCGTCCTTCAGGTGAAATTGATTAGGTATTGAAGTTCCAGTTCGGTCCTCATGCTTTTAATTTTGCGGGGTGGGCTGGAAATCTGAATTGTTTTGGTATCAAAGTTTTGATTAATTTCAATTTCATCCTTCCATGCAAATTGATTATAAATCCTTAATATTTTAGGTATCAAAAGTTTGATTTCTTTCAATTTTATCCTTCTATGCAAGTTAATTATGGATTTCAGTTTCATTTCAGTCCCAGTTCTTTTAATTTCCGGTTTTGTTTTGAATTATTTGATTTCAATGTTTGGGTTTACTTCAATTCTGTCTTTTAAATTAAAGATATTATTGAAAGTATATCAAATTAATTATATATTTGTATATTTATGTCAAATTAAAGTATGTAAAACTAATATTATGTTCAAATATTTATTGAATATTATCGCCTAAAAATATATAGAGAGAGAGGAAAAATGACCTAGGATTTTTTTAATAACAAAAATTCATATCAGTATTCTTAAATACATTTAATATAATAATACGATGAATAAATCTTATAAAATAAATATATTGGCTTCAAGATTAAATTTTGTGTTCTGTTGTTTAAGTTTATTTCTTGAAATAAATTTGCAGTGTTTTGACTTTTTAATTATATATTTGTGTATTTATGTCAAATTAAAATATGTGAAACCAATTATATGTTCTAATATTTATTGAATATCAT
The DNA here is from genome assembly GCA_025169955.1 of Salix arbutifolia. Classification (NCBI taxonomy): domain Eukaryota; kingdom Viridiplantae; phylum Streptophyta; class Magnoliopsida; order Malpighiales; family Salicaceae; genus Salix; species Salix arbutifolia. The sequence continues at coordinate 3,301,718 of CM045916.1, read as the reverse complement.
CACCTAAAAATATATAGAGAGAGAGAACAAAATAGCCTAAGATTATCCTTGAAATTCAATATATTATTTAAATTATGTCAAATTAATTATATATTTGTATATTTATGTCAAATTAAAATATGTAAAACTAATTATATGTTTGAATATTTATGGAATATTATCGCCTAAAAATATATTGACTAAGAGAAAAAATAACCTATGATTTTTTGAAGGGCAGAAATTCATATCATGTTTTCTTAAATATATTTAATATAATAATATGATTGATAAATCTTATATAAAAAAAATATTGCCTTCAAAATTTAATTTTGTGCTCTTTTATTTAAGTTTATTTCTTTACAAGGATTTCCAATGTTTTCATTTTTAATATTTTAGATATAATATTACTGCGGAAAAAAAAAATCTAAAAAAAATGTTGAAAAATTTACCTGCATTATCTACAAGTCAAATTAAAAAACTATACAAGTCACTTCCCGTTTCCATTAGACTGTTCTTTTTAGACGGCAAATAAATAATTATAGCACAAAAAAAAATAAGTTTATGTTTGGAAAACAGATTTTAATATTTTTATTTCTAATATGTCTGATATTTATTGAATATTATCGCATAAAAATATATTAAGAGAGAGGGAAAATGACTTTGCAGTTTTTTGAATGACAAAAATTCATATAAGTATTCTTAAATATAATTATACTAACAAAATATTAAAATAATAAAATACAATACATATATAAGCAATTAATTTTCTACATAGATAAAAAAAACCCGCCACATCGCCAATTATTTAGTTAATTATAGATAATAGGAGTAAATATTTTTTCTCAGGTTGCTGGAATTCGAGTCCCCCTGCCACCGAAAATGATTTTTGAGTAAATAACAGTGTTTTCTATTGTTCATAAGTGTTTCACATTTTTTTTTCAGTCAATTTTTTCGATAACTAGGGTATCCGGGTCAGCTTATACGCATCACAATAAATATCTGAACTTTATTTTTTTTTACAGTTTTCACTGTTTATTAAAATTTTAAAATGTTTTTTGCTCTTCTTTTTTTCAGGTTTTTTTTTTTTTTTATACTCGCGGTGTTCGGGTCAGTTTACACGCACCACAATTTTTTCCTCACATATATATATTTTTTATAACCGGGGTAGGTTACACGTGTCACAAATAATCCTTTGACATTGTCTTTTATTTTTTTTCAACTTATAAATTTTTTTATAACTAGAATGTCCAAGCTAGCTTACGTGCACCATGACTATTATTTTGTACATAGCCAAAGGAGATCACAATTTCAAACAGTAATAAACAGTGATTTGAAATTTGGTTTTCGTTTTTCATTACTATTTAAAAAAATTGATTGAACTATGATTCTGGTGAGATATGACAAGAGTGTTTGGTAATGCGTTTGAAAATCGCTTTTGAACAAATTTTAACTTTTTTCAATTTTAAATTAAAAAAAGTGTTTCTGCATGATTTTGATATGCTAATGTCAAAAATAATTTTTAAAAAATTAAAAAAAATTACAACACGTTAAAAATCAAATATTTTTCTACATATAAAAAAGCCCAGCGCAACGCGCGGGCAAATCAACTCGTTTTTCTCTATTTAGTTATGAAACCATGTTAAAGCATCAGAAGAGAAATCTCTCTCTCTCTCTCTCTCTCTCTTTCCTGTCTGGCTAGTGAGAATGAACTTTTAATTATTCACTCTTCCTGTGGTTCTTTGGGGAAGCATAGCATTGTCTCTAGACTTCTCTTTCTCGTACCCTACCCTTTTTTCTGAATATTATGTTAGCCAAGAATGGAAAAATACAGTTGAGTTTTATGGTTTGGTTCTTTTCTCTGAAACAGTTATCATCTCACTAGCTGAGAGTTGATCATGTATGAGCCTTGAAAAGCACATCTGGTTCGGTTTGCAACCAGTTTATTGTACTTCCACTTATTTTTTCTGGGATTATTTTTGGTCAAGGAGATTTTGCATCTGCTACCCAAAAAAGGAGCCTTATCGATGACAACCTTTTGAACTTTTGTATAGTTTTACACTGCCATGGAGTTAAACATTTATCCAACTGATGCTTCTAATTAATCAGTTTCTTTTAAAAGCTTATATTTGATGGCATACTTTCAGGTTTTATCAGTTTTGAAGTTGGAGAAAGGTAGACAAATGCCTGAAGATTATTCAAAATCTTTCATAGAGGCTCTAGCGGTTTTCCAGCATGCCAGAATGTGTGTAGATTGTAAAACTAAGCTATTTCAAATGATTTATTTCCTCATCGTTGTCTTTCAAATTTAAGTTACGACAGTGATTTATCACTTGCTCATTTTCTGGCCGCATATACATCTGAACTGACCTTTGTTTTATTTTATTTTATTTGAATTTGACACAGATATGAATCGAACAATCAGAGACTTGAACACATGAAACCTGTCCCTCAAAATTTACTGGAATCTTTGGACGGGAAGCTGGATTTCCTTGGACCGTATCCTGCTTTAATTGAGCGAATACTATTTCTGAAAGTTCTACAGCTCATGTTTCAGCATGCACTGCCATGTCAAGTGTAAAGAACTGCAGCCTTCAAAATCCAAGATGTTCTCGGCCACGGCACAAATGCTTTAGTAAATTCATGGAGGTTGTATTTTAAAAAGAAATGTATTGTTTTGTCTGGCATGAACACTTGGGAGAGTTCTAATGCTCAATTAAAGTTGAAAGGTGTGCAATCTTTTTTCCTTGACTGATTGCAAATGACTTCAGAGAAATTCCTCCTTCCGTAGTAACTGCAATTGCTCAAGGGAACTTGGATCCAACAACCATGGAGGCATTTGTTTGTTTTCGAAGACCTGGGTGTCTTCCAGATCCTATTCGCATTCAAAATCCTATTCAACTTCAGAAATCCAGAGCTAAGGTTGTGTCCAGACAGATGAACTGCTCGATGGCCTTTCTTTCCTATAAAACTGAAGGAGGTGCAGGCAAGTTTCTTAACCTCACTTGACCTTTATCGATACAGACACTTGAAAATTGCATAATTTTACACCATGAGCTTACTGTACCAGGTGGGGTACTGAAGCAGGAGCCACTTTCTACTGAAAGTATGTATATCAGCGAAGCTCTGGCACTTCAGAAACTAATTTCGCCACCTAAAGTTAACAGTACAGAAACAGCAATGGTTACCAATGATGTTCCTCTGAAAGCTCCTAAGAACCCATTCAGGATTCAACAAGTTGAAGAAATCAACTTGGACCAGAAAGATAGCAGCACTGGACAAATCTCAGTTGTGATTGAGCATGAAAAGATGAATATACCATGGGCTACTCCTGATGACATTCAGTCAGAGGTTTTTCATGGTAAAAGTCCTTCCAAGAAAAGAAAACTCAACAAAATTCACTCAGATCAGGGAGCCAGCATTACTGCAGAAGCTTCAGTGGTAACCAACGCAGAAAACGCAGACAACTTGAGTGTTGCCAAGGAGTCCCAAGAAAGCGTGAATTCCATGCCTAAAATGGCTTCTAATGGAAAGAGTAAAAATGAAAAGGCTAAGAGAAGTAAGCACACAAGTTTGGAGAAAACGAAGAATACTATTTTGAATTTCTTTTCTCGAGCGTAACCTTTCAATCTCTGTTTTTCATTTTTCATTGAAATTCTGAAATGGGCCATAAAAATTGGCATTACATGTGATATAGAGGTTAAACTGTTTAGGTGGCGAGGCAAGGGAACTAACTCCACTGTTTAGGTGACACATGCCTTTTGCGGTTTTTTGAGCCTGGTTATTAAGAGCTAAGTTTGATAAAAAGTTGTGAATTGTTACGGGTGATGTTTTATTTTTTTAATTTAAACGGAATATTTTGGTATGGTGTTTTGGGATTGTACTGTTTATATATAATTAAATATATTAATTCAAAAAAAAATAATTTAAATTCAAAAGTAAAATTATTTTGAATTGTGCAATTTAATCTAAAAACATACACAATAAAATGTTTTTTCTGAACAAAATTATGAACATGTATAATATTATAAGAATGTTATTATCAATCTTGCAATTTCATTATATTTTCTAATTGTCCTGAAATTTTAACATAATATATATAAATATGTCAAGAGACTCCTCATAAAATTTCATCTGAATCTATCGGTTGGATTAAGAGATATGATTGATATTGTAAAATTATTTATTATTTAAAAAAAACACTATTTGGCCTAAAACGTAACAGGCGAAACGAAACAGGAACATTTCGGTCGATATTTGGCTGAAAAATCCAGAACGAGCTGAAATTTAAACCAAGATAAAAACTATGCTGTTTTTTTTTTAATTGGTACGAAATGTTTCAGCCAAAACAGAACGAAATAGACAACTATGGTTTGATACTTTGATACACTGGTTGCTTGTGGAGCTTGTTAGATCTAGTATTTCATAATATAAAGAAATGATGTTCATGTCGAATTATCAAGAACGCATAAAATACATAAACTATAAAGCGGAAGCGTACCTGAATCCATATCTGGAAGTCGCTATCTAGATCGTACAGATGACCTTCCAGATTAACACGTTCACCTTAGAGAGCCCTTTGATTCTCTCTATCTTAACCTTAGTTTTCTCTCTGATAATGGGATATCAGTATGAGAATGTAGCACGTGTAATCTGGGGACCATGATCATATATATAGGCAACTAAGTGCCTTTTGGTATTCATGCCTTTTTGGCATTCCCACCCTTTGGTATTCTTATTTTAGCCCATCACTAAAATATGAATAACCCTTTAATCTCTACACATTAAAGGTCCACATCCTATTAGATACACCAAAAACTCAATTGTCGAAAAAATACTTAGCAAATCATTTTAATTAGGCTTTACTTTATTTGACAGTCCACAAATATATAATTATTCTCATATAAGCCCAACGTTGGATTAATGATCCAACAATCTCCCACTTGGGCTATATGTATAACCTTATAATTATGTTTTGCAAAATAACCAAAATGAGCTCAATCTTTGCTGTCGTTAACAAATGTATCTATAACCAATCCGGTCCAATAATCATACTAGCATAGGATCTAAGCGGTCTTCGTTACATTTATCGTAACTTAACCTATCAAAGGTCACGTATGCCAATACAACTAAATGACATGGATCATGATGTGGACGTGTAGCATGGAAATTTCATGCAATATGATCTTAACATGCCTATTTCCAACTGGTCCACCCTTAAACCTTAGTGAGATCAAACCATACTAAATTCAGAGTGTAAATTAAACCAAAGAATTTATTTCTGCAGAAAATAACTTCATAAATATCCATATATTGAAAATTTATCTATATTATAAAAGCAAATGAAATTACACACTCCCTTTAAAACTAAATACTATCAATTTCCAAAACACCCATATGAGCAGTATGCTCATGAAACATTTTGGGTGGCAATTCCTTAGTAAGTGGATCCGCAACCATGGAGTTTGTACCGATATGCTCTATAGACAACTGTCCACTCTGAACTCTTTCTTTAACAACTAAGAACTTGATGTCGATGTGCTTCGACTTCGATGAGCTCCTATTATTATTGGAATATAAAATTGCTGACTTATTGTCACAAAATAATTTTAGTGGCCTTTCAATATCATCCACTATGCGCAGCCCTGTGACAAAATTCCGCAGCCATACTCTATGATTGGATGCCTCATAACATGCTATGAACTCAGTTGCCATTGTGGAAGAGGCTATAAGTGACTGTTTAGCACTATTCCAGGAGACAGCCCCTCCAGCTAGCATGTAAATATAGCCAGACGTAGATTTCATACTATCTTGGCATCCAGCAAAATTGAAGTCACTATACCCAATGATCTCCAGATTAGTCAAACTCCAATATGTGAGCATGTAGTCTTTTGTTCTCTGTAAGTACCGTAAGACCCGTTTAGCTGCTTTCCAATGGTCTATTCCTGGATTGCTTAGATATCTGCCCAGTATTCCAGTAATGTACGCAATATCCGGACGCGTACAAACTTGAGCATACATTAGACTCCCTACTACTGAAGCATAAGGAATCTTCTGTATTTCCCTTTTCTCAAAATCATTCTTAGGGCACTGATTGAGACTAAATTTGTCTCCCTTAGCCACAGGGGTATCTCCTAGTCTACAGTCTTGCATGCCATATCTCTTAAGAACCTTTTCGATATAGCTCTTTTGTGATAATCCAAGAATACCTCGAGAGCGATCTCGATGTATCTGAATACCTAATACAAAAGAGGCTTCACCAAGATCTTTCATCTCAAAATTCTTAGCTAGAAATTTCTTGGTTTCGTGCAATAAGCCTATATCGCTGCTGGCAAGCAAGATGTCATTGACATACAAAACCAGGAAAATATATTTACTCCCACAGAACTTATGGTATATACAATCATCGACCAAATTCATCTCAAAACCAAACGAGATGATCACTTGATGAAACTTGAAATACCATTGTCGAGATGCTTGTTTGAGTCCATAGATGAATTTCTTAAGTTTGCAAACTATATTCTTTGGGTCTCCAGATACAAAGTTTTCTGGTTGCAACATATAGATTGTCTCATCAATGTTACCATTGAGAAACGCTGTCTTTACATCCATCTGATGTAACTCAAGATTGAAATGTGCCACCAATGCCATTATAATTATGAAAGAGTCTTTCGAAGATACCGGAGAGAAAGTCTCTTTATAATCGATACCTTCTTTCTGTGTAAAGCCCTTTGCAACAAGACGTGCCTTGTACTTCTCCACATCACCTTTTGAATCCCTTTTGGTCTTAAATATCCATTTGCAACCAATGGGTTTCACACCTTCAGGTAATGGGACAAAATCCCACACGTTGTTGTCTTTCATTAACTTAATCTCCTCATTCATAGCATAAATCCACTTTTGAGAGTTGGAACTTTCAATGGCTTGATGGAAGTTGATAGGATCATCTTCCATCACTCCAATATCTACCTCATATTCTTGGAGAAATACAATATAATCGTTTGATATTGCACTTCTTTTCTTTCTAGTGGATTTTCTTAATGGCATAGATTCTTGAGGTGCTCGAGGTTGTTCTTCTGGAACAATTTCTTGGATAGGAGGGTCTTCGATATTGTCTTGATTCATTATGTCTTGAACAAGGTCAGAAATAGAATCTTGATCAATGCTAATAACACCTGTGGGAATATCAATATATTCCTCTTCAAAGACAAAGTCTTTATCTTTATCACCTCCTGCAAACTCGACATCCTCAAAGAATCGGGCATTTCCCGTCTCAAAAATTGACCTAGTTGTGGGATCATAAAATTTATACCTCTGGATCTTTCCGAGTATCCAATAAAATAGCAACTTACCGTCCTAGAGTCCAGTTTCTTTTCATTAGGCCTATAAGGCCTTACCTCAGCTGGACATCCCTAAATATGCAAGTGGTTTAGACTAGGTTTCTTACCTGTCCAAAGTTCATAAGGAGTTTTAGTAATGGCTTTAGTGGGTACTCGATTAAGGATATATGCTACAGTCTTAAGTGCTTCTCTCCAGAATGATTCTGGTAAGGTAGAATGACTAATCATACTCCTTACCATGTCCTTAAGCGTTCTATTTCGTCTTTCAGCAACACCATTCATATTGGGCGAACCCGGCATAGTGTACTGTGAGACGATACCACATTCATCTAGGAATTTAGCAAATGGTCCTGAACGTTGTTCTCCTGAACCGTCATATCTACCATAGTACTCAGCACCACGGTCAGATCTGAAGCTTTTAATCTTTTTATTGAGTTGATTTTCAACTTCAGCTTTATAACTTTTGAACACATCCAGTGACTGTGATTTTTCACTTATGAGATATACGTAGCCATATCTGGAAAAATCATCTATGAACGTTATAAAATATTGTTGACCATTCCAAGCGACCGTAGGAAATGGCCCACAAATATCTGTATGTACGAGTTCTAAGATGTCCATAGTCTTGTTGGCTACAAATCTCCTTGTATTGGTTTGTTTACCCTTAATACAATTAACACAAATGTCAAAATTTGTAAAATCTAAAATCTAAGGGATCGAGGATTTCATCTGACATAAGTCTCTCTATTCTCTTTTTAGAGATATGACCTAATCGTTTGTGCCATAATATACCTGAATTCTCAACAGTTAATTTTCTCTTGGTACCTAGTGTACTTAATTGTAGGGATTCATTAAATGAAGCAATTGTATAAATCAAATAAAGATTATCATAACCAGATAAAGAACCGGATAATTTGGAATCATAAAACAAACTAAATTTTCCATTTTTGAATGAACAAGAATAACCAAATTTGTCCAAAGCAGAAATAGAAATCAAATTCTGTCTAAAAAACGATACAATAAAAGTTTCGTTAAGATCCAAATATAGTCCGGTCTTTAATAATAATATAAATTTTCCAATTGCCTCAACTTCAACCGTCTTGCCATCACCTATATAGATGCATCTTTCAACATCATTTGGCTTTCGGCAACTCTAGCAACCCTGCATAGACACACTGATGTGAGTTATTGCACCAGAATCTAACCACCACGTGTGTCTAGGTACCGAAGTTAAATTAACTTCAGAACAAACCAAAGCAAGAAGCATACCTTTCTTAGCACGCCAAGCGTGATAGTTGGTGCATTGCTTCTTTTTATGCCCTTCAGCACCACAAAAGAAACAGCTAGTACCAACAGAATCATGTGATTTCGTTAATTATTTCTTTTGAGGTACTGTACTTGCAGCTTCCTTAACGTTATTTCTTTTCCTTCCCTTGTCTTTAAAGGCAGAGGCTAAGTGAGCACTCTCTGTCCTATCTTGCTTAAGTCTTTCCTCTTCCTGAACACAATGTGAGATGAGCTCATTCAGAGACCAAGTCTCTTTCTGACAATTGTAGCTCACCTTAAACTAGTTAAATTGTGCAGGAAGGGATATTAAAACCAGATGCACTAGCAAGTCCTCAGAGAGTTCAAGTTGAAGTGCTTTGAGCTTGGAAGCAAGATGAGACATTTCCAAAATGTACTCCCTTACATTGTCTTTGTCTTTATACTTCATTGAAATGAGACTTGTCAAGAGCGTATAGATTTCAACCTTTTCATTCTTGACAAATCTCTTTTCAATATTGGCAAGGAATTCCTTAGTTGTAGTGATCTGATCAGACATTGTGCCCCTGAATGCTTCTGGAATGGCTCTTTTCATGATCATCATACACATGCGATTTGATTTCTCCCACCTTTCCATATCCCTCTTTTCATCAGAGGTACTTTCATCTTTAAGAGGTGAGGGAGAATCAGTCCTTAACGCAAGGTCGAGATCCATAACTCCAAGAACAATCAAAAGATTGTCTTTCCAAAACTTGAAGTTAAAGCCATTAAGCATAGGAATAGAGTTGATACTAATAGTAATATTAGCAGGATTAATCGCCGAAAAGAGAACAACAACAATTGAAAACATGGTCATGTACAAAACTTATCTTAAAAGCAAAATTAATTCAAATAAAGGTAAAACCCATCTTAAGATATCGGACACTCCATTAATATTTTATCTTTGAATAAAAGATTAATTTGTAAGTGATATCTTAATGTAGTAATCAAATATTGATAATAAGAACATGTCAAAAAATAAATTGGCCTTTGGGTCGATTAATTAGTCACATGTAAAACCAAATAATCATCACATGTTGAATACTACAAGTGCACATGCATTTACTTTAAATATTGACCTTCCTTTGGGCCGATCAATAAGAACATAAATCGCATACACATAACCCTTTATATTTCAAAATGAAATTAATCTCTACAAAAGAGGTTACTTTGGTGACATATTGTTTTAATTAACTCATTGCAAAATATATATCAATATACCAATATTTGAAAAATAAATTTGCACCATTTTTTTAACAAAGTCAAAGCTCAAAGTCAACTATTGACTTTGACCATTGACCTTGTGGCTGGACCGGGTCGAGCCAACGTGGATCCTAAACCAGCCTGTTGAATCCATATTTTATTACGGGCTAAAATTTTCTACAGGTTAAAGCCCATAATACAACATAATTTATGTGGGCCTAAAGCCCACAACTTTTATTTGTTTGCTGTGGGCCGAAACCCATAGCCCAACAAAAACAAATACTGCCACAGCCCTGTTAAAAGGCATTCTCGGTGCAGCCGTTACACTGATGTAACGGCTGCATCTTGCAGTCCCTTTGGCAACTGTTACGTAACAGCTGCGTAACAGCTGCCCCCTTGATGGTCTCTTAATTATGTAATTGCACTGGCAGCCTGCAAGTGCAATTGTTTCATATTCCTTTTTTTCTTCTTCTTTATCTTCACTGTCCTTCACCAGCGCTGGCAAGTCCAGCGCTGGTTGCTTCATCTAAAGTGGCAGCCTACATGCTGCCAGTTTGCATTCTTGCACCAGCGCTGGCTAGGCCAGCGCTGGGTAATCTCCTCTTCACTGGCAGCCTACGGGTTGCTAGTTTCATGATCACCAGCGCTGGCTTGCAAAGCCAGCGCTAGTTATATATATATTTCACCTTCACTGGCAGCCTACGGGCTGTCAGTTTCACCACCAGCGCTGGCTTGCATATATATATATATATATATATATACACATTATATTTATCTATATAAGCACACAAATTGGCAGCCTACGGGCAATTCATCTCTAAACAACGCTGGTAAATCCAGTGCTGATTATTTTAGTTTTCTAATTGGTTTTCTAATAATTCAACACGAAATGGCTCTGATACCACTTGTTAGATATAACATTTCATAATATAAAGAAATGATGTTCATGTGATTATCAAGAACGTATAAAATACATAAACTATAAAGCGGAAGCGTACCTGAATCCATATCCGGAAGTCGCTATCTAGAGTTGTACAGATGGCCTTTCCAGATTAACACGTTCACCTTAGAGAGCCATTTGATTCTCTCTATCTTAACCTTAGTTTTCTCTCTGATAATGGAATGTCAGTATGAGAATGTAGCACGTGTAATCTGAGGACCATGACCATATATATAGGCAACCAAGTGCCTTTTGACATTCCTATCCTTTGGTATTCTTATTTTAGCCCATCACTAAAATAGAAATAACCCTTTAATCTCTACACATTAAAAGTCCACACCCTATTAGATACACCAAAACTCAATTGCCTACAAAATACTTAGCGAATTATTTTAATTAGGCTTTACTTTATTTGACAGTCTACAAATACATAATTATTCTCATATAAGCCCAACATTGGATTAATATATGAGAACAAATTTTCATTATCATTCAAAGTTAACACAATACATTCTGAAAAACACTCCACTTAATTTTGCTAACCAGTACAATTACAAAAGCCAGTGGACTTTTCTGCAATTTTTATGTTCTCGATGGATTAATATGTTTTTGCAATTGTATGAAATTTAAGCACCACTGAACAATCATAAACCAAAAAAGGAGCCAAGACGCGAAGATCTTAATAGCTTTATTGCAAGAACATTATTTTCGAGAAAACTAAATCAAAGAAAGCCTAGCAGCTTAATGCTTGTTCCGCTCTAGGAGATGCTTGAACCAATTGGCGGACATTTTTGGGTACCTCTTTAGGTTGGTGTAATCAACATATACAATTCCAAACCTTGAAGTGTAGCCTAATCTCCATTCAAAGTTGTCAAGCAATGACCAAGCAAAGTACCCAGCTAAATTGGCTCCATCATCAGCTGCTTTCTTCAGCTGAGACAGATAGGCCCTGTAGTAGCCAATTCTAGTGGTGTCTTGCATTGCTTTGGAACGTGTGAGATTACCAGAATCATCCATCCCTGCACAAGATTATTATTTTCATTTAAAAATTTCATACTAACAGAGTCAAACAAGCCCATAAAAGCTACAACTTAGCTCATACCATTTTCAGATAGTATTATTGTAGGGTTTCCATAGCGCTCTTTGATGTACATGACAGCCTTGTACATACCCCATGGCACATTATAAAGCCAATAAGAATTTGCCTGCAAGTGTCCACTTGTTCATATGAAATAAAATCAAAAAACCTATAGCTCATGCATTATTAACTTTTTGTTTTTGGATGCGAGGAAACCCCACCCCCTGGAAAGAGCATTTTATGGATCCAGGTGAACGAGTAAAACCTCGGCTGTCCCAGGCTTTTACAAAGGGTTGCACGTCCTGACTCGAACTCGAGACCTGCTGTACAGCAGATCACAAGCTCTTTGCCATTACGTCACGCCCCTTGGGGACATGCATTATTAACTTGTATGGGAAGAACTTACTCTTGGACCAATTTCCACTCCTTTCTTCTTATCTGCAAGATTCACAAGACGCTGCGCTTTAGTGACTGAAGGAGGAAATGAACTCCGACGTACTAGTTATTTAAGGGAGAAAGGAGGCCAAGATTTTCTTACAAGCAAATCCAGCATTCCAGTCCTGCTGGTAGCCCAAGTTCTTTGGTTTGGACTGATGTGGATCATACATGTAGTAAGTAGTATAATGGTTGATTCCCACAAAATCCATTGAGCCCTTCACCATCTTGACTTCTTCTTCTGTAAACTTGGGTAGCCTACTCCCGACAATATTTTGCATTGTTTTAGGATATTCACCATATACAATAGGATGGATAAACCTACATGAAGCCAAAACCAGCGTGACAATAGTTTTTTTCAAGCTATCAAGATGTCTGAATTTTATCGTAAAGTTTGCTGATTTTACCATTTGAATGTGTAATGCAACTGGAATGCCCTTAAAATTTCAAACATACTTTCATATTCTTCAGATATACTTTCACCAACAATCTAAGTGCTTTAAATAAGTTTCAGATAGCCCATGATCGATGACACTAAGATGCAAGTTCTTGAAATGTGACAGTTATATGCATCAAATTTTTAACTACATTTCGGTGATAATTTATCACCATGGTCAAAAGCATTGACCAAGAAGGTCAGCTTTAGCCACCTTGGGAAAGTATATATGCGACCCTGCATCGATCACTGAAATGAAAGAGAGCGAATTTCTTGCATTACTATGCAGTAAGGAATTTTTACCATCCAACATGAAAATCTCTTGCTCTTTGAGCTGCTAATTTGTCAGCTTTTGATCCGGTGAGAGGTTCGTAATAAACAAAATCCAAGAGAATTCCAATCCTTCCCTTTTGTTTTTCCTGCAATGTAAAAAAAAGAAAGAGAGATTAACATATTGTTCCATCGAATAAATGAATTCCATCCCATTCAAAATAAAAGAACAGATGCTAAATTACTTGATACTTTTCGCGATATCTCTGAACAGCAGCTGCATGAGATAGAATCAAATGATGAGCAACAATATAAGGTTCTGTTGCAGAATTGCCGACTGTACAGTTTCCAAATGCTTTGGAACACCTTCCAGGAGCGAAGAATCCATTATCATATCCAAGTGCAGCCACCACTCTAGGTTCATTGAATGTCATCCAATTCTTCACTCGATCCCCAAAGGTATTAAAACAGAAGTCTGCATAATCGGCAAAGTCTTTCCTGCAGAGCTCGAAGCATTTATCTAATTTCAATTTATTAAAAACATAATCCCCAGAACAATATATTGGAGAAATATTCATTCTCAACTCGCCAAAATATAAAATACTTGAAACGTAAAAACTACACACGGGGAAACATTAGTTCGTAGTGACTATATACTTACACTACTAGGTGACTCAACAATCCATCATACTTCTTCTCAAGTGCTAGAGGAAGATCATAGTGATAAAGATTCGCGTATGGAGTAATGCCTACAAAATATTCATGGAGATTGATTATGTCCCTATATCTTGATAGATTTGAAACTAATTAGTTGACAAATCAACATACATCTCATTTAAAAAATCACAGAAAAGTATACCTCTTTCGATCATGTAGTCGATCAACCTATTGTAGTATGCAACTCCCTTCCAATTCACTTTTCCAGCTCCATCTACATCAAAGAAGTCAAAGAAGGCTAGGAAATCCAACGATACAAACTCACAAACAAAATTTGAATTTAATAGAAACTGCAGATGAAACAATTACCAGGGAAAATTCTGGACCATGAAATCGAGAACCGGTATGCATCGAAGTTCAACTTTTTCATGATATCTATATCTTCCTGCAACATCAATAGAAGAGTTTATATCTAGCATGTTTACTGAATGGGAGAAGCTTGATAGAAACCAGATACAACCAAGAATGGACATTTAATGCCACCAGAACTCTACAATTTATGAACCTGCAGAATTATCATAATGTGACAGTAATGTTTAGTAACAGTATGCTAGATGTTCATGTTTTTTGGGTCATTCTCCTCATTCTTAGCAATGTAGCGACCCAAAATGCTGAAATTACAATCAAAATGAAAGCTCAAACATGGGATTTTCCTTTTCCATTTATTCTACTGTGAAAAGCCTCCGGTCAGGTCAAAGGGTGTCCAGAATGAGTGACCATACTGGCATGGTATGGCATCCCATTTTGGTTAGATGTCATGGTGCGGACAACAGGGCATGATCAAAGGGATCCATAGAATTACAGTATAACGAACCATATCATAACGGTAAGAAAAGTCAAGGACGGAGAGGAGCAGGGCCTACCTTGTAGCGGTGATACTGGTCCACTGACACTTCCCCTGTAGCATTATTGGCAACGATCCCTGCTCCCAAACATCAACATTTCATTTCATATTATTACTATAACAAAATAATCTAAAACATCAATATTAAGCTAACTTTTATCACCGGCTGTTGCCTTACGCCAAGAAAAACATCACTGTCATTAAAGAAAAAACATTACTTTTTTTTTTTAATGAAGCAACTAAACACTATAACATATTATGTATTATTACCAGGAATTTTGACAAAGGCATCCCAAATGCTAGGCCCACGACCATCCTTATCAGCCATGCCTTCAACCTGATAAGCTGAAGTAGCAGTTCCAAAGACAAACCCCTTAGGGAAGCCCTGTCTCAGCCCTCCTGCTGCTTCGAAACTAATGGTCTCTGGCGGCTTCGAAGGTCCATTGAGTTGTGCTGCAAGAGAGATACAGTGAGTAATGCCGAGAAATAATATCGAGAATGGCAATGCCGCCTGAGCTCTCATCTTGAAGACAGAGAGGAGTGGTAAGTGAGCAGCAGAGAGTACAGAAAGTGTGTGGGGGAGTGTAGATATTTATAGAAAATGAAAATAGGGGAAGAAAATGCATAAAATCTTCACAGGTTTACGTTTTCTAATAAAATAAAGAAATATCAAGGAGGAGATATTCGTTGTGTCGATGCCTCATGCATCATATCCTATGGATGCGATGGGGTTGGAGATTATTTTCTTGTCTTGTTGTTTACCTCATCTACAAGCAGATCTTATTTTTATAAAATAAGGCATGATGACACACATAAATAGATAAAGAGCTCTGAATACAGAAATACAATCCTCTTATTACATCCATTTTTGATTGAAAGGATCATCTCACATTTCATGAGTTATCAAGCTAGTTAATTTCTTGTGAAATTTTGTTGAAAATCTTTTTTTAGATGAGAGGAAACCTCATTCCCTGTAAATCGTAATTTATGGGTTCAGGTGAACGAGCAAAACCCTGACTGTCTTAGACTCTTACAAGGGATGCACGTCCTGATTCGAACTCGAGACCTGCTGTACAGATTGCAAGCTCTCTATCATTACGTCACGCCTTTTAAGAACAATTTTGTTGAAAATCTTTATTCAATCCATTGCCAACATCAATAAGACTTATTTAATGGTTTCAACAATCCTAAAAAGATCAACAAGGGTCCTTATCAAATATATGGATGGAAGAATCATTTAGCCAAGTTCTCCAAAAAAAGGTATGGAAAGGAATTTTGATTCACCTACTGCAAACATGACTACCTTTGCCATCTTTACTTATGGTTTAGACCGGTTTCCTAACACTAATTCTAGTCATTATATGACTCCATATCTTTCTAATCGTCATATTTGTTTTTCCTTTGAGGATTATTATAAAGGTATCAATACTATTATTATGTCCCCATCAAACATGTAGGGCACTTTTCTTTATCAAGTTCATTCAAATGAACTCAAACACATTTGGCATGTTGGCACAATAAATGTATCAAAACAGTCGAGCAGTTCTTGTTGCTTTGAAAAGATGAGTAGGTTTACTTTGTTTAGTGCAGGTTACATTACAATTGAACCATTAGACTTACTGCATTTAGATGTTTAGGGACCAATCACTATCAGGTTTATTTTGTGTTTTTGTATTGATGAGTTTCCAATATTTTCATGGATTTATCTAATTTAAAGGAAGAGTAATTTTTATAAGATACTTGCTAATTTTTATTTAATGGTATAAGATACTTGCTAATATATATATATGAAAAAAATTAAAATATTAATTTAACAAGTATAATTTAAATTCAAGATAAATTAACTTTAAATTATATAATACAAACACAAAGTCAAACAAACATAATCTCAAAATTAGAAACATCTCTAAAATTCCAAAATATTATGATAGTAAAATGTTCTAAAATAAAAGAAATATTATGATTTTGAGCCGGAACGGTACTGAGGCGTTCCGACTGGAATTTAGTTGGAATTTCCGGAACGGGCCGGAATTAAAACCGAGATAAAATGACGCCGTTTCGTCTCGGTTTTTTTAATGGCACAAAATGTTTCGGCCATTCCAGCCGGAACAAAATGAAATTAACAAGTCTGGTTAGGAATACAAAACTATAAGTATTACAAGAACATAATATTAAACTAAGATTACATACCGACATAAACATGAACAAGATGGAGTCTTCAAAAAAAAAATAGTTGATGGTCTCACTTTGTTAACTCATGTTAATGTTCCTTTTTGGTTTTGGTCATATGCTTTTGCAACAATGTGGGATTTGATTAATAAAATGTCCACACTTGTATTGAACAATGTTAGTAATTTTAAGAAAGTATTTGGGAGTTTATTTATTTACAAGTTTCTCAAGATTTTTTTGTTCTACTATATATCTTTTTCCTAATACCATATAATACCTATAAGTTTGCTTATAAAAGTAGACCTTGTGTTTGGGGTTATAAACTTTATGGAGTTTTTTATTTATTTAACTATTTGATAACAAAATATAAAAACTAATTTGAAATCAATCAAATATTGAATAGTAAAACTGAAAAACAAAACAATAAGAAAATCCAATAAAAGCCCAATTTGAAGAATGAAAAAAAAGAGAGGTCATGTGTGCGACCTGAATGACTTGGTGCACTGGGTCATAAAAAAAGCCCAAGTGCTTAGGCTTGAGACAAACCCGTGCTCTCAAGACATACTGTTTTTTTTTTCCTTTTAAGGTTCACTCCTTATTTCATTTTTTGAAAAAAGTAATAGAAGACGCGTCGTCCACTAGGTTATACACCCAAATTTTAGTTATCATCGTGGTGATTGAGAAAATAAAGGGAGATGTTTTTGGGTTTAAAAATCTATTTTTCAATCTATTATCACATAAAAACATCTAAAACATCATAAAAACATCCCAAAACAATCTAATAATCCCCAAAACATATCAAAATCATTCAAAAAATTCAAATGAATAAAAAAATCTAAATTGAGCTTGATATCCATTTTTATGTCTTTTCAAAGAAAAAAATCACTATTATTAAATTTTTCTTGTCGAATGAAACATGTTGACATAAAAAACAACTAGTTTCTTTTTAAGAAAGTGGCAAAATTGACAACTTTCTCTTTGCTCTCGTTGTTCTTAGAAAAGTTTTCTCACAAGTGGTATATAATGAATTTGGGATAATCCCATTTTGAATACAAAAATAAAAACAAAATTAATGCATGAAAGTTTGTCGTTCTGAAAGATAGCATTGGCGTCGTTTTTTACAACGGCCTTTCTAGGGGGATGACTTTTTAAAATTGTAGGGATGGATTTGAAAGAGTTCTCAATAAAGGGACCGAATACATAAACTTTTCAAGGAAGAGGGATCCTATTTTCGTCCTCACTAGACCTCCCCTAGATATGCCTTCGCTCGGAAGGGACAAAGAAAGTGACGAAAGGGAATCTTGAAAATGGCTTTTTTAAAATATAAACTATTATTTTAATGAATTTATTTTAGTGGGTAATACCCATTTTGGACGGTCGAGACCTCCTACGATTTGCTAGGGTGTTTCACGTGACAAAACTGTCCTCTCATTTCATTCTTTATATCTTTAAGTACAAGTGAGGTCTAATATCTTAATTCTTCATCTATCTCTCATTTTTTTCATCTTATCATTAGTTTTTTTATATTTATATTTGTTGACACGTAAAATTATCAATTTATTTAATTATATGCATGAATGATATTTTATATAGCTAAAAATGCATTAAAAAAACTTATATATTTATTTTTTACTAAAAATATGAAATTATTTAGGAGGTATTGGTCACTGCGTTTTAAAAACGCTTTTGATAAAAAATTTGAAATATTTTTTTATTCTTATTTTTTATTTTAAATTATTTTTTATAATGTTTTTAAATTATTTTAATATGAAGATTTCAAAAATATTTTTAAAAACAATTTCAACAAAACTAAATATTTTAATCAAATAATTAGGGTGCTTTTAAGATAGCATTTCAACTAGAATTTAAAAAAAAAAATGATATAAAAATCAACAGCAGCAATCATTTAAATACACAAGAGGAAAGCTTTATGAAATTGGGGTGTGTACAAGAAGGACATTCCTCATGTCTGCAATACACAAAAGATGCTAAATATCTTATTGCATTTATTGTCTGTCCGTGGCCACGTGAAATCGAGCTGCATGCAGCCCAACAGTGTTAGAATTTGTTCAGCAAAAGAACAAAATGATTTAAGCCTGGATTCTTGTCTTGTAAGAAGAAAAGGGAGAGAGAGAGAGAGAGAGAGAGAGATTAACCGTCTACTCGCCTATGGTTAATCATGACTTTACGTTTTGTTTTGTTTTAGCTGAAATGACCGAAATATTTTATATTAATTAAAAAAATAAAATAAAATAATATTATTTTTATTTTGGTTTAAATTCCAACTTGTTCTAGATTTTTCGGTGAAATACCAGCAGAAACATTCTGGTATCGTTCCGCTCGTTCCATTTTAGCCAAATATTATTTTTAAATAATGAATTATTTTGCAATATTAGTCGTATCTCTTAATCTGACCGTTAGATTGAGATGAAATTTTACGAAGAGTCTCTTGATATATTTATGTATGTTATGTTAAAATTTCAGAGCAATAAGAGAATGTAATGACCTTGTGAGATTGATGATGACATTCTCGTAATATTATACATGGTCATAATTTTGTTAGGAAAAATCATTTTATTGTCTTTTTTTAGATTAAATTGCACAATTCTAAATAATGTTTTTGGATTTGAACTATTTTTTTTTGAATTAATACACACACATACATATATATAAACAATACAACCCAAAACGGCGTGTCAAAACACTCCGAAACCGAAACATTCCATTCCAATTAAAAAAACAAAACACCAACCGAAGCGGTATTGACAACCTTGTGGTAAATGATTGTGACCAACGAGTTTGCTTTCTTTATGATCTCATGTTCGAGCTCTATAGTTGCTAATATAATAGTTTATATAGTCATTAATTTTAGGGCTCATAAGATTAGTCAAAATATATGTAAACTGATCCGAACACCCATATTAATAAAAAAAAAAAGAAATAAAGAGCACAAGAAAGCTTGGTTGATTTTAAAAATAAAGTCAGAAAAATGGCCTCTTCGGGGTCCCGATCCAATAAAATAATGTGAGATCGATAGGAGGCTGTAACAAAGTAAAATAAATTAGCTTCGGTCTTTACATAGAAAGCCAATTTGCCGGCCCATCTTTTTATTTTACCTCTATCAACGGCTTTCGTTGCCACCTCTCTTTTAATAATTGCGAAGTTTACTCTCACATTAATCACGCTTTAAAATAAAAAGTAATCATTTTAATATATATTTTTAACAAAAATTATTTTAAAGCTACACAATCAAATATTTGTTTTGTTCTTCTCCCCTGCTTCGACCATCCACTTGCCCGCGGGTAGGTCCTGGATTGTTTGTAAAGACACGCAATAATGTGGCTACTAGTCCCTCTCACTCGGCTGTAACCCTGTCCATAAAGTTGAATTGTTGATTTTTTATTTTTATTTTAAATTAAAAATAATATTTTTAGATATTTAAATAATAAAAAATATTATTTTAATATTTTTATAAATAAAAAACACTTTTGAAAAACAATCTCGAAGCTTATCCACTCATTCAGGTCCGATATATCCTTTTGACCAGTCAAGCCGTCTTTGTTGAAGGGGCACACACGTGCAGACATTGCAAACTGTGTTTCATCTGCATTTGATCTCCATTTTCATGTGCATTTCTGTGACACCCTGTTCAAGTTTCGGGATGATGCCCTGAGGCGGACAGGAGATTGATTACGTACGGCGAGCCAAATCCAAAATCCGATCGGCTACGTGCCCTTTTAGAGGCAGTCTAGTTTGATGTTTCAGTGGCTGAACGGTCAGCTTGGGAGAGGAACAAGAGCTTGTGATTCGATATCATGTCCGAGACATGATTTTCGCTCGATGGAGATAGCCCAACTCGTTGTTTGTTAGCTGGCATGAGCTAACTTGCCTGCACGCTATGTTGAATTTTTTTTTTATATAAAAAATTAGTTAATTTTATTCATATTGTAATATTTAATTAGTAAAATATTAATTAATAAAATTGATTAGAAATAGGTTTTTTTTTGCCTATAAATAATTGAATGTTTTTACTGTTAAAACTGTTTTGAAAATTATTTAATCGGTAGATTATACAATTAGAATTGTAAAAATTCTGTTAAAATAAGTCACGTGCTCCGTGTAATATATTAATTGTTATGTATGTTTTATTTGTTTCATAAATTATTTCATTAGCAAATAGTAAAATTATCCTACTAACCCCGGAGTTTATTGTTCTGTTTTGTCTTATATAGAGATACATTTGTATTTAACCATGTAAAAAAATTACGGGAGCAGACAACTTTCTCGACATAAATGCCACCACTTGTTATTTGATTAATTATTTATTTGCCAGCACTAACCCATTCTACTATCCTAGAAATGCAATCATTTGTATTTTATGAGTGCTTATCTAAAAGAGATCTAGTTGTCAACAGTAATGAATAATGAAATCACTGTTGAAAACCCCAATCTCTTTTAGCTATTCTATAATATAATAATAATAATGCTAAGTTATTAATATTTTAGACTTTATTAGATTTTTCTATTAGTTAGTGGCTTTTAAGTCTAAATTTGATTATGATTAGAGTTTTAGCATTTATTTTTATATATATATATATATATATATATATTTTCTCGACATTTCCATCAGTTTTTGATATAAAAATGACAGACTTTTCTTCTCTCTAGATTCTCTATCCTTCCTAGCTTTTCCCTTTCTTTGGCCTTTTCTTTTTCGTTGAATAAAGTCGCTTCAGCCACACGAGATGCAGAAAATACAGAGGGTGATATCACACGACGAGCATAATCCAAAAGAGAAAATAACATGACATTCACTTTGTGGCACCATCGCCGAGAAAAGAAAGTCAACTCACCCACAAACCCTTTTACAAAATCAAAGGAGAGAGAGAGTGAGGGAGTTGAGTATTTGGTTTCGAAACTTTCATTACTTCAACCATATTCATTCAACCATAGAACTACAACGGGCTTGTTTAACATTCACAAAAATACCCTATCTCATGCATGTCTTTTCCCTCTGATCTCATTCCATCCCCAACTTCACAATAAAATCCAAAATAATCCAGCATGGTCACCAAGTTTCAAAAACATTGACCTGAACATATTCATGGTGACCTGCATTCATTCATATCACTGGATTTACCTTCCAAACACGAACACAGGCATCCTCACCAGAGCTTACCACACTATGATCATCAGTAAACGCTAATCCATAAACTCCACCCAAGTGAGCTCCCTTGATGGTCATCCGGCTAGATGCTGGCTTGTCGATTTCATAAATGATGATACAGGTGTCAAGCGATCCAGTAGCGACCATTTTGCTATCAGGAGACCAGGCAAGGCAGTTTATGCGGGCAGTGTGGTACAGCATGTTTTTAAGCTTCACCTGCACAAAAATTGCCAGCAAAAAATAAGGCTCCACCGTTCAGTGAAGTAAAGAAGGAAACTTTTTTTTGAAAAAACTTTCGTTATATTCAAAGAAGAGAAAAGAAGGAAACATGGTTACATAAAATAGACATATTATCTTTAATTTAAGAAAATAAAAATAAAAATGAAGCACAGATTTAAAAAAAAACACAAATTGGTAAATCCCAAATCAAGGAGCAGCACCAGACTGCAATATACCAGTCAACCTGTGCCTGCTTATACGGAAAGCAATCCTTCCACCAACCCCATCCATTGCCCCTTGCAAACTAAAAGAAGAATGTATAACATAGAACGATTGAGGCAATGTAAAAAGGTTGATGTTCAACTGTATGAACAGTAGTTATTTCTGCATTTCACCTACAATGCAGCCTCACTTGCCCCTTGCATGCATACTAAGCAAAACATCATCCAAAATTAGTGTCTGCTTATTTAAGCTGATTTTCTAGCAACCTCAAGAGTGATAGCTGGGCATAAAAGAAAACATTCTTCTGGCCTACGCCAGATGTGAGACAAGTAACTATGGAAGTCTCTGTTTTGAAAACCAAGGTTATGGACAATGATAACGGGAAAGTATTCGCAGAAACAAAAACCATAATGACAGGAACTATGTTATTCATGATTCTATATATAAAGAACTGGCAAAACCCCCCCAATCACAATCGATAGCTATTGCAAGTGCTTCATTTGATTTGGTGGCTTCTCCAAATCATGCAACTCAATAAAATTCCCAGAGATGTGACAGCCAAACTTGCTTTGCTCTCAGAATTAGAAAGCAAAATAACAGAAAACTCTCAATGCCTCGCTATCATGTAGATATGCACATAGTGCAGCTAACTTACATAAAGCACACAGACCTGGCCAAGTTTGCACATCTGAAACTTCAACCAACAATAACTAAGTGCTATGCATAAGCAGTTGTAATGAGAGGAGTATAGCATCAACCTTTTGGATCTAAATAATAAATCAAAGTACCTCTCTGGAGGCACAATCCCAAACCACAGCTTCCCTATTTAAATCACCAGAAGCAAACATTGAAACATCTGGGGAGTAGCGGATGACACTGACAGCACCACGATGTTTTTCAAGGACTGCATCTTCTGTGAGTGTATCACCCGTGACAGAATATACGTGCAATTTTCCATCCTGCCCACCTATGATTGCTTCACTTCCATCAGGTGCAATTGCAGATGCCGTCACAGCAAAGTCAAGTTTGATGGTTGACACTACTTTTGTACCACGAAGCATGACAACACCGGAATCAATTGCGACCAAAGCAAGCTCAGGGCAGAGAAGGGCAAGACTTATATCCTTTGGTTGGTTGCCGACATCAATGGAATCTGCATCTCCACATTGATCACCAAGAAAACGAACTCTCCATAACTGAAAATAGAAAGAATAGCAGAAAGAAAGAATTAGAGGTGAAAAGGGCACAAATTTCTTTCCTCAAAGGAAAAGAGCTGCACCAAACCTTATGTAGAAATCATAATCTACCCAAATCCTGTTTAATTAACAGACATTGAAAAGAAATCAATGAAATTCAGGGCTTCGTAAGGCTTCCAGCTGGGCAAGTCAAATGAAAAGCTATCACTTTTCTTTCTTAGTTTGAACATGTTTTTGTTTTAGGCTACTAAAAATTAGAAATCAATGCGGGCAAATCATTTTCATATTAAGACAACTTGCAGAGGCACCAAAATAGCACAGATAGGTTTTAAAAGTATACTTGAAGAGGCATGCTAGAACACAATTCAGGGGATAGGAATCACATTTGCTGAGTTTTGTTGCAATCAAAAGAGTATAACTATATACACAAGCAAGGGAAGAAATTCTCCATTCAACACTCATTATACTTGTGGTCAACATAGAGAAAGCTACAACACTTAGCACCCGTTTGGCAACGTGGTGCGTTCCACGTTTGCCAAACGGGATGGTGTTTTGGTGTTTGGTAAAAACCAAACACCATTTTTTTTTAATGGGACCCACCCAAAATAACACCCGAACGGCGTTTTTTCAAAAGCACCTTGGAGGTGCTTTTGAAACGCCGTTCTGAAACGGCGTCTGTCACACACGTTTTGAAAACTCTCTGCACGCCTTTCCTTTTCTTCTCCTCTCATCTTCTTCCTTTGAAAACTCTCTGCACTCTCTTCATCTTTGCCCGTCTCTCCCTGCACCCATCTTCCCTGCACCCGTCTCTGCACCCCTTGTTTGTCTTCTTCCTTTGTCTTCTCTGCACCCATCTTCTCCCTTTCTCTTCACTGCACAGTCTTCTCCTCGTCATCTTCTCCCTTTCTCTTCACTGCAGCAGGTGGAATGAAGGAAACTAATGGACAATCTTCTAATGACTCAGTAGATACTCAAAAAGACCAAACATCAGGGAGAGATCAGGCTCCTGTTGGATTGGGAAAAGAATTGGCATCATTAGATGCCAAGAAACAGAAAGCGAAAGCCAAAGTCACAGCTTAAAGTTCCGAGACAGAGATTGGATTGATTGGTAGGCCTTCTTGCCATTTGTGGGAGAGGCAAACATTTCGTAATGAATTTCAGTGGTGACCAGCAATCTGCTACTCTTAAGAGATAGGAGGTACTGAGGTGTGCCGAAGAAACCATCTGTATCGCTCAATTTTCCCAATAATCAAGCTCATAGATATATTCGAGGTATACCGCGAGGTGCAAGATAAATGATCTGTGACATTTTCTTATCTGGGCACACTAAATAAATTGGTGATTAATTTTCCAGCCAGTTTCTTTTGTAACTTCAACTCAAAATTAGTTTTGTAGTTGTTTTTGTAGGCTTTTTTTTCTTTTCCATTTAGCTCTCGAGTCTTTATTATTATTATTATTATTATTATTATTATTATTGCATCGATGGCACTCAATAACTATATTAGAAGGAGATCACAACATGATGATGTTTTTGTTGAATATGATCGTAATCCCGATTATATCCCAGATAAGTTATTACCAGATGTTGTAGCATGTGAAACTAGTCAGAGTTCGGGCAGAAATTCCCGTATGGATATTGTGCGCGAGAGCATTGCAAATAGTTTGATGGGAGAATGAAATTATGTTTCCATTTTATTTAAAGTATTCACATTAATATAAATTGTTATTTATTTTTTAATTTATTTATAGAAGTTACATATATATATATATGGATGGATGTATGGATGTATGTATAAATGTGTGTGTATATTTCCATGCCCTTTTAAGTAATTTTACAAGTTAAAAGCAGTTTGTAAAGTTTGGAAACCAAACACCAAAAACTACTTTTTTTTCAACCTCCAACTCAACCACAGTTTTAACCAAACACTTAACTGCTTTTTTTGAACCACAGAAAAAGCACTTTTTTTGAAACTCTGTTTTTTCAACCTCAACCGCAACAGCAACCGCAATACCAAACAGGCCCTTAATAGTCCTTCTAACAATAGTATGACTGTTCAAATAAAAGAAAAACATCCTCTCACAACCAGTAAGTTAGAAGCTGGAGCATCTACTACAATCCCTATAGCATGTTTCTTATGCCATCTATTGATCCTGATGAGCAGGAACTCATCACCTCCTGAAATTCATAGTAGATAAAAATAGAATAGGAAAATAGCATGCTCATTTAAGAATTAAAACATGTAGCCAAGTTAATCACCTTATTATCAAAACCAGATGTGATGATTTCTTCTTCAGCAGCAGCTAAGCATTTAATTTGAGAATTCTCCTTTCTCCGTAATTTGCTGCTGTATCCAATGCCTTGAATCCATTTAACTATCAAACCATCATAGCTGCTGGACAGGATTGTCTTAGGGACATTTTTAAGCACAGATAAAGAAGTAACATTCTTCATATGACCAGATATTTGGAGTGCACTTTTATCAAGATCACTAGCTGAGAAAATGCTAATTGTGCCACCAAGAGAAACAGTGACGAGATGTTCATTCTGCCAAAGGCAACTGACTAGCATATCATCCACTCCACCAGAGTCAGAAGAAGTCAAAGTTTTTGTCAACTTTCCACTACCATCATCACAGATCTCCCACACTTTTGCAGACTTGTCGGCAGATACTGTTAGCACCTGTAAAATATTTTGACCGCAATTTGGTTGATTATCAGGCACAAAAAGACATGCTTTGACTAGGTCGAGGAGCAGAAAATAAAGGAATGCAAATACAGAATGGGGAAACAGAGTATCAACGGAAAGGGAAAAAAATCCACAATAAAAATAGAGCACTTTTTGTACAGTCCTCAAGCACATCAATGAAAAATAAATTACTTTAAACAAGTAAGAGAATAGCATGAAACTAGTCCTTAATTATGAAATACTAGTAATTGGCTGCAGATTCTGTTCGTCAAAATGGTCAATGAAGAAGTAAACAAAACACCACAGAATTCATTTTAATCCTCTGTAGTAGCTTCAAAATTTGAAAGAAGCTAAAAGCAAATGATGAGATGATATTGTACATTTTTATACCTTAACTTCTACTGTAATATCCTCATTTAATGTCTTCTTATAATTATCTTATCAACTAAAAATCTTTGAAGTGTCACATCAACAAGCATTGGCTTAGGCACCACAAAACAGGTGTGTTCACCACAAAAACTTTCATTATAAGTTAATACCAGGCTTACCTGTTTACCATCAGGACTCCAACTAACAGCATAAATACTACCCTTATGACCATCCTCAGATGACAACTCTCCGATCTTCTCTCCTGTCTTTCCGTCAAAAAGTATGCCTTTCTTATCAGAACTTACACTGATAAACTTGCTACCATCCGGAGAAAACCGTATACAATTGACAAAATTTGAATGATCCCTGCATGTAACCTAAACTTTTCAACCAATGCACCCTCTTTATTTTTCTCTAAAAACTTAAAATCAGAATTCAAAATCTCATCATTTCCTGCAAAGATACATCATTACAAACCTGTGAGATGACTTGAATTTAAATGGCGGTCCTTCATAGAAATTAACCAAGAAATCCTCTCCACACGTGACAATTCGAAATGGCCTAGTTGGCTTAAACGCACAGCTCAAAACTCGCCGCGAATGCCCATCAAATTCACCTACATTAGTCCCTGAATCCCACCTATAAAAACAAAAAATAACAACTATCGACATCAATCATCAAACCATAGAAAATGTGCTAGCTGACGCTAGCCATACGTTTGAGTAAAACAAAATTATTTTTAGACTCACATAAAAGCGCGAACAAGAGATTTCCCTTTTCCATCCCCAGAGGCAACGATCCTCAACCCATCAGGGGACCACTGAAGATCATCGATCCGACCGGTGAGTACTTTAAATTCTTTTTTCAAGACATGATCATTGTAAGCACCCCAGATCCTGACAGTCCCAGATACATCAGCGGAGGCGATCCATTCGCCATTGGGAGAGTATCGTGCGACGGTGGCTTGGTAACCGTGCTCACCATAGACGGAGACGTCAAGTGGGTTGTCAAGGTTGAGGATGAGAACGGATCGGTTGTTAGTGTAAAGGATTTTATTGGTTTTTGGATGACCGGAAATTAGGATCCCTCTGCCTCGTTCGGTCGAGGGAACGCAAGCGTAGGTTTCTGCGAGCTCTGTCATCTTCTTTTTCAGATTTGATTTGATGGAGAAAGTGGAAATGGTGGGGATTTTGAATGTTTCTTCATTTTATATATTTTGAGACGTGGAGAGCACCAATTGGACATTTTGAAAGTTAAATAAAATTGTGATGTTTTTTAATAAGTTGTTTTAATTAGATATTTTCGACATCACCCATTCTTGTTTGGTAATGTGAATGCGGTTATTTTTGAGAATTTTTTTATTTAAAAATATAATGAAATTATATATATATTTTTTAAAAAAATTATTTTTTGAGAATTTTTTATTTAGAAATATAATAAAATCATTTTTTTTTAAAAAAAAATTATTTTTGATATCAATACATGAAAATAATCTAAAAATATCAAAAATAATTTAAAATAATTTAACATAAAAAATAAAAATAAATTTTTTTAACTTTTTTTAAAAATATTTTTGAAACGCAATGTCAAACATCCCCTAAACCATCAGGTAGCGTTTTGATATAAATGCCAAGTGTGCATGAATATTTTATTTTATTTTTACTTGGGTGTTTATACTTTTTTTTTGTTTTCTATTTGTTTGATTTAGAAGAAAGTGGAAGAAATCAATTCAATTTGATTTATTTTATTTGTACAAATGATCTCTTATTCTTATTTTTTTATTATGAAACGAAATTTTTATTTCAATATTTTGTTTTAATTTTATTTAACTTGATCAAATATGGTTTATACAAGAACATGAATTTTCCAAACAATTGGATTTTAAAAAAAAAACATATTTAAACAAAAAACAAAAATAAAAATGGATTTACTTAAATAAAAGAAATAAAAGCATCGACATTCTCATTTAAAAATAAAGTGTAACATTATACTCTATACTAAAAAAATTAGCATACAAAGTAAAATCCTAATTTTACCTTTTATAGACAAACTAACATGACTTGGGTTTAGAGGCAAAAAAGTCTTTTTCCATGAGATATATTGATCATTATTAGAAAGGGAGGTGTTAAATAGTATTTTTTATATATTTTCTTTGCACAATGTGATACTTAATTGTCATTGAAAGACAAAAAAAATCTTGAGTTAATGAATTTTTTAGTCTTTGATTTAATTTTTAAACAAGTTACTTCATTGCATTTGGAAATTACAAACAAAATGTCTTTGACTTGGGCTCTATTGTCATTTACATGTGGTGATTTGATAGTTATTGAGTGTTATTAGGGTAGTAAGCTAATTTGATAAATAAATAAATTATAAAAAAATTCAGAAACATGTGAATAATGTCTCCCATTTTTGGATGTGTGCACTACAATCTGATGGCTAAATCCATGATTTTAATGTGGTGAACAAAGCGTCTTGACATTCTCTTCACGAATAAATAGTGTGTGTAGCCCAATGGTGGTTAGGGTGGTGCGTGTGACCTTTTGTTTTGTTTTTTCCCCTCTATCCTATTCAATTTTTGTGTTGGTCTTAAAATAAAATAAAATTAGTCTTTAAGGTTTGATGTATTTAAAATCTCATCTCTATTCTCTTTATTACAATGTTTAAAATTTAGAATAATTTATGAAATTAATGTTTTGTTTTTCAATTTCATCTATGTTCTCTTCATTGTATTATTTTTATTTAGAATAATTTATTAAATTAAGAATGTTTCTTAATTTCATCCCTAATAGATATTTTGGTCCTTTTTTTTCACCCGAAAACACCTAAAAAAATAGTACTCTATAGATCCTAATAAGCTCTCAACTCACAAAACACCACAAATAACACATTCACAGAATGCAATAAAAAAAACTTCAGTGATTAAAACAACAATTTACTAATGTAATCTATAATGAATTTTGAGTGTGTACACAATGCAATGCACTTCTTTTGTAAAATAATGATTCAAAGGCATGTATTTGTAATTCATTTTTTTATTGATTTATTCTTTAGAAAAAATAACATAAACATGACACCATTGTGTTTAAATTGTATAAAAACAGGATTAAATCCTCTCATATTTTCAAAGACATGATACATCATCTTCGTTTGATCTAAATTGTTTAAAATAAATTAATGGTTAAGATTATAATTATTATTTTTTACTTAACAACTCCATAAGAGTTTTTTTTTTTAAAAAAAAAACTTACCTTTCATATATAATTCTAAATTTCATGATTTAAAATCTAAGAGATAAAATATATAACAAATATAAAAAATTATATGGTGCTTAATGCTATATCATGGGCCACACCAAATGTTTGTTTCTGAACATTAAAAAATAATGATCAAGCTGTAATAAACTTCTTAGCAACTAGCAAATTAATCTTAAAACCTTTTGACCCAACTTGTTACCTATCTCGAATTTCAATTAAATCATTTGGAAATTGCCCTAATATGACATTGTTGACCTCACAAGTCCAAAGACAACCAATATGATAGTCTGAATTTAAAGGTTCTTTTTTCAAGGTAACATCATTTTTCTAAAACAAATAAGATGATAACATACTGGATTAACCTGGGTTTCTTAGCCTAACCCAGTAAACTCGTGACTAGGGTCATAGACTTTGTTATGTTTACTAATTTTTTAAAATTATTTTTATTCGATTACAGATAACAAAAATAGTTCTTTGTAAAATAAAGCACTAACACCAACTTAATACCATGACAATTATTTGAGACAACAATAACCCTATATAAAGTAAATTATAAATCTTAATCCTTGATCAACCCAAGTTAATCCGACAAACTCGTGATGCGTTGCTTGTCTTTAAAAAAAAAACACATTTCATATAAGTTAAATGATTCCATTTCTAAAAAAAAGAAAGAAAAAAGAAATAGTCGAAAACGAAGTTGCTTTAGGCATGTTGTGGATAAATAGTAATTTTTCTTCCCTAAATGTCAAACTTGAATTTTGTTTATGAATTTTGTCCATAATGTTTTATGAGAATCAATCCAACACCAAGCGTAATCACATCAATAACCCATTGATGGTGCTAAGTAGGTCTATTACAAGAGTTGGGGCAAAAAGGATGAAAGAGACATTGAATGGGCTAATTCAGCGCATATGAAATAAAGATGGATCTAGAAGGACAAAGGATGTCTATGAAGTTTAAAAGACAACCTTTAATTCATATAATCCAAGTCGAATAAGGATCTTATTCAAGTTCTGAAGAGTGCTTATGTTTTAGGCCCTAACTCATCCTTGATTTGGGCTTGTGTTTTCAAATATTACATGAAGCCCAAGTCAGTATATTATTTTCCAAAGAAAGCAAGAAAATTCTTCTAGATCTCTTTCTAAAGAAGGGAGGATTTTTAGCATTCAAAATAAGAAGTTTCCTAGTTTAAAAAACAACTAATAAGCTATTAGATTTGTTTTCTAAGCTAGAGGGGTATTGAATGATTCTCCTAATCTAGGAAGGAAACTTAAAAGTCAACAATATTCAAGACCAAATAAATATTCTTTTATCTTATTTATATGTGGCAACAACTTATAGTTTTTGTTTTAAATTTGTAATTATATTTTAAGGTTAATAAACATCAATTGAGCTTAAATACTTAAGGATTCGAGTCTAATTATAAGTTAGCTTTATGTAAGTCCACATTGGTACTCTAGGATTTGACTTAGGTTATTGTGTAATCTAACAATTATTTATTTATTTAAAAAAAACAATAATGGCGAGTTTACATCAAGTTTGAGTCATGTTTTGAGCATAAGTTATAACACCTTTTAACACAAGTCAACTTTGTCTAGAAAAGAAGAAGAGGGATTGAAAAAGAAAAATCAGGGTTGTTAATATTGTTCTGTTCTGGCCGGAATGTTCCGTGCCGTTAAAAAAACTGAGACGAAACGACATCGTTTTCGTCTCGGTTTTAATTCCTGCCCTTCTAGAAATACTGGCCAGAACGCATCGGTACCATTCTGGGTGTGCCATTTTGGCCTCAAAATCAAAACAACATCGTGTGTTAATTTTGCATTGCTTAACACACACACACACCCGACACCCCAAATCAATTTTCCATCAGCTCAAATCTCAAAATCTCAATCCCTAATCCAGGTAATCCCTCAACACAAAATCTCAATCCCTAATCCCTCACCTCAAAATCTCAATCCCTAATCCCTAACTCAAAATCTCAAACCCTAACTTGTTCTTCCACATGGCGACACCACCCTCATCTGATTCTGCCTCTATTGCAACTGCCAACTTGAAAGTAGTGGAACCCTCTGGATCTATTAGGAGATGGAAAACATGAATTGTTGACCACAGTGCAGTTTTGAGAGCAATGGCTCGGGGACTTCAACACACTGAAAAGCAATATATGGAAATGGTGGAAAAGGACCTTGATAAAAACACACTTTCATAATATTTTAGAATTTTAGAGATGTTTCTAATTTTGAGATTATGTTTGTTTGACTTTGTGTTTGTATTGTATAATTTAAAGTTAATTGATCTTGAATTTTAATTATGCTTGTTAAATTAATATTTTATTTTTTATATATATATAATTAATTATATATGAACAGTACAACCCTGAAATGATACGCCGAAACGCTCCAAAACCGAAATGTTTCGTACCAATAGAAAAACCAGAACAGCGACCGGAACGGCATTGACAATCTTGAGAAAAACAATAAAAGAAAAACGAAGTAGAGACTGGAGATAGAAAGAAACTTAAAACTAGAGGAGTAAACCACCTAAAAAACCCTAGTATTGCTGGCCAGCCATCGGTAGCACCAAAGTCTCTCCCCCCTTATTTAGAACTAGACCCAAGGGAAGCTAAATCCCTTCCTTTCATTTTATTTTTCCTTACAGTGAGTTTGCATGAAAGTTACTATTCAAAATGCATATAAATGAACATGTTATAACACTTTATATATATATATATATATATATATATGGAGAACTGAGGTTAAAAACAGGTTATAACAATGAAATCCGCAAAGAAACAAATATTTATTGGCTACAAATACTTATATTAAGAGTTTAAATCACTATATTCATTATGATGTATATAACCCTTGACTTGCTTCGAAATTAGCAATAGTAATTATATTCCAAAACTTGTTTGACATGAAGGCAAGGTTATTAAATTTGTTTTGTTGACACGACATGGAAAATATAATATAGAATTGGGTCGTAAAATCAGATTTTAAAATCAGATAGTAAAATTACAAATATATTTTTTAATTATATATTGACAATTTCAGCCAATAAATTAAATTATATTAAAATCTCATAAAAAAATCAACAATATTATAATTAAATTCATTGTAATATTGATAAGTCATGCACTTCCGATACACTAAAATATTTCATTGTATTAAATTCAAGTCAATGGTAGCCTAGGCCAAGCAAACGAGTGCTGGTTCACAAAATTATAATATTATTAATAAATCTCTCTCTCTCTCTCTCTCTCTCTCTCTCTCTCTCATGACGAGAACTTTAGATTCAAGAAGGCCTTTTTATTTATGAAGTCTACGGTTAATGATGCTTATAGTAAGGTTGTTTAATTTGTCTTCTATTCGCTAATAAAAGAATTTCAGTTATTGTATGACGAATGAATTTTCGGATGCTGTTGACAAAAAAAAAAAAAAGAGTTAGTTACTGTATATTAAATAATATAAATTATATTTCAAAACCTCACCTCAAAGCTTAATTTTGTAGATAAAATAGTTTCTTAATATGATATCAGAGTTTTATTGACCCAGTGATCACGAGTTTGAATCTCATCGTCCTATTTTATTTGATAAAAAAAATCAAGCATAAGATGGAGTAAACCCATGCAAGTTTCAAGATCAAAAGTCTTTTATTTAAGAAAATATGTTAGAGAATAATATAAATCATATTCCGGGACTTCATCTAAAAATTTAAATTTGTAGATGACATAATGGTTACCTAGATTAATGACAACAGTGCTGTCGATTAGACAACCAGTTGTTAGTTTAAAGCATGTGCCTCATGCTACTAACCTCTCCCAACTGCAAAAACAACTGACATGATCTCAGTCCACCTCTCATCTCTTGAGTTTTCTTTGAATGTTAGGTTAAATGGCATGCTCAGCTCCCCCACTAAGCAACGTCCAAACCCTAGAGATACTCAACTTTCTGTATTAAAAAGAAGAAGAAAAAACAATTTGTCAACAGAACTCCTACGTTACCCGCCGCGGCCTCCGAGGAAATAATCCAAGTATGGTGGTGGGACTACAAAGCTACATTTGGATATAGGAGAACGGGTTTTGGTGGCATTTAATAAATTCTTGGGCACAGGATCACGCATACTCTCATGTATAATTCTTCTGAGTTTGGAACTTTTACTCAAAAAAAGTCTAACAATCTGTTTAGATCTAATTTTTACTTGAAGGTATATCAAAATTGTGTTGGGTTCTCTTAAATTGTTTTTATTAGAATCTTGGATGGAAATGGGTTCAGTTCATTTCTATATTCCTGCTGTTATCGGGTTAGATCATCCTCCATCTCAAATTATTTCTTTTGTTAAAATTCAATTTTAGTTATTAAAAAATAAAGAAGGTTGAGAGTTTAACTCCTTATAATCACTTGACTAGGAAGAGGGTACTTTCATACTAAAGAAGCACTCAACCTTGAATCTTAAATTTCTATATAAGATGCCCAAAAATAACACAGTTTAAATGTTTGTTTAGAAGTGTGGTTGATGTTATTTTTAAAAATATTTTTCATTAATAAATGCATCAAAATGATTTTTTTAAAATGATTTTCGACATCACCACATGAAAATAATCTAAAAACACCAAATTTTTAAATTTAAAATAAAAAATAATTTTTTTTTAATTTTTCTCAAAAATACTTTTAAAAAATAAACAACCGTGAGTCAAATATGTAAAACCTTGGAAATTGAAACGGGGACTTTAACTTAGAGTCATTGTTATTTTTCTTTTCAAAGAAACCGTGTTTTTTTTTTCAAACTTTGAAAAACACAGAAAAGCCAACAGCCAATTGTTAAAATTTTTCAAAGTCAAACAAAATAGTATCAAGAAATTGTAAAATAGTTATTAAAAAAAATGAAAATTTCAATAAGCAGCGCCTCAGTTTGCTGTGCTTTCCTTTATAGTTTTCGCCACCGCAATTCAACCTGAAAATAAATAATATTATGAGAACTCATGATCTCAACCTTGATCACTTGAATTATATCTTATTATAATAAGCCTCAGCAAGCAGCTGTGGCTAGCTAGGATGACATTCATAGAAACACATATACAAGCACTTAGGTCATGGCAGAGAGTGTGTAAGAAGAACCCTTTTCTTGCCATAAGATCTTCCAGAGAGGAGATAGCTTTGCCTAACTATATTTACACACAGTTACAATTTCTTTGGCAAGAATATGATATTGCCAAGTTGGATCATATATATTCCCAGCAGTAATCTAAAATTAGAAGCTTTAATTTTCATCGCTTGACTCGAAGTTTTTTGAGGGAATGCTTAGAGTCAGATCAAGATTTATGCCAGACGAACTCTTGTTGGTGGGCTCGAGCTTGCCGCCATTGAAATCGAGGACCTGGTTATTCACATCAGGGAAGGTCTCTGGATCATTAGCCTGGTTCTTTGACCTGGCAGCTGATATTTCTGCTCTCAATCTAGTGAATCCAATATGGCGATGGGATTCCAGCTTCTTCCTTATATGAGAATTCCAGTAGTTCTTCACTTCATTGTCTGTACGTCCGGGTAATCTTCCAGCTATCAAGGACCACCTAAAACAACGATATATGTATTCTTCAATTTAAAAGTTCAAATTATCTATAAAAGTATATTTGTGAAAGCACAAAGTTATTTCCATTTCTGAAATTATTACAAGTTTTATCAACAAACTACATTATTCTGAAAAATTCTTTCTAAATATTTAAATTCAAAACTATTTCAAATAAAAAACAAAAAGATATAATATTTTCAGAATTTTAATTAATTAATCTATTTTATTTTATTTTATTGAACAATATTTTTATTTCTAAATAATATTTGGAAACACAATAAAAATCTTGAGCAAGAAAAAACATGTACCATGACAAGAAAACGTTTCCGAAGAAATTAAATATTCTGATAAAAAAGGTAAGATTCTGAATATCCTCATTATAAAAGGAATACTTTCTTTTTCTCTCTATATTTTCAAGATATATATGAAATAACAAAATTTGTGATAACAAATAATCATCATCATCATTTATGAAGAGTTTGGTATATGGATGATCGTCAAGGCTTGTTGACGTAGCTAGGCATATTTCTCTCTTGAGTGCACACCAACTAGCTAGTTTTCTCTGAGCTTTTACATATTTTTGTAAGAAATCACCTGGATGCATGGGATCTAGCTAGATGAGCTGCACAGAAATAGCAAACTAGAGATCATGATTTGATCATTACCGGTTGCCAAGTAGTGCATGAAGCCTGATGATTAAATCCTCTTCATCTTCTCCAAATCCATCTCTTTTCAGGTCAGGCCTCAGATAATTTCTCCATCTAAGCCGGCAACTCTTTCCACAGCGAAGCAGCCCTAATGAATTAACGAAGACTCCATTAATCAATATTATTTTCATTCAAAAAACAATGATAACCCTCCTCTCTTGGCATTCACGAGCTTCTGTAAGTTAACAAATTTCTAAGAAAATAAGGTCGAGGAAAACCCACCGGCAGCCTGAGGAAGCGAGCGCCAGCAACCTTCACCGTGTTTCTGTATGTAATCAATGAGCTTCTGGTCTTCTTGCTGGGACCAAGCTCCCTTGTTTGTGTGTTGCTTGTCACAGCAAGGCTTCCTCATTGAGCTCTACCCTAGCTAGAAAACAACAAATATTGATGAAAAAAGCATGAAATTAGCTCGAGATCAGTGATGAAAAGGGGCACCAGGAGAGAGCAAATGGAGCGTGGAGCAGAATAAGTGCTCCCTCCCACTATAATCTTGATCTGGTGGTGACCTTGGACTGGTTGTTCATCCGCATGGTCTGAGTTGACAAAAACTAGCAAAGTTTGGTCAAGTGTGCATGCCTGTGTGTTAGTTGACACCGCCAACCACCAACACAGTTCAGTTAATTGGATGCCAACCCAGACAGGGAGTGGCTGCTTAGTTCCAAGCGACGCATAGTGTTCTTTGAAAGCATATTAAGAATTATGGATAGAATAGGTGTAGCGTATATGCAATGGTAGAGTCAACAAATTTCTTTGAAAAAATAATTTTTAAAAAATAAACAAGAAAGATTTGTGCTTTCCTAAATCAGAAATCTTATAATACTTTAGGAGTATTCTTGATTCTTATTTCATCAACCCATTTTACGAAATGGATTCACAAAAAGTAATATTCCCTACGTCCTATTGATCCTTTTACGATATTTAGTTGTTTCATTTTGAGTTTTTTTTTTTTTTGCAATAGGATCAAATACAATCCAATAATAAAATAATACGCAAGCTTTTGGATGAAAGCATTTACGACTGCATTAGCTTCCCTGAACGATAATCAATAACATAATCAGTTTTGATTGGATGAAAACAAGGACAATTGTGTTTGATTGCGTGATCGACTATGATCTAGGGAAAGCTAATGTAGTCGTTAATGCTTTAAATCAGAAACAAAAAGCAGAGGTATATGAGGTGAAGTTCCAAGAGCAAAAGGTTGTAAAAGAACTGAAAATGATGGACTTATCGTTAGAATGTAGAACTAGAGGGATCATTATTAAATTAGATCAAGGTTCAATTAATATTATGAGATAAAATATATTAGGCTCAACAATCATATGAGGAAGTGAGCAAGGTTAAGAAAAAGGTGCATCGAGGAATTGAAACACATTTTTAAATTTTAAATGATGGTATTGGAAATAGGCAAAAGGGTTATAGTTTTATGACTCTAAATTTGCAACCACCTAGGGAGTACCAAAATGTAAAAAGATTTAAAGTACTATTATTGGTGGCCTAACATGACGAAGAAAATTGTTAAATTTATGGCAAACTATAGAATTTATATACAAGTATAGGTGAAACACCAAAAGCCTGTGAGAAAACTATAGCCATTATTAATTCCATAATGGAAATGGGAAGACACCTTTGTGGACGTCTTCATCTCCATATCCCATATGGTTATGATGAATAAAACTTAATAAAAGATGAAAAATTCTATTTTTCAAACTTAGATATTTTACAATTAATTAGATATTATAATTTTGTACTTTATCTTATATTGAGTGTTGAAATTAATAACATTATACTAACGTTAGTTATAAAACCTTGACTTACTTGATAGGTTGATCTGAGGCTTAGACTAGTCTGATTTTAAGATAAAGATAAAGGATTGACTAACTTGACTTGACCCAGTCAAAAACCCACGAATGGTTTTTGGGTAAAAAAGGACTACACGTTATGAACACAAAAGAATAATCTTATTAAAAAAAAAGAACTCATTTAACAAAGAAAGTCTTGTGGTATTATGAGTCAAATTGCCAACAAGGCTAGAACTAGTTGAAACAAAGATAAAATATTTATGCATACATGATTAGACAAAAAAAATAATTATTAAACAACAAAAGCTTCATCTTTTGACCTTAACATGTCCCTTCTTTAGAAAACTTTTGTGGACACTTGATATATTTCTTTACTAGATGCCCCAATTCATGATTTGCATCAGATTATCGTCCGACTTCCTGAAGCATGGTTGGACATAGTGTTTGGAGGTTCTTAAAATGTTATCCACCCACCTTTAATTAGTTGTATGAATTTTTTTCTTGAAGGCATTGCAAGTGTGAATATTATATCCTGCAACAGTAGCATGATACTTGCATATGAGGTAAAGGATAAAAAAAAGATATATGAATAACATGTGACAATAGAGGCTAATAATAGATAAGAAGAAATCAAACGTGGAGGATAGAGAGTGCACCATCTAGGAGAGAGAGAGAGAGTGTCCTTGTGATATGGACAGAGATATCATCGGTGATGTCTGAGGTAAAATAAAGAGAAAGGATAGAGAGGATAAAGCGACTATCAATTAAGAAGACAATGGGGAAAAGATAAGGATTTCCTCTATATATTTGAGTTTATAATCATCAAAGAAAAATTTAGTTGATGAGTATATTTGTAAATAACCACATCAGCATATTATTAATTAACTTACTATTGATAAATTTTAAATTTTCGGTGAATATATAAGTCAATTCAAAATTCTCCAAAATCTTTTGAAAACCCCCTAAATTCATCATTGATTTTGCATTTGTCAATATATCCATCGATGAATCCAAACCCCAGAATTCTTCCCTAAACTCATTGTATTCTCCAATAATTTTATATTTCATTGGTAATGTCATTAGAGAATTGAAATTCTTGATTTATTCTTTGCAATTCTTTGATGATTTTAGATTTCATTGATAAATCCATTGACAAATTAAAATTCTTGAATTAGTCTTTATAATTCTTTAATGATTTTACTATTTGTTTGTAAATTTGTTGAAAAATTAAAATTCCTAAATTCTTTCTCAAACTTTCTGCAGTTGTCAAACGATATTAGTATTTCTTGGTTAGTAAGTTAGTGTGTACTTTATCATTGATAAACTTAATTTCATCAGATAACCATTTATTAGTTGAGATTCCAAATTATTTCCTAAAATCTTTGTAATTCTTCAATGATCTTATTATTCGCCTGAGAATCTATTAGTGAGGTTATATTGGCAATGGATTCACTAATAATTAGTTAATATTGTATTAATATTTTATTTTTATTAATGGTTTTGTTAGTAAATGTATTGTAAAAAAAATATTGGATTAAAACCTTATCAAACCTAAATAAGCAGCAACAATATATGCATTTATAATTTATTCAATAATAACTTATTAAAACCATAACCACAATAATAAATGCTTTATAAACATCTAGACTATAATGTGTTACACAATGAAAAGAAATATGTTAATTGCATAATGATATTTTATTTCTAAAATCAGTTCAAATACATTGTTTAATATGAAATCAATGTATTAAACAATGTATTTGAACTGATTTCATATTAAACAATGTATTTGAACTCAAATATGCTGATGTGGTTATTTACAAATATACTCATCAACTAAATTTTTCTTTGATGATTATAAACTCAAATATATAGAGGAAATCCTTATCTTTTCCCCATTGTCTTCTTAATTGATAGTCGCTTTATCCTCTCTATCCTTTCTCTTTATTTTACCTCAGACATCACCGATGATATCTCTGTCCATATCACAAGGACACTCTCTCTCTCTCTCCTAGATGGTGCACTCTCTATCCTCCACGTTTGATTTCTTCTTATCTATTATTAGCCTCTATTGTCACATGTTATTCATATATCTTGTTCAAATATATTATTTAATATGAAATCATATCATCTTTATCTTCATCATCATCTTTGTTGAGCTGAAGTTGTTCAATCCCTTTATCTTCATAAACTTTTATACGTGTACTAGTACTTAAATATATTATTTAACTCGTCAGGATCAACATGAATATAAGTATTCTCAATTGTTTCAACTCATCAATTAATGATTGAAGATAAACATTTATATTCATATTTAGATTGTAAGGACCAAGTATGATTGTATCTAAGAACATGAATTCCATGCTCATATATATCCTCGGGGATAAGTTGTAAGCTATTAGTATGACCAATCAAAAGAAATAGGGTGCAAAAAATAAACTAAATCGATTGAACCTATTTGTACACAAATAAAGATGCATGTTCCCTGGTTTCATTGAAAATTAATGATGAACCCTATTAAACTACTTTCAAGCTTCACCATTGAAAGGGTGCACCGTGTCTCTATCTTGAATATCATGTGAATAATATCATGCCATGTGCTTGGATATATTTCGATACATAAATAACCTTTACAACCTAGGAGTGATTGGGAAATACCTAAATTTTTTTATATGCGACAAGTGCTATTTTCATACACATATTGGATTCAAATCGAACATGCCAATATATTTTGAACTTAGGTAAATTTATATCTTCATTGTAGAATAACATGTAAAAATTTAGGCATATATTAATTTTTTTATATCTTAGACCAAGGAGTTTTATCATAAATTTTGCAACATATAAGTTTTCTTTGAGCCTATTTGTTTAGGTAAAACTCCTTTTTTTCTATTTGTTTATGCTATCATAAAAACCTAACTCATACAATAATTAGACATTATGATAAATACTCGTGAAATGGTTGATAATATTTTTGTAATATAAACGCCTATTACTAAGTATATTTAATATTGTGTTAAAATACTATATTCATATATCTTTATATGACTCATCCTTATTTTCAACAACTTTAATATCTATTAATGTTTGGGTCATTCATTATTATTTTTTTATGATAAAAATGATATCATAACTGAATAATGATATGTTTGGTTGAAAACATGCTTGAAATAAGTTTTATATGAAAACCCATGAATTCATTTTAGTTTAAAGTGAATGAATCCAAAAAAAGAAGCAAAACAAAGAATTAGTTTAAATATTCATTTTAGTTCTCAAAGTTTAGATATCCTACCTAATAGCACAAATTAAAATAAATGCAAACATTTCACTTTAAATGCATTTAAAATCATTGATAAATAGCTCTAAGAACATACCATAATAAAACACAAAAATTAGAATTCTAAATGAACCAATCAATCTTTTATTCATCCGTGATGAACACTTGAGAATTCTGTAAGAACCAGTATAGTTCTAAGAATATACCATGATAACACACTCAAAATTAGAATTCTGAATAAACCAATCAATCTTTTATTCATCTGTGATGAACACTTGAGAATTTTATAAGAACCAGTATAGTTCTAAGAATATACCATAATAAAAATATTTAAAATTAGAATTTTGAATGAACCAATCAATCTCTTGTTCATCCATGATGAACACTTGAGAATTTTGTAGGAACTAGTTGACTGATTGGCTTGGACAAATTTAATCGGTCGACCATATCATCCTTTAATATGACTAAAATGGCTAGTTTATGCTAGAATATAAAGCACATAGGGAATCCAAACTTATATATTATACAAGCTATTTTAAGTAAAAAAAAATACAAAATCATCAATTCATGATTATACTCTAATTAGTGTTACATAAACCTTTATATTCTAGCATAAATGTATTTAATCTCATTCTCAGTACACTTGAACAACTTCAAATTGTTGAACCTTGAATTGTATTATCCATTATATACTCTAATTGGCAAACATATGTTTCATGTTTATCAAAAATGATAAATGAGGTATATTATTTAGATGATGAATTTGACCTTACTTATAATAAGTTGCATGATGCTTTTGAATCGTTATATGATAATATTAAAAAGTTCAGTTCTAAATATAGTTATTTAAAAAAGAGTCATGCATGTTTACTTATTAAAAAATATTAGAGAAGAAAGTCTAGATTGTAATTGATGATGTAATAGGATGAACCAAATTAAATAGGAGAACAAAGTCTAAAAAAAAAATGTTGATAGGTTAAACACTACACTAGCTAAATCCAAATAACACTCAAAGATTTGAGAAACCATCCTTTCTAGTCAAAGATGTGTCTTTAACAAAAGAGGTTTATGTTACCACTCTAAAAAGAACCAAAAGTATATGGAAAATTATTTCAAAATCCAAACAGTCATATGACCTTGGCCATACATGCAATTATTGTAAAATCATAGATCATTTGATTTATGCATGTCCTATTAAGAAAGAAAAAAGTTTAAAAACAACTTAGGTTCCAAAAGGAACCACCACTAATCAAATACGACCCAAGAAGGTACGAGTACCAAAAAACTTATTTTAATTTTATATGTATAGGAAATGGTTCTTAGATAATGCTTGATTAAGACACATGATCGAAGGTGATTAATTGTTTTCAAGCATTACTAAAATCAATGGAGGAAAAGACAGTTTTAAAGACAACTCAGAAGGCCAAATCATTAGAGTTGGCAACATTGGAGGTAAATTTTTACCTTCCATTGAAATATTATTTCTTTTTAATAGCTTAAAACATAATTTGCTTAGTATTAGTCATTTGTATGGGAAAGGTTTTAAGATCCTTTTGGAGACAACTTAAAAGGAAAGATAATTGGAGTTGACAACAACTGAAGTAAATCTTCACCTTCTATTGAAAAATTATTTATTATTAATAGCTTAAAACATAATTTGCTGAGTATCATTAAACTGTATAT
Source organism: Salix arbutifolia (assembly GCA_025169955.1). NCBI lineage: Eukaryota > Viridiplantae > Streptophyta > Magnoliopsida > Malpighiales > Salicaceae > Salix > Salix arbutifolia. The sequence goes on along the minus strand of CM045916.1, from coordinate 3,258,858 downwards.
CCATGCATGTTATTTGATTAAGAGTTATATGATGTTAGCCAAATGGGCAAACAAGTAAAAACTTTGTTTAACAGCAAGACTCACATCTCAACCGATAGACTTTAAAATTGATACACATTGATTTTTTGGACCAACTAGAAATAAAAGCTTAGTGGTAATAGATATATGTTTGTGTTTGTAGATGATTTTAAAAATTATACATGTGTTTTGTTTTTAAGCCAAAAGATGAAACTATTTATGAAAGTGTAAAGATTTTACAAAAAGTTTAAAACAAATTATCATAAACATAAGAAGTGATCATGGTGGTGGAATTATAAGTGATTTGTTTGGATTATTTTATTAAAAAAATGGATACCATAATAATCTTTCAACACCTAGTACTCCTCAACAAAATAGGGTTATGTAAAACAAAAATTGAATCCTTTAAGAAATGGTAAGAACAATGTTAAATGAAATTCATACACTAAAATGTTTTTAGGCACAAGTTGTTAACATCTCTTGTTATGTTTTATATTGTGTTACTATAAGATCAAAATTTAAAAAAGAATCTTTATGAGCTTCGGAAAGGGAGGCAACCCATCATCTTCTATTTCAAAAATTTTGGTAATATTTTAATCTTAACACCAAAGACAATTTAGACAAATTTGATTCAACATTTGATGTTAAGATTTTTCTTGGCCGTTCCCCTCAAGCAAAACATATAAAGATTCAACACTTTGTGTTAAAGAATCTATCCATTTAGACTTTGAGAAAACTTAAAATGACAAAATTGTTTAGATTCTAGATGAAATTAATAAAAAAGTGTTTAAGATTTAAATTTTTATAACAAGACCATTATAGTGGAAAACAATGTAGGAATGCAAAAAGACCAACCAAGCATAAGCAATCAAAACAAAGATATAAGTAACTCTTTTTCTGATACCAATCTAGTCAAGGTACTATCCCAAGTTAATAATTAGTAATCCTAAAACTAGAGCATATCTTAGAAATATAAGTAGTTATTTTGTATTTGCTTCATATATTGAGTGTAAAAAAAAATTGAAGCCTAAAATGATGATATTTGGATCTTAGCTATGCATGATGATAAAATGATGAAAACTAACACCATTGTTTTACAAAAAAATGATTTATTACTTGTGAAAATATATGTTGATGATATTATTTTAAGTTCCACTAATGAATCTCTCTATAAGGATTTTATAAAATACATATAAGGAATTTGAAATTAGCATAAAGGGAAAATTCAATTTCTTCTTTATATTGAAAATCAAGCAAACAAGAGATGGCATATTCATCAACCAAATCAAGTACATCAAGGATCTTCTAAAGAGATTTGGGATGGAACATGTCAAGGTAGCTAAGACACCAATGGGCACATCAACAATGCAAATATGGATGAAAATAAATATCACCAAAAATTGAGATATGATTGGCTCCCTTTTGTACTTCACTATTAGTAAACTTGATATTATATTTTGTGTGTCTATGTGCAAGTTTTCAAGCATGTCCTAAACAATCCTGTGTGACTGCTATTAAACACATTTTTTGTTACTTGCGGTCACCACTTTGTTTTAGGATTAAATCATCATTTCAATGAAACATATTTTCTGTCCTTATGCTATTTTAAAATCAACAAATGCTTAACATTTTATTTTTGACGGAATATATTGATCAAACTCCAACTTAAAAGTGTCTTGAATGCGGAAATGACTCGATGTTTGATAAAATAACATGATAAACAATATGGGGTGACTTATCAATTTTTGTGAGCTCATACGAAATTCTTGAACCACCTATTATAAAGATAAGCTTTACATGTATACATATTGACATGTAATGAATTTGGTAGTATGAACCCGTGAATCATGACCCTTACAAGTTCAAATCATTATGTTGGACAAGGTCAAAATTTATTAGTTCTAATCGACCTTGCTTGAAAGGACAAAATATCATTTTTTGTACTCCTTTCATCATTCTTGAAATATATATCCCTCGCTAATTCCAATTCGATCCTGATAGGATCTTTCATCTAAAAGGAAACTTGACATTGATCACAACCTTATAACAAGGGCAAATAAGGGTTTTTTAATTGAGAAGATGAGCATAATGTTAGAATCAATGTCAATGAGAATGCTAAGACTAAAAGATCAGCCTTTAGGAAAAGGCTAAATTGAGGAAAGACAAAACAAATACCGACAGTCGATGTCAAGGGCAAGAAAACAAAGAAAGAAAAAAAAGGAAAAAGATTATTGAAGTACCCATGCCTTTTGGTATCTATGATATAACATTTCTATTAAGAAAAATATAAATGAGATCATTGTCTCTTCAAGATAGGTTATCCATCAAATAAAGATTTTGAATTGCTTTATATTCTCTATTATAGACAACAAAAATATGAAAGAGCATCAATGATAAATGATGGGCAATAAATTTTAGTATTTCCTTTTCCTTTATAGCCATAAGTTATAGCCTTGTTATGTGCTTTTTAGAAAAGCCCTTTTAAATCAAATATGCAATCTGAACTGATAAATGATGCTCTCAAAACATGAAGAGCCTTTTCCATAAGAGTTGTGACTTCACAAACTAAGTTATTGGTCATTATTCATACTAATAAATGATTGCTAAAAATAAGACAAATTTTCAACTAAACCTCAAGTCTTTACTCCAACTTCCTGCTACTTAAAAAATCACAGAAGTCACCTCGTCAAATACCATCAAATAATATACCCAAAATCAAATAATAAAAGTTACACAAAGAGCCATTAGAAAAACTTTTTTAATCTTACAACGGGTATTGAATATTGTGTGTTGTGTCTTTGACCAAAGAAGCATGATTTTCAAAGCACTTTAACAAATTATCTTTTTAGTTTCATTTCATCAAAATTAGACTTGCATAGACATGATCTTTAAAATATTTGAGTTAATTCCAAAACAAGAAAGATTTGAAATAAAGAAAACATTGATCGAGTTTGCCAAAACCTTAACAAAATATGACATTAAAAGTTCTTGATCATCCTTGAAAATTGTATCAACTAGGGGCAACGCAGTGGACCCTATAAGGGACATAAATAACATTCAAATTAGTTAGGGGCAAAGAAATGTAAACAAATGATGATTTTGTGAAATTCATCAAATCTATGGCAATGACAAATGTCTCTTAATGATAAACAAAAGAACAAGCACATTCAAATCAACTAAGGGTAATGTTGCTCAATAGAGAAGCCATAATTTAACAAACTATAGCAGCAGTTAAGAGTAACATTTCACTTAAAGGGCATTTCTATATCTGAAATATTGTTATGATTCCTGAAAGATATTATCGTATAAGTACATTTTGATAAATGTTAGAAAAAATGCACACCATAAAGACTAACTATGAGGCAATCTACTTTAAATTCAATCAACTTAAGGTGCATTTGACTACATAAATATGGGTGATAAAAAGAACATTATTGATGATAACATTACATTTATTTTCATGGGCTGAGAGAAATTTATTGTGAAAACACTAAATATATAACCAAAGCCTTTGTTGAAAGTTATGATATGCATGTCTGGATGACTTGATTGTTCAATGACGATTAATCTTAGCATATTTTGAAATAGATATGTTTCTATTGAGGGGAACTTCATGGTTGATTGATAATCTAGGATAAGGTCCATACTAAAAACTTTTTTATGATTGTTAGCAAGATACACACAACTAATCAGATAATATTTTTTAGAGAATCTAGAAAATGAATGACTTGTTAAGCTTTTTCATAATGAATCAATCAACAAGAGTGAATTAGAGAACTGACAAAGCGTGAGGGCATGGTTAGGCTTGATAAACAACAAGAGCAATAATCGTCATGGATAACCTATATGTGGCATTGCACTTACATTTAATTAGATGACTAACATATGATAAACTTCAATCAATGACTTGAGGGCATGGTCAGGCTTGATAAACAACAAGACCAATAATCATCGTGGATAACCTATATGTGGCATTGCACTTACATTTGATTAGATGATTGACATATGATAAACTTCAAGGAGTTAGTGAATCAGAGAACTGAAAAAGCTTGAAGAGTGAGCAAAGACACCCTATAAAGATAGAGCATCAAAGAAATGAGGGAACCTATATTTCAAATCAGGTAAGGATGCATGTGTGTCATTTAACCCCAAAACATTGCATATAAATTTTTGAATTTTCCAAAATCCAACAAGATTTTTATTAATCTGAGTTCACAAAGAAAGAATCTTTAATAAAAAGGAATCCAAAAACTTTTAACCTTGTAATCGAGAAATTTTAGGTGACCCTTATGAATCATGTCACGTCATCGTATTTTATAGATTTTTGAATCCCACTATAATTCTGCATATCAATCTGTCAAAATTTACCAACAGAATTGTCGATAAAATATATATTGGTAAATCTGTCGAGTACATCATAGGTTTTTGAATTCAATTGTAATTCTCTCGGTGTTTACCACTGACAGTTACCGACATAATGGTTCTGTCGGTAAAGGTGTTGGTAAAATACCGACGACAATATTTATCGGTAACTACCGATGAAATTGCAACGATAACATTCTGATGATAATATTATCAGTTAACTACCAATAAAAAAATTCTGTCGGTATTTCTGTATGAATTAGCTAATTTTCTAGTAGTGTTTCTTTGGTTTTATATATAATTTTTACATGAAAAATGTTTGTTTTAAGTACAAATAGGGACAAAACTTTTTAAAAAAAAATTCTAGTTTACGGTTTCAACTAGTTAACCGATTGAACTTAATAGAAAGCAATTGGTCGATCGTTTGCTTGACAATATATATAGAACTATCCCTCTCTAGCAATACTAAACAAAACTCAAATTTGAAGACAAAACCCTAACCTGAAACCCTCTAAAAACATTTCTTAAAATCGACCAAGTTAAGCCTTTTGTAAAGACAATTACTTGAGGATTAAAGTTCAATGGCATCCAAAAACATATTAAAAAGGAGGAATCAAGGAGCTAAAAGACCAATGATCGAACCTCCTACTAAGGAGACAATATTCAAAAAAAATTAAGTTGTTTTTTCTATTAAGTATATTGCTATAGAAAAGGCTTAAAGAGATTATTTAAATTTATCGACACGATTTTACGATGAAAAATAGCATTGGTCGTTATATCAGCTAATGATGATGTGTAATCTTAACAACAAAGTCACAAATATAATATATTTTTTTAATTATTTTTATTATATTGGTGATTTTATCAGCAATTACCAATATAAAATATTACGTTGAATTTTATTAATTCATTTAATCCAAGTATGTAGTTAAAATGTAGTCATTTTTATTATATATTAAAACCAGATCCATTTTGAAATTAATAGTTTAAATTTAACGAATGTGACAAAATATGAAAATGTAACGGAGGCCATTTCAAGTCGTGTTGTTTTCACTGAGAAATTATTCAATGTAACGGCATAATTTTATGTCTTTCTCAATTTTACTCGAGACCTTTCCCATGGAGAATCATCAAACATGTCATTGTCACTCTGGCAATTCACTATCTGTCAAACAACCATTGGTCAACTAAATGCCCTTTCAAGGTCAAAAACAAAAAGAAGGCTACGATGTAGTACTTTCAGGTCCACTTTTACCACACTGTACCTAACTCCAAAACAACTGGTTCATTCAGTGGGCTCCAAAATGCACTTTTCAGATGTGATTTCATAGCATTAGAGTGATGCCTTTTCGCTTGCTCATGCACATTTGTAAGGTGGTAACACAATTCAACGGCGGTGATTAAACCACTTGTTAGACAAAGAAACAAAAATGGCAGCGGTTTTGTTTCAGAGAGCTGCTACCCATGTGGCAGTCTCTGGTTCTATGAACTTTAGAATGCCCTATGCATGGCCAATGGGTCACACTAATCCACGAGGCCAACTCACTTTCACGCTTCTATATAAGATATACGCACTAGCTACTCTGAGTCGCACAGAAAACCATTTTAAGAGGGGTTTCTCTCCTCCTGTTCTTACTCTTCTCTTGCAGGTGTTCTTGAGCTTTCTTGGTTTTGTTTTCCATGGCTGCCTCTGTTCATCCTCTAGTTGTGGGTCGTGTTATTGGTGATGTGATTGATATGTTTGTCCCTGCTATAAACATGTCTGTTTATTATGGATCGAAGCATGTTAGCAACGGGTGTGAGATTAAGCCTTCTTTGGCCGTGAACCCTCCCAAAGTGACCATTTCTGGCCACTCTGACGAGCTGTACACTATGGTTAGATTTTGATAATTAGATGCTTAAGCGTTTCTTATGTTCTTGCATGCAAGTGTCTTTTAATCTAAAATATGTATGTTATCTCTCTCTTTGTTTGTTCATGTCTATCTGCTAGGATGCTGTGCTCGATTCATGCATGATATATGTATATGTATATATCTAACAAGTTGATGATCATATGGTTCGTGCAGGTGATGATTGATCCTGATGCACCCAGCCCTAGCGAGCCCAGCATGCGAGAGTGGGTTCATTGGTATGTACTTTTGCAGGGGTGGGGAAACGCTGGATGAATCTTGTGATCTACCTTTTTATTTAGAAAAAACATAAAACTTAACGTTTTGCTTCTTATTGTAGGGTCGTTGCGGACATTCCTGGGGGCACAAACCCTACTCGAGGTGAAAATATATGAAACCTCTCTCTCTCTCTCTCTCGCTCTCTCTCTCTTGTGATCTCTTTAATTATCTCTAGTTTAACTTATTCAAGATAAAAAGAAGTTTAAATCTCTTTTCATGACCATTTACAAGTTGCATGCATTCAAAATCTTTGAACTCATTTTCTATACACTTTTCTCTGTTGTTGTTCATGTCAAAAGGAAATTTATTTTATTTGTTATTTTTTTCTCTTTTTCAATTAGTGGAAAGAAGATCATCGTATTTGTACAAAGCTGATACATTACAAGAGTTATTGCTTGAAAATCAATGGTGTAGGTAGTCAGAATTACTGTCAAAGCTTCCAATTCTGTGTTTTTCTTTATTGTTAAGCAAATCAACATGCACAGACTAGATCAGATATTCCATCCATGTCCTACAACTCGAAATTTACAGCACGGCAGATAGTTTATAGTGTTTGAAATCAAATTTAGCCACCAGAAACACCATCCCCGTAGTTTCATTTATGAGAATTATGGCCTGGAGTATATAAAATGTATTTTTTATATATAAATACATTAAATCATAAAACATATCTTCACATGTGTGAGTGAAAGTACGCAGAGATATATTTCCTCACTGGCAGACATGCCACAGGGAAGCATATTGGCAGTAATATCAGTTCTATTGCCACGTGTGCATTTGGTAACGTATGCAATTTTCCCGGTTCCCCATCACTGCATGTACAATTCTATTGACAAGTGGTTGCCTGCATTGACTACAAGTATCACCCCTAAGGTTGCCGCTGAGGTGACACGTCTCCTGCCACCTCCACCTCTAAAGCCTGGTGGAAGCTGTTTCCTTTCTGATACGTGGCTTGCTATAAGCTATCCACGTGTCTCGCAGTGCTTGCGCAAAAGGAAAAACCCCCCTCCACTATTCCTAAAAGTGTGTTAATGCAGATGGTGCTTTCTTCCCCAACTTTTGCATTCTCTTGTATGAAATAATCTGCATGTGGGCGATTCAACCAGTGAAACGTAAATTTTGGGATTTTTTTTCCTGATTAATAGCAAAGAATGAAAGAGACACTCTTTTAGCTTTAATATCTGCAAATGCTAGACGAGCTTGACAGATATATACGGAGAAACAACAAGTGTTAAAACACATCTGAACAATCTGTGTGCATTATGCTAATCACTGATGGTCAAATGGTATGATCACTAATGTTTGCAGGGAAAGAGATCCTTTCCTATGTGGGTCCTCGTCCGCCGGTGGGAATCCATCGCTTCATACTGGTGCTTTTCCGGCAGAAGATGCTGCTGGGGAACATGATGGAGCCACCACAGAATCGTACTCATTTCAACACTCGACTATTTGCTGCTCATCTGGACCTGGGCCTGCCGGTAGCCACCGTCTACTTCAATGCTCAGAAGGAGCCGGCCAATAAGAGGCGCTAGCTAGGTTATCAAACACCAGGGGAGCATGCTGGTTTGGGGGCTAATATAATGAAACTTGCTTCATTCGTCTTCTTACATGTTTTTAGTATAAATGGATATTAGTCTTCGGTTCTTCTTGCGAGGTTAGCTTTGCCGTGCTTTCTGTAAGGGCTACTGCGGTTGTTGAATCAATTTTCTCGTGATTTTCATATATCTGATAATGTGATGTGAAAAGAAGACCTGAATTCCAAGTATAACAAGTGAACAAAGCGCATTTAATTTAAGGGTGTTCATTTATTTATTTTCCTTCAAAATTCCTCTTTGTGCAAGATATATAATATGGATTAAAAAAGCCTGAAAACCATCAGGGTTACATATTTGTACAGTAATTTATTTTTGGCTATATTAAAAACTTGTATTTTTATAATATTGAATTTGTATTTTACAATGCAAGTTTATAGCTTGATATTAAGTTAAATTATTAAGAAGACATATGATAGACTCAAATGATTTTAAAATAGTCATTAGATGTTTTTAGAATTTTTTGAGATTGTTTAGAGCCGGTTTGGTTAGACATGTCCCTAAGAGGTTTCATACAAGAGAATACGAGATGGTAAAGGGCTTGAGATCTGCACAGCAGGTCTTGAGTTCGAGTCAGAACGTGCACTTTTTATAAGAATCTGAAACAACTGAGATTTTATTCACTCACCTGGGCTTACAAAGTGCGTTTTTCGGGAGATGTTGTTTCCTTGAATCTAAAAATAATAATTTGGTTAGACATTAAAATAAAGATAAACTACGCCTAAAAAAGGGCATTAGACTGTGTTTGACAAACTTGTTATTATTCTATAAATAGAGGCATGAAAATAATTTTTCGAGATATATTCAACAAACACACCTTAAAGATAATAATAATAATAAATTTTTTTAGCAAAAATAGAGCGTGCCAAACACGCTCATAAGTTTAAGCTAGGCTTATTAAAACTAAAGCTCAAGCCCATGTATACAAGGTGGGCTCAAGTCTAGGCCAAGTTGACTTTGTTGAGCTAAAAGATGGTCCGAAAGCATTTTTATGAAACTCAGCCCCAACCATCTAAGCTAGTTTGGGGCAAGAGGCCCAACCTCATTTCTCTACCACTTGCCCACCCTATTACTCACTTTTTTTGGAATAAAAAAGACTACCAATAACGAGAATTCTTCTATGTATGCTGGGAAGGTGCTTGCTAATGGAGGCGTTCCCATTGTTGGTGGTTCACGCTGGCTATTGCTGGAGGGAAAAAACAGTGGAGGGCAGTAATTGGTTTTGTTCTTTTTCTCTCTCTCATTTGTTTTGGTTTTTTCTCTGTTTTTCTTTTGGTTTTCTCTTTTCCTCCACTTGAATTTAACCCCTATTTATAATTTATAAGGGGTGAAAGAGGAATTTCAGGTTGGTTTCTAAGGCTGGATTCACCTGGATAGGATATTAACCATTGGTTGCAAAATAACTACCTCGTACTACCACACAGGTTTCTAAGGCTGGTTTGATCAAGTTTCCAATGGTTCTTTGGGTGGAAAATCAGCAGGAATAGGGTTATACTATATACCGAAAGAAATCAGGAGTCGGTTACTATAGCAAGTGAGGAGAATCACTGTAGATTACAATAATATTACTCAATTTATAGGTCAGTTCAGGTTGTTCGGCTCGTTATTATACTAATATTTAATTAGTTTTGCATAGTAAAATATCATGAATTGCCTGTAGTTTAGTGGATAAAGTGTGTTTCTTAGGCAAGAGGTCATGGGTTTGACCCTTGCCTAGCACGCCTGATTATGCATTAATTTATTTTGCTTATAATTTTTTTTTTTTGCTTTTTTGATTGTTTTTACACTTACGCATTTTTTTTTCATTTTTCTTTCTTTGATTTTTATTTTTGACATCAAATTATTTTTTTTCTTATAATTTTATTTTATTTTTTGTTTGTATTTTTGTTAAAGTTATTGACCTTTGTTTTTCTTTGATTTTTTTCCTATTATTAACGCAATAAGAATAATAATTTTAGTTTTTTTTCTTACTTCCTCTTTTTTTAATGTTTTTGATTTTTTCACGAGGTAATTTAATATTTTTTTATTTTTTTAACAGTAATAGTAATAATATTTTTAGATGTTAAAACTTCAATGTTCCTGTTGTTATAATCGAGTGTGTTGATGCGTTTTATTATATCAAACCTTGCATGTATGCATGTATAGATGTTATACTTTATTTGATTGAAATTGATGATATATTTGTTTTGTTTTCGGCTCTTATACTTTTGATTTTTTATTTTAATTCCTTTAATTTTTTATAGTTCTTAAATAGTTCATATTTTTTTCTATGTTTATATATATGTGCCTTTAGTTTTGGTTTTTCATTTTTATTATTTTTTCTTTTGTTGAAATAACATTTTAAAAAAAAAACAATTGTTCTTAAATTTTAGTTTGTGTTTATGATCATTTGAAAATTAATATTTCTTATTTGTTTTCCTTGGTTTTTTTTGGTTTTTTTATTTGTTTTTTTATTTATTTTCACGTCAAATGATTTTTTTAGCTAATAATTTTTATTTTGTTTACTCTTTTGTTAAAGTTTTTGGGCTTTTTTTTTTATTTTTTTATGGAATTTATTTTCCCATTATTAACGCAATAATAATAATAATAATAATAATAGTTTTAGTTTTTTTTCTTACTTCCTCTTTTATTATTTTTTTTGAGTTTTTTTCCCTCATAATAATTTAATATTTTATATTGTTTTAGCAATAATAATAATGATATTTTTAGATGTTAAACCTTTGATGTTGTTGTTGTTATAATAGGATGTGTTGATGTGTTTCATTATATCAAACCTTATATGTATAGATGTTATATTTTATTTTTGAACTAGCAAAATCTATTAATTATTTCAATTTCAAAAATTATAAAAAATATTTGCTCGGCCTACAATGTAGTGAGAACAATTAACTAGTTAGTTACTAGAAAACATGTTTTTTTTGTCTTACTTGGGTGGGGAAGCATTAAATGACTCTATAAAAGGATCTCTTGATCAACTTTTGTAGGACCAAACAAATAAGACAATGAATAGTGCTAAACTTTGACTTTTTTTTATTAAGTCCTATATTAAATTTTGATTTTAAGAATTTATTCAATTTTACCCTTTGCAAAATATTTAGAAAGACCCTCTAATTTAGCATGGTTTTTAATTTGATCCTTGATCTTTGATTTTTTAAAATTTTATCCTAATTATTTCAGCCATCAAAACTTTTATTATTAAATGGTTTATCTCACTCATTTTTCTTGGCTTGACTTTGTGCACTTCTGGCCGGCAAGGAGGGGTCATGCCACATAGCTACTCACTAGCGATGTGCCCGAGTTTGCGCTGAGACTTTTTTATCTATGTAGAAAATTGATTGTTTTTATATGTATTGTATTTTGCTATTTTCATATTCAATTAGTAAAATTATAATTGATAAAATTTATATAATTGAAATGCAAAGTGGGTCGTATATTTTTTAATCGTAGATAATGTAGGTAATTTTTTTTTAATGAGTTGCATTTTTTCCCCAGTAATATTAGATTTGACACATTAAAAATAAAAATATTGTAATTTTTTTTCTAAAAATAAACTTATATTTTCTGCGTGCTATAATTAGTTATTTCAATGTTTAATTACTAAAATTGCAACATATAAAAATATGTTAGAAATGAGTTTTTTGCATGGTATAATTAGTATGCTTGCCCGGGCATTGCGCTAGGGTTTTTTTCATGTAGAAAACTAATTGATTTTTTACATGTTATAATTAGTTGTTTAAATATTTAATTAGTAACATTATAATAGATAAAATATGTAACAAATAAATTTTTTCTAAGCGTAGAAGGAATAGTGTAATCAAAATGGGAAGTGGTTCATATATTTTTTAATTGGAGATAACTTAGGTAAATGTTTTTAAAAAAAATATTTTAGTTGTCTTTTTTTCCCAGTAATATTAGATTTGACACATTATAAATAAAATGGATAGTGACTTGCATATTTTTTAATTGTAGATAATCGAGGTAAATTTGTCAAAAGAAAAAAATTTGAGTTGATAATGTAGGTCAATCTGTGTACCTTTTGTTTTTTTGAGTTGTATTTTTTCTTCAGTAATATGAGATTTGAAATACTAAAAATGGGAAAATTGGAAGAAAAAAATTTAAAAAATAAACCTAAAGAAAAGAGTATAAAATTTAAATTCAAAGCAAATTTTTTTTTATAAGATTTATTAATCATATTATTATATTAAATGTATTTAAGCGTATTGATATAAAAAATTTTGTTTTAAAATCCAAGGTCAAAAATTTTCTCTATCTATATATATATATTTTTAGGCGATAATATTCAATAAATATTAAAACATATAATTAGTCTCACATACTTTATAGAGTAATAAAAATAGAAAGCGGTTCGTATATTTTTAAATTTTAGATAACGTAGGTAAATTTGTAATTTTATTCTTTGTTTGAGTTGAATTTTATTCCAGTAATATTAGATCCCACACATTATAAATCAAAATATTGTAATTTGTTTTTAAAAATAAACTGATTTTTTTTCATGCTATAATCACTTATTTGTCGTCTAAAAAGAACAGTGTAATCGAGACGGGAAGTGGTTTGTATATTTTTGAATTGCAGATAATGGAGGTAAATTTGTCATCCTTTTGTTTTTTTGAGTTGTATATTTTTCTCAATATTAGATCTGCAATATTAGAAATCAAAATACTGTAATTTTTTTTCAAAAAATAAACTTGAACAAAAGAGCAAAAAAATAAAATTTGGAGCCAATTTATTTTAATTTTATAAGATTTATTCATCATATTATTATACTAAATGTATTTAAGAATATTGATATAAATTTTTTTTCCTTGCAAAAAGCCACAGTATTTTTTTCCCTCTCTGTATATATTTTTATACGATAATATTAAATAAATATTCAAACATATAAGCAGTTTAACATACTTTAATTTGACATAAATATACAAATATATAATTAATTTCACACACTTTCAATAAAAAAAATTTGATTATTATTAGGCGATAATATTCAATAAATATTCAAACAATTAAATTATTATTATTATTATTATTATTATTATTATTATCATTGTTAGCATTTAAAAAAATTTGTGATTTAAAAAATAAATAAATTAATGTTCAAATGATTACTACCAGGAATAAAATTTGAAGACTAAATAAAAAGAAACCCTAACAAAAGAAAAGATAAAAGAAATATTAAAAACCGAATTACAGAAAAATATATACATAAACTTGTACAATAATAGGGAATAATGCATAAATATATACATAATAATAAAGGAAATCAATTTCCATAGAACAATTAAAAACATAAGGCTCAAAATATATATATATATATATATGATTGATTTACAGTGAAGGATTAATTTGACAACAATTTATACTTTTGTACCAAAAATATTAAAAGATTTAAGAGAAAAAAAAATTAAAAGAAGAGGGACTGAAATTAGAGTGCCATATATAATGCATTTGACATGAAGGACAAAATTGGAAACAATATAACCTGCTGCACTAAATAAATTAAAGGATCTAATAGCAAACTGAAAAATTCAAAGAAGAAGGACTGACATGCAAACTACATATATATCAATTTGAATTAAAGGATGAAATCGACAGAATTCGAAACTTCTATTACAGAAATCAAACAAAAGCCAAGGGACTGAAATGCATCAACAATAAATCGGGGGACTGAAGTTCAATCCGGCGCTGAGGAGAGAGAAAAGAGCACATAAACATTCAATCGACTATATGAGCCTCTACGTCGATCATATCCCAGCACGCGCCACTCCATGAGATTCAGGGAAGGGTTGCGAATCGTTTTCACCAGCGGAGGAAAAATTCTCACCGCCATATGACTCCGCACGCGCCGCCTGAATCGATGGCGGGAAGAAAACACGCCGACGCGCCTGTACGGCCACCTGATAGTGCTGACGCAAGAGCATAGTAACATAGGCGTCAATTACGAAACCACACCTGAGACTAATTCATGGATTTTGTCTTACCGGGGGCTACAGACGTAATAACACATGGTCAAAAATATTTTAAAAAAAAAGGGTGTGGCGAACCGGACCGGTCCGTACGCGTGCAATTACAACCATAGCCCTCAGCCGAAACGTGTTTTTGTCTTATTAGTGGGGGTTGTTTCGCCATTACACTGTTCACATCAGGAAAAAACAAAAAAAAGGGTGGACGAACTCGCGCGGCGCACGGACGACAAAAGTCCAGTCCACAGTGCGCCTGAGTCACACTGAACAGTACCTATTACACCGAGCTCTTTTAGCTCTTGTATAATAATATAATATGTATTAGGCTTCCACTTTTATTATCTAAATAAGAAATATCTTAAGGCGTTATACAAAACAACAAAAAATGGCCTAAGAACATCAGTTCTTGATACAAATATCATTCTAAACAAATCAAATAACAATTCATCACAAGTAACAAGTTTATGCTTGACACGTCAAATAATTTGAATTTCACCGTGAAATATATCATGCAACATAGCAAAATGAAGCCATGCAAACTTTGTTTTTTGTTCTTTTTTATGCGAGGAAATCTCACTCCCAGAAAAACGTGCTTCATGGACCTGGATGAGCGAGCAAAACTCCGGTTGTCCCAAACTCTTACAAAAGATGCACGTTTTAACTCAAACTCGAGACTTGCTGTACGAATCACAAGGTTTTTGTTATTACATCACGTCTTTTAGAGATGATTTTGGTGATACATAATTTATATCCATTCACACTTATGGTTAATTTCAACACTACACGAGACACTCTCCTTAACCCTTCTAACTCAATGTGTAAAATCATCAGCTGGGTTCTCAAGAATTTTAACAACAATGAAAATACTCCAGCCACCAAGTAACTCAATTATGGTTCCTTCATATTTTGAATGTTTCCAGTTTTCCAATGTGCAGAGTCAGGATAACTCCCCTTTTAAAAGTGATGGTGATAGGGATGGGTATTACCTTACTTTGTCGTGAAGATCATTTGATAAAAACAATATCCACAACTTATATTAAACAAATAATAAATCTCGAAAATAAATAAATGTATATGATATGCATCATCAGTGATGGCTTATGACCAAGTTAAGAATCACATACTAATCAAAGCATATGAGCAAATACTATGTTTTTTTAGCATGTATCAAAGAAAGTTGTGTTAGAGAATAATATAAATTATATTTTGGACCTCACCTAATAGTTTAAGTTTTTAGGTGAGATGGTTCCTTAACATGGTATTAGAACCTTGTTGACCTAGAGGTCACGAGTTCAATTCTCACCACCCCATTTTATTTGATAAAAATCAAGCACAAGGTAGAGTGGCCCTGTATGCAAATTTCAAGCCTAAATGATTTTGACTTGAGAGGGTGTGTTAGAGAATGATATAAATCATATTATGAACCTCACCTATCAGTTTAAGTTTTTAGATGAGATGGTTCCTTAACAAGTTGTTGCTATTTAAGAACACTTATATTCCAATTGTTCAAGATAAAAATCAAGGGAAGGTCAGAAAACTACAAGAATTTGAAGAGAGAGAAAAAAAAAAAAAGCAAATTCTTTGAAATCATAAGCAAATTCACTTCTATTGGCCCTGTTCTTCTATGCATGCACAAGCGTAAAAGCAAAATAGTCAAGTGGTGTTGTAATAAGGTTTCAACCATAGAAATGTAAAGAAAATTAATTTTTAGCCAATTAATAAAATTAACTTGCCATTAGAAGAGTGATACTGGAGCTTTGAAGGCGTGAGCAAATAAAAAAAAAAAAAAAAACATATAGATCCGAGGAAAAGAGGGTGTTTTGGTCTGCAACTCCCAAATTCTTCATCTAGTTTAGTTTGTATTATGTAATCAAATGCATAATAGAAGAACGATTATTTTTTTTATTTTTTATTTTTTTAAATAATATTTTGAAAATACAAATCAAACCCTTTTTTATTCTTATAGTTAGAATTCAGTGCCTGTTGCTCTATATTTTTTAAATAGTTTGCAAAAAAAAATTAAGTGATGATATAAAAAATAATTTTAAAAAATAGAAAAATATTATTTCAATATATTTTTAAATAAAAAAATAATTTTAACCAAACTCTTGTATAGTTTTTTTAATGATAAACAGAATTTAAAGCATGTTTGTTTTTACAATTTTTGAAACAATTTAAATTTATAATCTCTTAACAATATATGTATATATATATATATATATATTTTAAAAACAATCATCCACACGGAATCAGCTAACAGAATTTTCAGCATAACATCTACGGCTGCTGATGTTTTTACCTTACTTAGAAACTAGCTAGGTTGGTGGTGGAATCCGTGCAAAGCCTTGTTAAGCAAACCGATCTCTGTTGAACCCCAATTTCGATTCCTGAACGACCTCGACTTTACTTGAATACTGGGAATCTGGGATGCATGGTAAACTACTTAAAAATATATATTTTTTATTTAAAATTAATATTATTTTATATTTTTATATTATTTTGATGTCTTAATATTAAAATAATTTTATAAAAATATCGATAAGCTAAATATTGAAAAATAAAATCAATATAGGTTAACATGTTAAATCCATGACAAATTAAGTTATGAGATGAGAAATAAATTCATCAAAATTGTTACCATATATTAGTGTAAATCAATCAACAATTATTTAGCCAAGTTATTAGACTAAAACCTCTCTATGTTTTCTATTTTAGTGTGATCCTTTCCTATATAAAAGGTATGTGTGTATGTGTTTGTTTTAATATAATACACTCAGAATTCTCTTGATCTTCTTCTTTATGGTATCAGAGTCGTTCTTCTAACATGGTATCAGAGTCGGTCATTACTTATCTGTGCTGCTGACCATCGATTCAAACCACAATCACTGTTATCGTCAGTTGTTATCTCCTTACATCGTTGTCGGACCACTGATGCTTCATCATCATCGGTCACTGTTGTCTTCTTTACCACTGCTTCATTATCTATGTCAGTCGGTCACTGTCACTGCTACCTTCACCGATCCTCATTGCCAATTTCTCTTAGATAATCTTCATTGTCGTTTGACAAGCCCATCAACCATATTCATCTGCCAACAGCTTCCCTTCACCGATCGGCGATGACCCATCGTCATCTTCAATGATCTTCACAGTTGTCTACCATAGGCTTCCCTTCATTGTTCATCATCATCATTTGCAGACGGTGGTTCTGCTTTATTTGGAATTTCACAGTCGTCTTAATCGATTCTCCTTCACCAACCCATCGTCAACCCATGACTTCTGTTCTTCTTCAACGATCATTGGTCGGTCACATCCTGTTGCTCTTCGTCATTTGCTCTGTTTTGTAAGTGCTTCATCATCGTCATCTGTAGACGGTGATTCTGCTTTTGAAGTGCTGCTCTTGCTCCCAAATAATATTTTGATTTATTATTATTATTAAAAAAATAATTTGGAATGGAAGTGTTGCTCTTATGTATTTTTATAATGGATCGTTCTGAAATTGTTCAGCCTATACCTATTGCGATTAATGATTCTAATTATGTTATTTGGATCGAGGTTGTCAATTCCGTTTTGATTGGTGCTTTGTTTTTTCAATTGAAACAGAATGTTTCGGTTTCAGAGTGTTTCGGCACGCCGTTTCAAAATTGTACTGTTCATATATAATTAATTATATATATATGAAAAAATATTAATTTAGCAAATATAATTCAAATTCAAAATAAATTCACACCTAGAGATTTACAAAAAAAAAAGTCCCAAAATTTTAAAGAAAACAAATCCATATTTTTCCTTCGTTAGAACCATATGCCTTTCTTCATTCATTTCATTTTATTTATTTCATAATTCATTTATTTCCCATTTTTCAAGGAGAGCTAATTCATCATAGGTTCCAACGCCATCCTTGACAAAAGGCAAAAAAACTGCTTCAAATGTTTTCTTGGGAATTCTCAAGCATGAGTCATTGTTCAATCCAGCAATTTCTCAGCTTCGACACCAACAGCTACTTAATTAAGCCTTTGCTCCTTCCCCTTTGGCCGAATGTTGTCTTCTTTGCATATCAGGGTTTTAAAGGCAACTTGGGTACTTTACTGCTATAGCTCTCCTTGATATTATCTCCTGGAAGATCTTTCTAAATTTGGAGAAGAAGAAACAATTGGTGTGCCGCTGTGAGAAGAAATTTGGGGAAGAAGTGAAGAACCGATAAGTCTACAGGGCGGTGCCGTCGTGTGAAGAACATAGGGATTTGAGATTTTGAGTTTGAGGGAAAATGAGCTAGGGGGTGCTGGGGGGTTAATTCTTTGATTTGATTATATTTTGCAAGGAAAAAACGGCACAAGCGGCATGATATCGGCATGTTTAGGCCGGTATTTCACCAAAATATTCGGAATGGGCTAGAATTCAAACTGAGATATAAATGATGTCGTTTTGTCTCATTTTTTTAACTGGTACAAAATGTTTCAGCCGTTTCATCCTAAATAAAATGAAACTAACAACTTTGATTTGGGCACAAGTTATGTCATAATTCTGAAACGAAAGGAAACTGACAACTTTGATTTGGGCACAAGTTATGTCGGACTTTATTAAAGGCAAAAGACTTTGGTGTATTATCAATAGTACCCTTGGTAAACCAACACATGATGCAAATGAAACTGAGAATACATTTGTCGATCGCCTAGATGAATGAGATGGGAAAACCTATCAAATTATTACTTGGTTCAGGAACACATATGTGCCTTCCATCAGTCTACAGTTTAGACAATTTCAGGATGATGATACAATTGCTTCTCCGGCTAAAGCATTTTGAGATTTTTTAAAAGAATGTTATCAGACTACTAGGCATGCTCATCAATATCCTATTACATGATCTCCACTATATGCGCCAAACACTTATTCAAATCATTAATGATTTTCTATCACAGATATATTCTATCTGGGATCAACTTGCTCAATCTGAACCTCATTGGAAATATTCTGACGATGCTAGACTCTTTATCACTTATCAAGATCATCAAAGTTACAGTTTTCTAATGGCTCTTGATAATACTTTTGAACTTGTACGAGCTTCTCTACTTCATCATCTTCCTTTGCCTACTTTGAAGCAAGTTGTTTTAGAATTAATATCAGAAGAGCCTCATTTTGGCACTCTCAAAATTTAGAATGTGAAGTCAGTTATGGCTAGCACTCTTAAACCTTAGAATATGAATTCAGCTATGTCTACTCCCCAATCTTGTTTTTTTTCACAGCGAACATGTCCTTACTGTTCCAATCGTCGTCTACTTTCTAATCATTCTCTGGAGAAATGTTAGGTTCGCAAGTGCTTATCTTGCCATAAGATTGCTCCAAGTCACTTACAGGGTAATTGTCCATAGTTTACCTGGACAAAATCTTCTCGTTCTAGGTATAAGTTTAAGCATTTTCCTGCATCTCGATCTGTTATAGTTGTTGCCTCTAAAGGTTCTTCGTCTTCTGGTAATATCGAGTCCTTCACTCTATCTTTCTCTATGGATGATGTTGCCTCAATCATCAAGCACATAATGTCCATTGGTACCACTTCATCTCCTTTTATTGCTCTGTCAGCCACCTCACGTACCTCTTCCTGGTTTTTTGATTTAGTATGTTATAATCATATGACCTCTAATCTTGACGCCTTTTCTTCCAAAACTTCATCATCCTCTATTCTCTCTATATACACTATTGATGGTTCTAATATAACTGTTAGTCATACAGGTCATATTTCTACACCAAATATGTATCTCTCGAAAACTTATCACATTCCTGCACTTACCTTAAATCTTATATTTGTGGGTTAACTGTGTGAACTTGGTCTAATAGTTATCTTCTTTGCTAATGGTTGTTTGGTACAAGATCCTCTAACAAGACAAACTCTTAAGATCGATCGTAGGCATGGACATCTATTTGAGCTTATTTATCTCTGAATACCCCTAACTCATATTGTTGCTTCTACTTTCACCACGTCTAATTTTTTTTATGGCATTGTCGCTTAGGACATGTTTCTTTTGTTCGTTTGAAAACTTTGATTTCTCGTGGGTTAGGCTTTGTTGGTCTTAATAATGTAGATTATCAATCTTGTCTACTAGCTAAACAACCTGCATTATCATTTACTAAAAGTGTTTTTGCTTCTACTACTCTTTTTGATCTTGCGCATTATGACGTGTGGGGAACTTCACCTACACCTATCATGGGTAGTCTAAACTTAAACAAAAAATTTCAATTATGGTCAAAACTCAATTTTCAAGAACTATTAAAACTTTTTGTTCAAATAATACTATGGAATATCAAGATTCTAACGTTCTTTCATATCATAGGGCTCCGAGTACCTAACCTCATCACTCTTTCCCTGGCACTTCTCAACAAAATGGTCGTGCAAAACAAAAATATTATCATATTTTTTATACTACCCGTGTTCTCCTCATATTCTCCTCATGTCCTGAACACTTTTGGGGATAAGCTCTTTTTACTGCAACTTGTACCATCAATAGAATTTCTACTCCTGTTATAGGTAATGATTCTCCTTATGAGAGTTTGTATGGAACCTCTTTTAATTATACTAACCTTAAAGTTTTTGGTTCTGCATGTTTTGTCTTACTTCACCCTCATGAACATAGCAAATGAGAACCTCGTTCTTGTCTCTATTGCTTTCTAGGGTATGATATTGAACATGAAGGGTATTGTTGTTGGGATTCTATCTAAACCTCTTCGTATTTCTCATCATGTGGTTTTTTGGGAGCATAAAATGTTTTCATCATTGTCTAAATTTCACTTACCTCACACATCTACCTCTCTAGTATTTCTTGATCTATCTATAGACTTGTTTTCTAATGAGTTTGATGAAGGTACTTCCTCTACTTCACCAGAGATTATCATGTCTACTGCTCCTAATAAGGGTCCTGTTTTTTTTATGATAATCCTTCATTTGATACTTCTGCCAAGATTCTTATCAAACCACCATCTTAATTAGCTCTACCTTCATCTAGACAACCACAAAGGGTAACAAAACCCTCTGTTCTTTTCCGTGATTTTATTATTGGTTCCACTGCATTTCCTCTTATGAACCTAGTTCTTATCATGAGGCTCAGATGGTTCTATTGAGCGCTACAAAGCTCATCTTGTTGCTCAAGGTTTCTCTCAAGAATATAAGATTGATTATGAGGAAACATTCACTCTTATTGCTTGCCTTATTTCAATATGCAGCCTACTTGTTATTGCTACAGCTCGTCAATAGAATTTTTATCAGATAAATGTCAAGAATGCATTCCTCAATGGTGATCTTACTGCAGATGTTTTTATGAAAACTCCTCCTGGTTCCAACAATTAGTCTCCAAAAGTATGCAAACTTCATCGTGCATTGTATGGTCTCAAGCAAGCTCCATGTGCCTGGTTTGACAAATTCAGCTCTACTATTCAGGATTTTGGCTTCACCTCCAATCATTATGATTTTGCTCTTTTCATACATAAGACTATGCATGGGGTCATTTTTCTTCTTCTATATATGGATGACATGATTATCACTAGGGATGATACTATTGAAATCTCTAATCTTAAACAGTTCCATATCGTCAGTTTGAGATGAAAGATCTGGGCTTGCTTAACTATTTTTTGGGATTAGAGATCAATGATACTACTGGTTCCTTTATTTCTCAAGCCAAATATGCTTTTGATCTTTTGGCTCGAACTGGTCTCACTGATTGCAAGACTGCATCTACTCTGATTGATTCTCAAACTCATCTTACTCTTTTTGACGGTCAACCTCTGAAGGATGCCACACTATATCGACTGTTAGTTGGTAGTCTTATTTATCTCATGGCTACTTGTCCATACGTTATTTATGTTGTGCATATTCCCAGTCATTTTATGGTTGCTCCTCATTCTTCACACTACGATGCCTTGGTACATGTTCTACGATATGTTAAGCACACTATGTTTTATGGGTTATATTATTCAGCTCATTCTTTTTTTAAGTTGCGTTTCTTTTCTGATTCTGATTGGGCTGGTGATCCTACTAATCATCGTTTTACTACTAGTTTTTGTTTCTTTCTTGGCGATTCACTTATCTCTTGGTGATGTAAGAAGTAGACTATTGATTCTCGTTCAAGTACTGAGGCAAGATATCGTGCTATGGGCAATACTAATCAAGAACTTCTCTGGCTTTGTTGGCTTCTTTCTGATATGGGAGTTTTGCATGATGATTCCACTATTATTTACTACGACAATCAAAGTGCTATACAAATTATGCATAATGATGTCTTTCATGATCGCACTAAACATATCGAGATCAATTGTCATTTTGTGTGTCAACATGTTGTTAAAGGAACTATTAAACTCCTCTATGTTTCTTCCGCTGATTAGACTGCTGATATTTTTACTAAGGTTCATCCTCCAAATCAGTTTACTACCTTATTGTCCAAACTCCTTTATGAAAGGAAACTCTTAAAAAACATAATTATTATTACCTCTTCCTCTCAATAATACGCTTTTGGAAACAATATTTGACCCAAATCAAAAGATTGCTTGAGTGATCAAGGTCTGATTTTTTTTATAAAAACTTTTGAAAAAAAAAATAAAATAAAGTAATCTTATTTTTTGAGTTATTAATAAAATAAATAGTTGCGTATAATAATTATAGTCTATAGACATTTTAAATATCAAACAGCCCACAACAAGAAGCAACCACCATATCAAACACCAACGCCCATACTGGCTTTTGGATTTCTCCTCCTCCATATATAGTTTTTTTAAAATAAAATAAAAAACAGAAGAAAATGATGTTCTGTCATTTCGATAGAGAAAAAAATAATGCTGTAAAAATACAAAATCTATCAAAATAAATCCCTTTAAATTTTATTTTTTTTATATCCAGGTGGCAGTCACTCCCCATCATATATCCTCTGCATGGATGAAGCAAAGAAGATAAGAGGCTCGTTGCTGTGAGATGTTGACACCCCATAAATTTCTCGTGAAGAATTCAGCTGTCCCTAAATAATTCCACCAAACAAGTGAAGATTGTCGCATGAGTCCACGGCAGATGGACATGGTGGAGCCCCGGATGAGACCCTCTTCACAAACCATGCTAAAATCTTGGTTGTAAATTTTGTCCGGCCTAGCGACTGGCTCGTAAGAATTAAGTCACTATTAAGACACTATATTTCAAAAGTTTTTTAAAACAAAGTTTGGATTTTTTATTATAAATTGATTTTTTTTATGTTTTTAAATCATTTTAATATGATGATATCAAAAATATTCTACACTTTCAAATATACTCTAAAAGACCGACACTAAGGAGTTTTTAATTAAAATGTGCGAGTTAATGACTTGCGAAAATTCACTCAACTCGGCAGGATTTTTATCAAATTATTTTTTTATATAGATTTTCTTACATGATTTTATCAAATTAATCTATATTTTTATGAAATCACATATAAAATATTAAGATATTATTTTAATATTTTATATTAAATTTTCTTTTCATATCATGGTAGGTTTTATTTAAAAACAATGCCTTGCAATTAAAACAAATGATTTCGCTGAAACAATGAAGAAATGTATTAACAAGAAAATGGAATTTATATTAAAGAGTTACATTCCTTAATACTTATTCTAAATTATTGAAATATTTAACAAGCTCTTATTTCAATAAAAGTAAGTTAAAACATGCTACAAAAACAAGTCAAATCATCCAGATCAGTCCAAAACATTGACTGACGCTTTTACAAGACTTTGGTTTGACATAAAATAAACTCAAAGAATAATGTTGATTTAATATTGATTTTCTTAAAAAACAAGAAAGGGGAAAGATTGATTGAACACAAAAACAGCAGAGATCAACATATCAAGCTATGTCACAGCAGCTACAAATTCACATAGTGGAAGAAGCTACGCGGTCTTGTCTAAAATTTGGTGGATGGTAGAGGGAGTAGGAAATTCAACAAACAAATTACAGCAATGGTAGCGTAGATGGGAGCTTGATGGGAGATTGACAAAGAATTGTTGGAGATTTCGGAAGAATCAACGGCTAGAGGCATTCCATCACTGTTAAGGGTGCACGACCTTGGATCAGAACCGTCCATGCTCATCATCATAGCTCGTAAGACTGCAGTGACTGTGTGAATGTAAGCCGGGCGATTCTTGGCGAGTAGCCATGTGAGTCCCATCAGCTGGCAATCCTTGTTGTGCATTTTTGCGGTCCTGTCCTCTGATTTGCTTGAATTTGAAGTCTTCTTGCTGTTAAGCTGCACCAAATAATTACCGATCAGAAAAGGCAGATAAGAAACTACTAATGATTGGAGGAGAAACTGTTTTGCTGCTTCAAGTTTAAACTACCAATTATTTGGTGCAACTTGTAATCAAAATCTACTGTAAGCTACACTCTTGTCTTCTGTCAGCAGCAACCTTCCAAACGATGTAAGAGAATCCAACCCACATAACAGTATGGAAAGTAAACAATCAAGCATTGCTATACAAAGTTAAAGAAAATCACTGATATTTGAATGTCTTCCATCTAATTTGCAGATTACCATTGTGTGCAAACAAGGAGAAAAAACAAATTTTTAAATATCAAACAACACCAGTTCTTTGCTAGCAACACTCAACAGCACTTCATCCAGTGAAAGAGACGACTCCTTTGTCACAGATATCTCAAATTTCCACCGATAGAAACTTTCTAAACCCTCCAGTGACTCGCAATGTTTTTTTTTTTTTTCATATTCTCCTCTTAGATTTCTCACTGACAGTAAGTTTCACTTGCTTTTTGGGGGCGTTATCATATAATTCTTGCATTGGAGTCTAAAGTTTCAGTCCATTAATGTAGATTAAAGTGAACAAAAGATGAACACACAACTTTCCCAATTTACAAACAAACCCCATCAACTTCTTGATCTTCACTCTTTGACAACAACCATTAAGCATCAAATCAGGACAAACCCTTTAATTCAAGAAACAAGCAGAGCATAATAATGATAAGAATTAACAAAGGAAAGATTTTTATTTTTTACTTACTAAATAAAGACTGTGCAAGCACTTGGAGCAGCCACCGAGACCAGGAAATCCATTCACATTTTTGCTATTACTCAAGCAATTTCTTTCTAATTTCTCAACTCTCTTGTCGCCAACAAGCTCTCCCTTTTGGTTCAGAGAAAAAGCTTCAGGACAGCTCAAAGGGTGCAATCTAATACCACAATAACAATACACCACATCACAAGTCTCATTGGGCTTAACCAATTCAATGCCTCTCTCCTTCAACCCTTTTGAGAGCCCGTCAACACACGTCTCAGAGTCATCAGGGAGCAATGGCATGTCGTAAGATTGTGAACGACCTGTAGTTGTAGGCGGGATTGCTTTGCTAGCTCTGCTAAGCGCAGTGGCAGAGTAAGCAGAGTAAAGCCAAGCTGCAAGAACAGGACAGCAGCGAGTCCTATGGAGGTGCTCATTTGCAGAGGAGCCACTTCCACAGGCTGATTTAATGCCATGAAAGAGCTCATTGGGAAGGTCTAACGGGCAGCCGGCAAGGCTGGACTGTTCAGGGAATGCAGGGATTGTTGCTGGTGGTGATGGGTTCGGTTTAAATGGCTGAATTGTCTCCGGGTCCGGGTTGGGTAAACCCGGAAGGAGAAGAGGAAAGAAAGTGAGCAAGAAGAGGAAAGTTATGCTGTTCAGGGACATTGGTGTTGGAAAGAGAGAATGGCGTGGAGAAGAAGGTGGCTGCAGGTTTGAGACTCCTTTCTCAAGAGGGTGGTGAAGAGAGAAGGAAGAGTGTGTGATGAATAAAGAGTAAAGGCAGTTCTTGGGGTTGGAGAAAAAGGCAAGAAAAAAGAATGGTGGGGCTGCGGAAACCAGAGAGAGTGGGGGTTTATTTATTTATTTATTTATTTATTTTTGGCTGCTTGCTAGCTAGGAGGATATTATTATACTCATGTAGAATGACCCTTCAATAATAACTCCTAGTTAAAGTATTTTTTGATTGAAATATATTCTTAAATTTTATTTTTTATAAATATATCAAATCACTTTAAAAATAAAATAAAAAACTACTCTCTTTTTTTTAAAAAAAAGTACTATATAAGCATGACTAGTTTTTGTGTGCTTTTCTGTTTCCTGTACCCTAATGTGCCCATCCATCCCAAAAATAGGGTATTGTAATGGTAAATATTTTGTGATCTATATAGTAAATTTTAAATTTGATTTAATATATATATTATTTATAAAAACCTGAAATAATCAGAGTTTTACTCGCTTATTTAGATCTATAAATTATACTTTTGAAGTGTAGAATTTCTTCAGATCCAAAAAATAGGTATCTATCAACTTGCTGCTAAATTTTGGTTATCTAGAGGTTGCAATCTTGTTTTGTTGTCTTATGTATTATGTAGGCCTCTAAGATTATACTTATACTTGAAGAGATTAAGACTCAAATTACAGAATGGGCCAACTATGATCCACCATAAGTTTATTTTAAATGGGACTATTGTGGTTGAATTGTTATTAGAAAAATTGTTTAAAATTTATTATTTGATATGTTTGTAACTTTTTAATATACTGATGTTAAAAATAAATTTTAAAAATTGAAAAATAAAAATTATTTTATTGCATTTCCAAGCAAAAACTATTTTCAAATATTCATTTATTGTTTTTAATTATTCGAGTATCAACTTAGGGCCTGTTTGGGACAGCTGTTGCTGTAGCTTTTCAAAGTGTTTTTCGTGCTGAAATATATCAAAATGATGTTTTTTTATTTTTTAAAAATCATTTTTGACATCAGTACATCAAAATGATCTAAAAACACCAAAACATATTCATTTAAAATAAAATAAAAAATTAAATTTTTTAGAAACGTAGTTTCAAAAGCTGTTCCAAACAGCTTCTTACAGCACAAAAGCCTAGCTCAAAAGCCGAAAGAAAAAACAAGTTGTGCGGTCATTCTGTTTTTTCATATTTTATATAATGCGAATCTTCCAAACTCATTCTGGTATAAAACAAATGAAAAATATATAAAATATATATGCGAATCTCTTGTATCTTTAAGCCTGATCGAATGGCTTTCTGTACCAGAATGAGATCACACGGTCTCCAAAGGCATGGATATGGGAGACTGTGCTTGAACTTCTTCCAGGGAAGAATTACCATGTCAAGATTTCAGGTTGGAAATACAAAATTAAAAGTGATTGTTTTTTTATTTAGGAATATATTAAAACAATATTTTTGATAACAATATATAAAAATAATGCAAAAATACCAAAAAAAATTTAAGTAAAAATAAATATAATTTTTTTATATTGTTTTTGAAACGCAATGTCGAGCTGGTCTTAGTATTTGTTTGGGAGTATAGTTATAATTGTTTTTTAAAATATTTTTTATTTAGAAATATATTAAAATTATATTTTTTTATTTATTTTTTGAAACTTATTTTCTTACATCAAAATCATCTGAAAATATTATATTTTATCTGGTTTGCTTTCTAGATTATTGCTTTGGGGAGGCAATATCCATAACGGAGCTACGATGAGTTTATTTTAATATTTTATTTTTTATTGCTAATTAGTAGTATTTTTCTCTTTATTTATCATTTGTTTTTATAATCATGTTATTAAATTAGTTATTTTACTGAACCCAGTAGATAATGTTTCCTTTTTTAAAAATAAAAATAAATGTTGGTTTACATGAACAGTTTCCTATCATTAAAAAAATAGAACAAGTTGGCCATGATGTATGGCTGGCACTATCATGTATTTTTTTACTTTCCAAGAATTGACAAAAAGAATTGCCAGCTGCCCCAATTGTATCATCATGAGGAGAGTTCTTGCTTTTTTTATTTTTTATTTTGTATTCTTCATCCTCTCCCTTTGGAGCTAACGATTCCGGTTCATCCTTTTAGAATAAAACCTTTATCTTTTCATTATTGTTTATGTAGATTTAAGGAAATACTTACTTGGGAATTTATTTTTTAATCTCAAGATTAATTGCTTCAATATAATGT
This sequence comes from Salix arbutifolia, assembly GCA_025169955.1. Taxonomy (NCBI): domain Eukaryota; kingdom Viridiplantae; phylum Streptophyta; class Magnoliopsida; order Malpighiales; family Salicaceae; genus Salix; species Salix arbutifolia. Next base: position 3,230,756 of record CM045916.1, on the reverse strand, counting down.
TGATTAATAGAATCGAAAATGATATTTGAGCATCTTTCTATTCTTGTCAAAATAAAGTAGTGAAGTTGCATCTATAAAATAAAAATCCCCTTTATTCTTAACCATCTGTTCATGTTTTTATATATAAATTATAAAAAAATATTATTATTTATAACCGTGTGAGGCAATTAAAATTATTTTATATTTCTTATGATTACGGTGGAAGTTGTTTTTGAAAAAAAATTCTTTCAAAATATACTGAAATGATATTTTTTTTTTAAAAGTTATTTTTTATTGTATATCAAAATATAAAAAACATCAAAAATATTAATTTTAAATAAAAAAAAATTAAAATACATTGCAAAACACCTATTAACATATACTAAAGGAGGATCTGACGTCAGCACTGTAGACTGGCCGTTTTTCCTCCGTGCTTCGCAGGCGTTCGTCTGCCTTTTTTTTTAACACAAGCCTTCTTTTTGTATTTTTTATGGTGGAAAAGACAAAAAAAGAGCTGTGGCCGAGCGGTTGTTCGCGCGCGCTGCCATTGGCGCGCGCGAGTTCGAACCGCTCCGGCCTCAAAACTGATTTGGATTTTTTTTTATATAAAGAACTGTTTTTTTTTCAAAAAAAAAGGTCTTTTGTTTTTTAATAACTGGTTGTTGTTTCTGATTTGGTTTGTTTTTTTTTTCTTTCAAGAACCATTTTCTTTTAAAAAAAATGAATGGTTTTTTTTTTAAATAACTGGTTGTTGTTTTTTTTACAAAAAAAAAATTAATAATTGAGGTGTCCGGGCCAACTTACGCGCACCACGACTAATCTTCGGATCCATTTTTTTTTTACATTTTTTTCCCTATTTTGTTTTGCCACTTATATTTTTTTTCTTAACCGAGGTGTTCGGGTCAGTTTACGCGCACCACGATTTTTTCTTTCCAAGTATATTTTTTTTTCAATCAATATTTTTTGTTGTATTTATCATTTATTTTATTTTTTTATTTGCTCTTTTTTTAATGTTTTTAGACTTCTTTTCAGACTTTGATTTTATTTCGTTTTTTTCACGTTATTAAAGCAATAATAATATTAATATCAAGAATAATAATAATAATTTTAGTTTTTGTTCTTACATGTTTTTTTTATTGATTTTTTTTCTCAGGTTTGTTTAATAATGTTTATTGTTTTGACAGTAATAGTGATGATAATTTTAGAAGTTAAGGGTCTTTTGTTTTTTAATAACTGGTTGTTATTTCTGATTTGTTTTTTTTTCAAGAGCTGTTTTTTTTTAAATAACTGGTTGTTGGTTTTTTTTTACAAAAAAAAATTAATAACTGAGGTGTCTGGGCCAACTTACGCGTACCACGACTAATCTCCGGATCCATTTTTTTTTTTACATTTTTTTCCCTATTTTGTTTTGCCACTTATTTTTTTTTCTTAACCGAGGTGTCCGGGTCAGTTTACACACACCATGATTTTTTCTTCCCAGATATATTTTTTTTGTCAATCAATAATTTTTATTGTATTTATCATTTTTTTATTTGCTCTTTTGTTAATGTTTTTAGGCTTCTTTTCAGCCTTTGATTTAATTTCGTTTTTTCACGTTATTAAAGCAATAATAATATTGATATTAAGAATAATAATAATAGTTTTAGTTTTTGTTATTACATGTTTTTTTATTCATTTTTTTCTCAGATTTGTTTAATAATGTTTATTGTTTTGACAGTAATAATGATGATAATTTTAGAAGTTAAGACTTCGATGTTACTGTTGTTATGATAGAGTATGTTGATCTTTTTCATTATATCAAATTTTACATGTTTAAATATTATATTTTAATTTTACATGTTCAAATTTTGCAACGTAGTGCGGGCATTTGACTAGTATCTATCTATATGAGAGTTTATGTTGCTCTGGCAAGCACCCTTTCACTCCCCATATGTAATGAACAGCAAGTTGAACCCCAGATTTAATTCAAGTCCGTACGGTTCATCCTTTCCTTTTGCACCTCCTCTCAACATAAAATTACTAATAGGCCATGCTCCTATAAACTATAAAGAAAGGGGACGAAAGAACATGTCAAAAGAGTCCGCAGGGTTACTGACAGCTTTCAATTGAAGGGTCTAAGGGAATTACTTTAAAAGTATTTTTCGAGAAAAAAATATTTTTTTTTATTTTAAACTAAATATTTTTTAGTTTTATATCATTATGTGAAAAATAATTTTTTAAAATTAAAATAATATTATTTTAATCTATTTATAAGAGAAAAAAATACTTTTAAAAACAATCACACTCCTAAACATATTCTAAAATAATTCTAGAAGTTTTAGGTTTCTAGAAAGACTTTTTTTGAAATTAAATTTTTATTTTGATTTTATCAAGTTATTTTAATGTGTTAATATTAAAAAAAACTAAATAAATAAATATTATTTTGATAAGAAAATCTGACTTTTAAAAATAACATATACTGCAATCTCAAACACACATTTCAGGAGGAAAAAAAAAAAAAATGCTAGGTCAAACATTTCCAACGCCACCCAAGCCTTCAATTTCCAACACAGCAGGGAGCCTTCAAATTCCACGCTGATAGAAACAGCATTAAATTTTATTAGTTGAACTCTTCAGCTATACGAGCCTTACTATTAGGTATGGATTTATTACTTATTAATAAATGTCAACAATTCAATGCTTGAATAATCTAACTGATAAGCTGTTTGGGACAACTTTTGAAATGCTGTTTTTAAAAAATTCAATTTTTTTTTTCATTTTAAATGAATATGTTTTGGTGTTTTTAGATCATTTTGATGTGCTGATGTCAAAAATGATTTTTAAAAAATAAAAAAACATCATTTTGATATATTTCGACACGAAAAGCACTTTGAAAAACTACAGCAACAACTATCTCAAAAAAGCCTGAATGTTTGTTTACTTTCGCGTTCAAACTATTTTGTACCTCCAAATATTTTTTATATTTTTGTTTCTTATGATTTTAAATATTTCTAATTAAAAAAAAAAGAACCTGGGCATGGAGAAGCTGCAGCATTTAAAGAATCACCACCTTCATGAATGTTAATGGTGTTTTTTTTTTAATTAATAAGAGTATTCAAGTTAGTTTGCACATAACTCGATTAATTTTATAGGTCCTAAAATTAATAACTATATAAATCTCTAACGATCATCATATTAATAATAACAAAGCTCAAACATGAAACTATAGAAAAACAAATTCATTAATCTCAATTTTTTTTTAGTGAGCGGGATGTCTGGGCTAGCTTACGCGCACCTCGACTATTCCCTGGGCCCATTGAACATCCTGCAAGCTCAGTGAACATGTAAGGCATCGCGGGGGTGACAGGCATACCGTGCAGGGATGGATCCAGGAGAGACAAGAAAGAAGGAATTCTCCAACTCCACCCCACTGGAACTAGAATCATGTTCGAATGAAAGGGGATGCTTCCCATCAACCACCGAGCCACAACCCCGCTGGTTATTAATTTCAAATTCTTAATATTGTGACAGATATGGATATTCATGTGATACTATTTACTCTTCACGAATGTGCTAGATCATTCCTATTAATTTGCCCTGCACACCGTACAAACAATCCAGACCCGTTCACAAGACAAGAATGACTATATTCATATTTGATTTGTTGGAGCCAAGAAATTAATATAAAGAGAAGATACATCTAGTTTCTAGACTATGATTCGAGCCATTTTACTGATTGTTAAGTAAGATAAGGAATTTACACATAAATTAAATATAAATTTAAATTCTAACACAAATTTCAGGTTTGTTTTAGTGTCTGTTTAGAAGTGTATTTGAAATTGTTTTTGACATTATTTTTTATTTAGAAATGTATCAAAATAATATTTTTTTTATTTTTAAAAAATTATTTTTGATATTAACAGATGAAAAATGATTTAAAAACATAAAAAAAGTTTAATATAAAGTAAGAATATAAAAATAAAAATTTTCAATTTTTTTCAAAAACACTTTTGAAATTTAGTGTCAAACTTCCTCTTAAAGTGAGGTTGAAATTACTTTTTAAAATAATTTTTAAGAAAAATATATCAAAATAATATATTCTTTAATTTTTTTTATATAAACACATCTAAATAATCTAAACCATTATAAAAATTAATTTAAAACAAAAAAATAAAGATAATTCTTTTTTATAATTTTATAAAAAAAAATATTTTTAAAATACAATATAAATAAAACCAAATCTTGAAAGAGAATTGGCCCACCCAAACGAGAGGTTACATCAAAGCATTGATATAAAGTTCTTGCCTGAATATGCTGACATTAAAATAAGAAAAAATATGTTTCAGAAAAAGCTACGGTACTTGTTCCAATAAATAGAAAAATATAAAAGGTGAACAGTAGAAATTTTATCCCAAAAATCAAAGAAAAATATATTTATTTTCTTTTTTGTTATATGGATCGCCAGATCTTTGAAACACTTTGGTGATCCTACAAAATGGTATCATGATAATCAGAATCACCTGAACTCATTTCCATGAATCTCAACCGTTCAAGTTCCAGTAATCAGAAAGTATAAATACCTCGACTCATTATAGCCAGATTAGGGAGACTAATCATGGAGCTAATGATCATCTGCTAAAGGGATATCAAGATCCTGGGATTTAGATTCTATAAACATAGAAATTGCTGGCAATTTATCATTATGAAATTAATGGACTTGGTTAACTCATTTTAATCAAGATTAGTAAAGTCTTCACGCGAAAAGCTTCCAAGCCCACGATTGATTATGAGAGAGACATCCAGCCTCTACAGACCCTGTTTTGGGTCCTCCTCGTCAACTAGCAAGCTGCTATTTATTGACCGCTAATGCTATGTTTAGGAGTACGTTGTAACCGACGATTTCAAAAAATTTATTTTTTTTTTATTTTAAAAATCGACGGTTTGGTGTTTTTAGATCATTTTGATGTACTGATGTCAAAAATGATTTTTAAAAAATAAAAAAATATCATTTTGATGTATTTCAGCACGAAAAGTATTTTGAAAAGCTACCGCAATCGCACTCCCAAACAGGCATTAAAAAATGCTGCTCATATTTAGTTGGCTCATGGGGGGATGAAACTTATACCACATGGGCCTTGTTTGGGTTTCAGCTAAGATTTGTCAATTTTATTTCGGTTGATGTTTTGTTTTTTCAATTGAAATAAAATGTTTTGATTTTAAAGTGTTTTTGGTACTTCGTTTCGGGGTTATATTGTTTATATATATAAATAAAATTAAAATTATTATTTAAAAAAAATTCAGTTCAAATCCAAAAATTAAATTATTTAGAATTGTGTATTTTAATTAAAAAAACACAATAAAATGATTTTCCTGAACAAAATTATGAACATGTATAATATTACGAAAATACCATCATCAATCTCATAAGGTCATTACATTCTTTGAGTGCTCTGAAATTTAACATAATATTTATAAATATATCAAGAGACTCCTCGTAAAATTTCATCCCAATCTAACGGTCGGATTAAGAGATATGATTGATATTGTAAAATTATTCATTATTTAAAAAAAATATTATTTGGTCAAAACGGAACAGGTGGAACGAAACCAGAACACATCGGCAGAAATTTGGGTGAAATTTTGGAACGGGTCAAATTTTAAACGAGATAAAAACTATATTGTTTTATTTCATATTTTTAACTGGTATGAAATGTTTCAGTCGAAAAAAAAAAAAGATCAAAAACACTGATTTCAGCCTCCAGAAATGCAACGCAAAACAAGCTGCCACAAGTGTGCTAGCTGAAAAAACCGAAGATCAGATGCTTACCACAACGCTAAGCGCTACCTCAATGCATCAGAAATTCTGCCTCGCCCAAAAGCCACAAATTTGCACCAAGCTGTGCTCCAATTAGCAGCACACAAAACTTCATTATACTTCTCCACTTGCCTATTCTCAAGCATCACTAACATATATAACATAAAAACTATTTGATGCTTTCATAAAAACTCAAGGAAAACAAAATGTAGAAGTGATTAAGTTCATTAAATGCAGCGAGGCATTGACTAGTAGATGATTTATTAGCAGGGAGGAAGATCTTGAGGAGGAGGAAGCATGCTTTGAGACGGTCCCCGACCATTTTGGACAATAAAGCCAGTTGCTAGGCCCCATGAAGTATGCTGCTCGAGGTGGCAATGTATGAACCAAACTCCTGGATTATCTGCCTTGATCCTAATTGCAGCCCATCCCCCACCTGGAACCGCCACCGTATTCCTTTCTGGAGGATCGACAAGATTGTATCTTTCCGGATCTCTGGCTTCGTTGAAGTTTCCAAATCCACTCCCAACAATGAAGAAGTTGTGGCCATGGACATGAATTGGATGGTTCTCCAGATTAAGAAAACTCGTGTCTTGCAACACAATTTCTACGTTTGTGCCATAAGGCACTACTATGAGTTTGGTGCCGAATTCCGTGTTCATGTTTTGAGCCACTGGATCCCCACCAGTATAATCAAAACTATTTGGTGGTTTTTCTGGGAAATCAGAGGAGAAACTTCTGGTGGTGAGGTTCTTGTAATAGCTTTCTAATATTGAGATGGAAGGGCGAACGAATGATTGGTTGTTCATTGAAGCAAAGAAACTCTTGCCCTTGTAGCCCGAGCAGGTTTTGTTTTCTGGGCAGTCTTGAAGGTTAAGACTTATAGTTGTTATCACTCGTTTGTCAATTGTTTTAGGCACATTACAGGGGTACTGAGGAGATGCCAGACTCTTAATCTTGTCCGAAAATTTTGTTGCAAACGCATTGTCTTCCATTGCTGGAAGGTTGTGAAGTTTGAGGCTGCTCAGATCAGCTGGGGGTTTTCCTCTCCAGGTCCTTGCATTTTTGTACCTGAAGAAGCCGATTGTGGTGGAGTTGTTGAAGGGGAAAACAGAAGTAAGATAAGGCCTAGCTGCCATGGCAAACATGCCCGTGAAGTCTGGAACCTGGTTTGCTGTCATTAAAACAGTGGTGGTTTGTCCAGGAGCAATCATAATGGAAGTGGTTGTGAAGGGTTTAGTGTAGACTGCGTCAACCTCCACCACCGTCAATGTATGTTTCGCCACCGCAAAGAAGAGCTCGTCTGCTAGAGCTGCATTGATGATCCTAAGCATGTAGGTCTTGCCATATTCCACTGTCTGAATAAAAGTATCTGCAGAAAGAAATTAGCAAAATTTAACCATTTTTCAGGTCATCTTCGTTTTTCTTTCTTGATGAGAAACGTAAAAAGAGACAGAGCTCTCAGAATTACCTTGTTTAGAGCAAGGATAGAGAGGCCCTGGCAATCCATTCATGGTGTAAGCATCGGAACTGTCTGGCCCTGCTCCTGTCTGCATCATTCTGTTTTCAACTTCATCTGGATCCCCATTCCACCATTCTCCTGCATTTTGTTTCACATAAAATTGTTAAAGAATAATATAAATCATGTTTTGGATTTCACCTAATAGTTTGAGTTTTTAGATAATGTGGACCTGTGCAAGTTTCAAATCCAAAAGACTTGGACCAGTGCAAGTTTCAAGACCATATAGCTTTCACTTAAGGGTGTGTGTTAGAGAATAATACAAATCATATTCTAGAACCTCACTTATCAACTTAAGCTTTTAGACGAGAAGATTTCTTAACAAAAACATGTCAAGAATTAACGAGCAACACGATGATCAAAGCGTGAAAAGAGTGAATGTTAAATTATTACCAAAAACGATGGGGATTTCAGCTGCAATTGGGCGTGAGAATGGATATGGAATGCGAGGGTAGATGATCAAAGCACCATAAACAGATGCCCTTTGCCAAGCATAATGAGCATGCCATAGGAGTGTCCCTCTTTGGTCAGTAACAGTGAACTTGTAGGTGTAGGACTGGCCTCCTCGGATGGGGCACTGGGTAACGTAAGCTGGTCCATCAGCCCATCCTGTTCTTAGCTGCCTTATACCATGCCTGTTACATTCAAATTTCCAACACGAACATGAACTGGTGTCAGATAAACTCCAATACATATCTTCGCGTGGGAAAAGAATCAAATCCTCCATATTTGGTGTTTCATGGGCGATGATTGATGCTTTTGTGAATACAGGTTGCCAAATGATCTGGAAAATGCCGGTTGCCATGCCTTATGGATATGTGTTTCGGCTTTTTTCAGTCACCAGGTTGGTAGTTTTTGTTCTTCGTGGGTAATAGAAATCTTTTTTTGTATGCGAGTAAACTATTTTTGGAAAATATATTTTATTGATCTAGATAAGTGAGTAAAACTCTAGTTTCTAATATGCCTTATGGATATGTGTTTCGGCTTGTAGTTTTTGTTCTTTGTGGGGGTAATAAAAATCTTTTTTTTTTTTTTTTAAGTAAGGAAACTTATCTTGGAAAGTATATTTTGTGGATTCAGATGAGTGAGTAAAACTCCGGTTATTTTAGACTCTTATAAATTAAGGATGCAAGTTCTATTCTGATTCGAACTCGAGATCTACTATGCAGATCATAAATACTTTGTCATCACGGCATACGAGTTAGGAAAGGTAATTGAAATCGAGGGAAAAGGGAGAAAGGAAGGCCAACAAGATTAATGAACCAGCTAATTTAAACTAATTATCTATTTACATGTGGGCATTTGATTTCCTGAACGGTTTAGGCAACTTGGGTCTCAACAAAACCTACTCCTTAATATTTTATTGAAGCTTCAGAAATATTTATAAAAGGTAAAAATAAACAAGTTCTACCACATGTTAATACAATTTCAGGCCACGCTAACATGTAGTGCCACTCCATATAGTATATAGTTCAGAAAAATATATTTTCTCACACGAATATCGGAAAAAATGAAGACCGGGATGCATCTAAACTCACCAATGAAGGGTAGTATTTTGAGCAATCTGATTTTTGACCTTAATCTCAACATTATCACCTTCATGAACAGCTATGGTTGGGCCTGGATACTCTCCATTTACCGTCAGAAGTTGCTTGGTTGTGCACAAACGTGTCACCTTCTTCCACTCAACCTGAAAAAACACAGAAAATTGTATTAAATTTGTGTTTATATACACACGAAAAGGGCACCAAGAGAGATTTAGTATTTCCAAGAAACTTTATGGCTCACATTAAATTGAAACTTTCTAGTTGTTTGTGAAGAACAACAAGGTAGTGCCCCGGAGATTATAGCTAGCGATAGTGCTAGCAAAATGCCATAATGTTTGCGCGCACCCTCCATCTCTACCAACCCTAGATAGTTTATGAACTCGAGCAGAATAGCTAGCACAGGTCACAAAAACATTCACGCACCCCAAATATATATAATGGCAGAAAGTTTGCATCCCTTTTCTCTAATTTATCAGGACTTTATTATATCAGCACTAATAATTTGATACATGGAATCCAGGGTAGGTGAAGAGTGTCTATCGCCAAACGACATTTCTAGCAGAGCTTAATTTGATTTCCACCAGAAATTTGCTGGATGGACTAGCTTTGGTTTGCTAAAAAAGATATTATAAACAGAGAGGCTCAACTTTCTATGGCAATAGCAGATCACCATCAGCTTCAAACCCAGCATTATTCTTTCTTTTTTTAATCTCCTTTTTTCTACTCCCTTGTCACTTAGCACACCAATTGGATTCTTAATGAAGATCCGAAGTTAGGGTGGGTTGGTGAGTTCGAATCGAGCCAGGAGTGGACTAGTCCAGTATCTTTTCGTTTACCAAAACAGCACAAATGCGTTGCAGTTTCCTATAATTCTTGAATGGGATAGGTGCTGATGTGGGGTGGTCAAACGAAGTGGGGGAGAGTTGGAGAAGAGAATATTTAGTTGATGGAATTAGATGCTATAAAGGCAGCTGCCATGCATGCGATTGGTTGCTCTGCGCGGTCTTTCAACAGGCGATAGGGCTAGGAGAGAGTAAACTTATCAGAGGTCAAAGCTTCTGTATTACTGTGAAAGTCGGCAATGGACTCAAATGAGCTGAGCTTCTGAAAGAACATCATTGAGCTAATTTACGTGTTTATTAAGGCTAAGTCTCTTCTTTCTCCGACATCTTAATTAAAAATACAACCCCTTTTTCCTCGTATATATCGGATTAACTCTCTCTTTTTAAATATATATATATATATATATATGTATGTATGTATATGTATATGTATATGTATATGTCAATGAATAACACATATTCTTATCATTAAGTCAATTTCTTAAAGTTAGGAGGAATGAATTGGAGCAAAGTTATTAATTGAGATTTAGTGCTTAAAATCAACAACAAATAATTGAATTTTAGTGAACACCAAATAATTGAGATATTTTGCAACACACATGAGAATCAATAAAAAATATAGAACAAAAGTATTTCAGATCCAAAAACGACTTTCGAAAGCCTATGGAATCGACCAGGAGCTGCTATAAGTGGGATCGGCATTGGTGGCGCGTGAATGTCAGACGCAGCTGAAATGGAGCTTTGAGGCCGGATTTATGGGGACTGAAAAGGAGCTGATTTCTACGGTGGTTCTAGGAGGGCTAATTTATGTGATGGGGATGATTCGTGGCTGCTATCAGTAGCTGACCAAGATTTTAGCAAAAGCACAATAAATACTCTTATTTTAATAAGCTATATTAAAGTATAATAATATTCAAGTACAGATGGAACCCAATTCGAAAGGAAAATCAAGGATCGATTCGTTAGATGGAAAACTGATAATTGATAATTACTACGCGTTGATTTTTTTAATATAAAATATTATTCAGATGTTATTATTTGTTTTAGTTGAAAATAAATTATATGAGAGTTAATCTGATATAACCCGATTAACTTTATAGATCTAAAAGCAACCACATAACTCGTACAAATATAATATTAGGATAACAACATAATAGATTGAATTCGGTCAACTCAAATAAAAATATTAAATTTATGACTTGAGTTATGAGACTATAATAATCATATAGAAAACAAATCAAAATAATTTATGATGTCAAATTTCTTATTGATAAAATGTCAAAGGATAGATTGAAAAAAAAATCAATTAAGAAGAACCTAAAAAAATCACATGATGTTAACATGTTAAACCTACGACCCATGTCGCGATACCGGGATAACTCATAAAAAGCAAATAAAATCAAATTATGAATTTTTATCATCAATTAACTCGATGTTAAGGAATATGATTACAAAAAATAAAAATAAAAAAGGACCCGAGTCAATTTACCAAACTCATAAACCGAATCATCAAATCAAGATAAACCTCAAAGAAAGAAACTAAAAACTAGTTTGATTTAACTCGAGTTTACTTGTTAAATCCGTGATTTCAATCATGAGATTGAGCTAACCTCATAGACATAAAATTATTATAAATAATGAAGATTGATTCTGAATTGCTATTGTTTGATCCAATGTTGAATGATAAAATTTATAATTAAAAAACAACACAAAAACTAATTCAAGTCAACTTGGATTAACTTGTTAATCATTATCACAAGATCATGAAGCCAATATAACTTAATAAAAAAAATGAAATATATCATAAAAACTAATTCTTAATCAAATATAATATTAAATGATAATTGTTTTTTTAAAAGTAAAATAACTAGATCATTCATGTTAACTTGCACTTGCACCCTCGGGTTATGAGAGAAGAACAACCCAATAAAAATAAAATTCAACGTTGAAGTTCTATTGACTCGGGTCATGAGATAAATATAATATCTATAAAAATAATAACCCAATTTAATTAGGGTTAAAATGTCAAAACATATGATTTTGATCGTGAGATAAAGATTTCCTAATAGAAAACAAATGAGAGTAGATAACTAAAAAAAGAATTATAATATTAAAAGAATTTTTGTTTTTAATAAATATTAATTTAAAAAATCAAACGAAAAAGAAGAAGCAAAATGTGATTTGTTAGGAGAGTAAAGTAAAACCTCTCCTTTTTAGTTTATACTTGACAACGTGGCTCCTAAATTAACACGTGCTGGCATTCCAAAAGCTCTTCTTCCTTTTGCTTGGTCTCAAAACGGCGTCCATAATTCCGTATCGTTAACTATTAAAAAAAGAAAAATCAATTGTAGATGTCATCTTCATATATTAAAGTAATAAATTAAAAAGAAATATCATATTTTAGGCCGGGTTAGGTAATTTCCAGATATTGCATTGTCATGGCTCAAGTTGGAGCTGTAACATCACTCAGAGCCTCGCTTACAATGACATGTTCGCTTACACTCTGTTTTTAAAATATTTTTGAAAACAATTTTTTTTGTGTGTGTTTTTAGTATTAAAGTCAAAAATAGTTTTTTAAAAATTAAAAAAAATATTATTTTGATATATTTTTGAATAAAAAATATTTTAAAAAACAACTACAACTACACTTTCAAACAATTAAGCATCAAGCCACACGATGAGATCTCTTATTCCACAGTCTATTCAGTCTATTTTTATTATCGCTTGCTTGAATAAAAATATTTTAATAAACAAATTTCGCAAACACATGTCTTTCAAGATTAAATATATTGATATACATTTGTCTCTTGATTTTTCAAGTTTTATTTTTAAGTATCATTAATAATTATTTATTTACTCATATATATAATTTTTGGTTTATTTGATTACTTGTATTTATAAAATCTTTTATTTCAACTTAAAGTTTTTAAACAAGTAGAAAAAAACTTTCATATACAGTTTTTATAAAGAAATAAAAGTATCTTATCGCACGAGTCATATAACTAACCACACTCTCCGGTGAGGCAACAGACACGGTTGCAGCAGCTGCAACGTGAGACCTGTCATCTTTGGAAGCCTCCTCCGGCCACCACAGACCACCATTTCTGAAGCCATCACAACAGGAAGAATCACCTCGATCTCCTCTACCCAACAGTACTGGCTATTGACCTTCTCGTCACAGTCGGCCATGACGTGAACAGTAACGTGGCCGAATAATTCACAAGACGGACGAAAGGTGCAACGCACCATTTTGTGCCTGTGTAATATTAATGGTCGAATATGCAACGCACCATTTTATTTGCATGACAACGTGACCGTAACTGAGTTTTATTTTTTTTGGAAATAAACTAAATTTGTTTCCTTTTGCATCTTTAATTACTAAGCCAACAGGTTTTTTTTTAACTTTTCAATTTAACTAATTAGTCTATTAAAAAATTTACCCGAGACATCAAAATTAGGTTTTAATTTAAATCAATTTTACTATAAATTCAATTAAATCCATTTAATTTAAAAATCAATTTGTTATCTAGTTGATATGGTTAAATTTGAGTTTATTTTTTTATATTCTTACATAACATTTTTTTTACTATATTTAATAATATATTTGACAGCAATATGAAAAGCATGGTAACCAAACACTCGAAACTGTTTTTAATTAAACCTCAAACTCAATCATAGTTTTAACCAAACACTTCAATTTCAGTTACGAACCGCAGCTAAAAGCGCTTTTCATGAAACTATTTTTTTTCAACCTCAACCACAACAGCAACAGCTGTGCCAAAAAGGCCCTAAATATACTCCAACTAGTGGTGACTGGTGAAGATAATTTTAAATTTAGACCTAAAATATATAGTTGTAAGAAATCCTGGTGTAATTCCTGGCCAACCCGACTCCTGATTAGGATTTGTTATAGACACGTACGATTCCAAAATCAAAAATTAATAGTAGACGACTTTTAACTCTCTTTCTTTCCTATTTTTTTTATGGGAGGAAACCTTATCTTCGAAAGGTGTATTTTATAGATTTATGTAAATGAGTAAAATTTCGGTTATCTCAGATTCTTACAAGAGATATACGCTTTGATTTGAACTCGAAACCTGTTATGCAAATCTCAACCTCCTGATTAGGATTAGTTTTTTCCTTGAAAACGATAATATTGAGTCATATGATTAGGATTCTCAGACTCTTACAAAAGATATATATCATGACTCGATCTCGAAATCTACTATACAGATCTAACATTCTAATTAGGATTTGGTTGCAATATTGAGTCATATGATTCCAAAAACAAAAATTAAAAGCCGATGACTTTAAGGCCCCGTTTGTTTGCTGGAAAGTGGTTTCCTTTTGCAAAATGAATTCCGGGGAAAGTGAATTCCTGAAAAGTGAATTCTGATGTTTGGCAGTGTTATGGAAAATGAACTGGAAAACACTTTCCAGTGTTTGTTTGTGTTATGGAAAATGAACTGGAAAATAATTTATTAATAAATTAATTTTTTTTCAAGTTTATTAAAATAATGAGGAACAAATCTTACAAATTAAAAAGTTGAATGAGAATGAAATTGAAAAAAATATATAATTTCATAAATTATCTCAAATAAAATAAATAATAATCAAAATAATAGAGATCAAATCTAAAAATTTAAAAAAAAATGAAAGGTGAATAAATTAAAATAATAATAATTAACATTTCATAAATTATTTCAAATAAAATAAGTAACAATAAAAAAAATGAGGACCAAATTTGATAGATAAAAAATTTCAATAAAAAAATGATAAGAAAAAGCAAAAAGCAATTATAAAAATAAGGACCAAAATTAATATAAAAATTAAATTTTAAGAGATGGAATTGAAAAATAAATATTCAAAAACAAAATATATATAGCAATCAAAAGTTTGAGGATCAAATTTGATATAATCAGCAAATAATGACATTTCTAAATTTTTCACAACTTCCGGAAAGTGTTTTCCGCCAAATTTTCTGGAAAACACTTTCCTGAAAACAAAGCCAAATTTTTCTTTGACTGGAAAGTGTTTTTCCATTGATCGGAAAGTGTTTTCCGTTGACCAACTTTCCAGAAGGCAAACAAACACAGGAAAGTTTGGAAAGTGGTTTTCCGAAAAGTGAATTCCGGGAAACAAACACAGCCTAAGTCTTTTTCACTTCATGTATACATAAATGCACATTTTTTTAATTAAAATGTATATTCGGGCAACTTATATATATGAATATAAATTATAATCATCATCATCATATTAACAACTGTTGTCTTATATGCATGAATCTTTCTTGCTAGCAAATTATCCGCCGCTCCTGTTGCTGTCTTAGAAACAAATAACATGAGAAAAAAATTATATAAAAAAAAAAAAACCTAAAGCTTGGCCAGACCCCACACATGATCTGGGGAGCAAAATTAATTTAAATTCTGGATAATAAAATAATGGCTAAATTGAGAAGCACATGGGATAAAATTATATTGCTAACAACCCACTGAAGAGGAAAAGAAAAAGGCACTGTGTCCCATCCCATGTTGTCATGTGGTGGGTTGCAGCCCATCTGTTTCAATTTCAAATTTTTTATATTTTTTATTTTTTAAAAATTATTTTTTACATCAGCAAAATAATCTTAAAATATTAAAAATATTTAATCTAAAATAAAAATAAATAAATAAATAAATCATTTTTTTTTAAAATGCAATAGCAAACAGGGAAGAGGTCAAACATGAAATCAAAATATGGACCCCCGGCACATATATTATTTAGGCTTGGAGCTTTGGGAATTTTGTCTGAAATGCCCATGCAATTGTCCTTTATTCTATCATTTTATTTTTTTATTTCTTACAAATATTTAATTATAATTCAGCAAGTGGTGATGGGACTGTCTCACATGCTGATTTCTTGGCTCAACACTCACCTAAACGCACAACGATACACTTGGTGTTTCAAATCTTTGCAAATATTTTATTTTTGTCCACCATCATCGTCCTCAAACAAAAATGGCATACCTTTCTGAAATCACCGGTGGCTTCTACCTCAACCATGGCTGCTAATGTACATGACCGAACCAACCTCGATTGATATTCTTGTTCTATCAACAAAGCTGAGTTACAACAAATAAATGGTCTTTATTATAATGTTCTTGTTCTATCAACAAAGCTTCATCACTAACCTTTTCACTCCTCCAATTTCCATGGACTAAAATTAATATTTTAGTGTGTTGGTTGTGGTCTATTAAACTATATTTATTGTCAGAATCATTGACATAAAACAACAAATTAATATTTTTGAATGTTTTCAGTGAAGTCGAATGAAAACCCAAAACTTGTATTCTCTATCTATTCATCCTACAAATACTTAACACAATTGCATATACAATGTAATAACATAAATAATAATGTTGCATGATATATTTCCTTGACTATGAATAACAATTTTACATCATTGTCATTACATTAAAATTAATTAATTAATTCAAACTGTATTCTTCCTCGTTAATTTATTTCTCTTCATCGACTTGTAAATTGAAAAAATTACTAATGGAATTACCAACATAATATATCCGTCAATTAAGACGTCAATAATTCTGCCAATAACAATAATATGTCATCACACTTCCAGGATTTTTTTAATCCTACTATAATTCCCTCTCTACATTTACTACCGACATTTATCGATAGATAGTTTTTGTTGGTGATTGTGTCTATAAAAATCAAACATCATCTGACGTGTAATTTTTTTTATTTTTTTTACCACTGTAATTCTATCACTATACACCGATGAAATATTGCAGCTAGTGTTTACCATCGAATTAGGGGAGAGAAAAACATCGTTGATAAAGTTCACCAAAATACTGACAAAATATTTTTATCGATATTTTAATATGAATTCATCAATTTTCTTGGTGTATCTCAAATTGAGAAAACTTGAGTGTCTTTGCCATCCTTAAAAATGAACATATAACAATAGTCAAATTTAGCCTAAATCTACCCCCATGTCTCCCTTCTGAATACTCTCAAACACCAAATGCCAACCGTGTATATATATACTAGCCACTGTCCTGCGCTTCGTCGTGGTTGAAACTATATTTTTTTCAACCCAAAAAATATTAATTATGTGAGATTTTTTTATATTATAAATTTGGGCAAATAATAAATCTATACATAATTCATATGAAGTGTGAGTTTCCTATAAAAACAAGAAGATTCGGATACCTCAATTATCGAATTCACTATATTAGGATAAATTTATTTTATAATCCAATTTAAATTTAACATAACAAACATAATATAAATTGTGAAAACACTAGTATTAATCAAATAACAAAAATAAATAGTTAATTTTCTATCTAAAAAAAAAGAAAACATCATTGAAAATCTATCCCTGCATTACCATCATTATCATGACTATAACAGTTAAAATTCACAAATTTTATCTTTAATATCTAAGGGCGCACTCAATAGTGTAATCTTACAAACCCAGATGTTAAAATCTAAACTAAATTCTATTATGTCAATTGAACAAAATGATTGATAAAATTTGCCCCAAAGAATAAAAAGAGATAAACATTTTTACAAAAAAAACCCACTAAAATTATTATTATTATTGTGCAAACAATGAAACCATAAAATTATCTGATCCGAAAAATAAATAAAAATAATAGAAAACACCAAAAAAAAGATTAAACAAAAAAAATGTGAAATATTAATTTTAAAATGATCACCAATATTAAAATTTAAGGACTGAACCGAATAAAAATAAAACCTTAATAAAAACTAAACGTATAAAAATTAAAAACAAAACATAAAAATATAGATGCATAAATACGAGTAAAAAATAAACATTGTCCAAGAAGGATAAAAAAAACCAAAGGAATTCATACCAAAAAATTTCAATGAATAAGAGCCGAAAAGAAAATTAAAATATATAATTACTTCCAATCGAATGATAAAATTATAACAAATAAAAACCTTGGGATTGAAACAAATAAAAGGATTTTTTTTAAAAAAACATTGGAGTGTAATTTTGTTAAAAAATTAAAAGAATAAGGAACAAAATAAAAAGTATCATATATGACCAATTTGAATTGGAGGAAAAAATAAAGCAAATTAAAACCTGTGTGCCAAAAAAAATAAAAGAACAAAAAACAAACTAAAAATCAAAAGAATAAGGACCAAAATAAAACCAATATATATATATAATTAGTTTAAATTGAAGAGCACAATTGAAAATAAACAAAAATTTCATTGAAGAAATCAGGAACAAAACCGAAATCAAAAGAATAAGGACAAAAATTAAACAATCACAAACATGAAGGATTGTCATGTATTTTCCGGCGGCATGAGATAGAAAAGGAGAAAAAACAAAAACCGATCACTGGCACTTCCCCGACCTCCGTAAAACGACATGCCCCGCACAAGAAGGTAGAGGACAGGGTGACGCACCTGGTGACATGATGACCGAACACTTTTGGAATCAAAACAACGCCGCACGCGCCGCCTAAAAGGCATGTGAATGTGGAACACTACTGGCTAGTCGTTAGTGTTTTTGAAAAGAAATAATAAAAACTAACAAATTATCTAAATACCCTTGAACCCAACGATAAACACGAAAAAACAAAGTGTGAAAGTACCACCATGCCCCCAGCCACAAAACTTCCTTTTTGTCTTTTGCGGAGGGTATGTAAGTAATTGTACTGTGCAAAAATTTGTGAAAAATCCAAAGTACCCTCCGTCAGCCATCTTCTTTTTGTCAGTTCCGAGAGGTAAATAGGTAGTTTCACTATATAGTAAATATTGAAATGACTAGAACACCACCGGTATCAAGGTCAATTTTTTATCGACTCTAAATGCAAAATAGTAAATTTACTATTGAAATCCATAATAAATAGTTTACAAGGAAACCTCAACGCGTTTTATATATATAGTAATATATGTTGTCTGATGAAACTCGAATCACATCTTCAATTATTTTCTTTCATTTCCCCATCCTCGATTAGTAGTTGACAACCAACTTTGTTTTTTCCTCAATGTTAATTCTTATATGCAAATGTAACAACCATTGATGTTTGTGGAACGTGATGTCCAATAAACTAATTGCTCTCGTGGAACATGCATGGAATATGGGATCTAGTTCTACCTCCTCGATCAAGAATGCAACCTTGTAAGCGAGTGAAGCAAAAATCTGATGGTTTTGTGGATGTTAAGGGGTGTTTGGGAGTGCTTATGAAATAATTTGAATTTTTTTTATTTTTATTTTTTATTTTAAATTAAACAAATTTGGTGTTTTTAGATCATTTTGATGTGTTGATGTCAAAAATAACTTTTTTAAAATAAAAAAACATCATACTGATATATTTGTAAACGAAAAGCACTTTCAAAAACAACCGCAACTACACTCTCAAACAGGCACGCATGTCTTGTAGGCAATAGGTATCATCAACCTCCAAGCACCTCTATGTCTATTTTGTGGGTTCAGGTGAACGAGTAAAATCTCGGTTGTCTTATGCTCTTATATGAGATGCACGTCCTAACTCAAACTCAACCTGTTGTGCAGATCGCAATCTCAAGACATAGTAACCTGAGAATTCACACACCTCGTAAATAGTGGAAGAGTCTTCGACCTTCAGCTTTTCTTTTATGCACTCAAGAGCAAGTTACAAACCATCCTGCTCGGCTTCTTTTCGATGAGAAAGAGTTAGTCTAGATGCAGAAGAAGTTCCATAAAACAAGCACAAATGACCTAAACTTTGTTGCGTGATGGGATCCTTCATTAGTGGTATGTTAAACTGGCAACGACTGGTCTAATCTCCGGTACATCTACCGATATTCAACATGTGGGAAATCCAAAGAGTTAGAAATGCAATTTCGAAGAAGAAAATCTGAACCATAACTGTAATTACCAAGCCCTGCAAAATGCTATTTAACCATGTTTAGCAATTGAGGCTTGTTTGTTTTGGCTGAAAAAGTTTCCAAGAAAAAAACAATTTCTAGAAAAAACACTGTAAATTACAAGGATCAAAAAACACTTTACATGATAATCACATTAAAGTAAAAACAGAGGTTTAGGGAAATGATATTAGAGCAGAAAGAAAGTAAAGAGGAACATTACCTTCATTTTTTCTGTACAGGTTGTAATCCCTTTCTGTTTGTGATCAGCTCGTGGCATTTTAGCCTATTTATTAACAAGAAAATGGATGGTCTTGATTGATGAGAAAAAAATCCATTTGCTGGGCATATGTTGTTAGAAAATAATATAAATTATTTTCTGGGACCTTACCTAACAACTTAAATTTTTAGATGAGATGGTTCCTTAACATGGTATCAGAATCTTGTTGACTCAACTGTCACGAGTTCGAATCTTACCACTCATTGTATTTGATAAAAAAATAAACACAAGATAATATAGACCTGTACAAGTTTCAAGCTCAAAGGACTTTCACTTGAAGGAATGTGTTAGAAAATTATATAAATCATATTCTAAGAACTCATTAAAAACTTTAAGTTTTGAGATAAGATAATTCATTAATATGTTACTCAATGCTTCGGTTAAAATGTTATTCCCTTTCTTTTGCGCAAACCCACATGATTTTGATTTGTCAACAGGTTAAGCTGCATGCCTGGGAATGTACACTACCACATGAACGAGAGTATGACAAGTTGATCCGCTTTTTTCAGGAAAAAAAAAAAGAGAGAAGAAAAACTGTAATATTTATTTTCTTTTTCATTTTAAATAAAAAAATGTGAAATATTAATAATACAATTGAAAAACAAACAATAACATAAAAGATCTTTTGAAGTAATAGATGTTTATTACTAAATTCCACTTATTCAAGCACACATCTGATGATTGTATTGGGAAAAGCAAACTGGCATGGCGTGCTCGAAGAGAAGCTGTGATACTTTTAAATGCTTTCCTGAGAAGGCAACTTTTAAGACACTTTGCATGCAAGCTGTTTCCCTTTTGGGCACTTTTGCCTGACTGGTGATTCTTTCTCCCCCATCAAAATCCCAGTAACCAATCAGTTTTTCAAGTAGTTTAAGAATGTGTTTGGTATTGCTTTTATAGTTGAGATTTTAAAAAAATAGTTTAAATAAAAACACTTTAGTTGCGATTTAAAATAATTTTTAGAGTGTTTGGTTAAAATTGTGGTTGAGTTTCAGGTTAATGAAAAACAGTTTCAAGTATTTGGTTACCAAACTTTTTATATTGCTTTCAACATGTGAAATTATTTAAAGTATATATATATAGTTTTTAAAATATTTAATAATTATAATAATAAAATATAATTAATAATTCAAGTAAATTAGACATTTATTTTTATTCTCCTATAAAACTACTTGTAATTTCATCACGAACTATAAATCCATACGTGAAGGCTTCTGCGATCACGGAATAACATATAGTAAAATATCATCTGAAACAAAATTAGGATTGCGAGAAATTATATTGTGATCTCCTTATAATATATTTATTTATATTTTAATTATTTTTTAGATTATTTTAATATTAAAAATATAATAAATAATAAACCCCTCACAGTTCATTTCTTCAAGATAACTCAAATGCATACCGATGCTGTCAATAACATTAACAGTGCACACCACAGATAGACCAAGATATGTCTTTTTTTCAGACAAAAATCCTTTTTCCTATCAAATCACACTAAGAAATAGAATAAAGTACTCTGTTTTTTTTTTTTGTTCATCAAAGGATGAACGGAATAACATTAGCAAGAGTGCAAATCTTTTCTCTGCAATCTAGAGGGGTAACAATAACAATGTAGTCCTATTGTAGTTAGCTTCTACCTGGTCTTCCGTGTAGGTAGGTCATTGTGAAGTAACCACTATCCACACTACGCTGGAAAACGGGCAGGTTGCCAGATTCAGCCACCTGATTCTCTACAAGGCTGCAACCTTCTGAGACAAGTCGCCGAGATCGTCATCACTGACCTCTTTAATATTCTCCTGCCATAAGTAAAATTTAAAGAAAGTATTAAAAACATACCGCGGTTTTTAATATCCTGTTTTTCCTGTGTGAGATCACCATTTAAGCAGCTTTTCATTTTTTTTATAAAAAAATGGATAAATGAACATTTAAACAATACTTCCAATGCAGGCAATGACTATAAGCCCTGAAAAAACTAATAAAAACATGGTTTCCAAAAACAGCGAAACAAGTGATGCCCGTTACGCCCTCTTATCAACCATAGCAGCACTAACAGCAGCCAGTCCCCTATGCTGACTAGTCCTCACTGTAGCAATGAAACATGTCCAATGTGTTGGTGATCATCTCCTTCACAAGAATGTTCAAAGCCACACCATGCACTCTAGGTCTTCACTCTAAATTGGCAGGCATTACCAGCCTTAGCAGGGTCTCTCAGTCCTTCCACCTGCAACTTGTCTCCAATCATTTCATGCCACCACCTTAGAAAAATCTTTTAGGAACCGAAGCAAGCTTGATCCTTGTGGGGTCACTATTAGGATTTAGGGTTGAGGTTGAAAGCCTGGTAACCATCGCATAAAAACTTAAGCAACAACTCCATGATCACTAACATGATGCTCAAAATTACAGAAAACAGCACCTCGACGGATAGATCTTAGCGGCAAATATTAACCAACAATATGTGCTCCTTTTTTGCTACAGTACACAAACTTCCTGGGTACATGCCCTCAGCAATACCATAGAGTCCTTTTGTTTCTTACAATAGAACTGGTGTCCAACAGAGCTCCATGACCCTTGTGATTGCAGCCACAACTGCTTTTAGGTAGTTGTTTCTTTCGCCTGAAGTAAAAGACCAGAACATGGATAGTCCCTTTAGGTGGTGGGTGCGAAACTTTGAAGATTGATCCAACATCCTTTCATTAAGCACAACTACATGATCCATTTTAGGCTGTGTTTGTGCGTGATGGTGAAGTGAAGTGATTCTCTTTGTGGAGACAACAGGATGGGTGCAAGAGAGTTCAGGTTTTCTTATATAAATTCCTTTTTATGTTCAACACTCCTACTACGCAATATACCTTTGATTCTTCCAGACAGAATATTTATGTAAAATGATGTCACTTACTTCTGAATCTCCTTTTGGTTTCACAACCACACATTTGGAGGCACTGATGCTAGCACTCTTCAGTAGGCTTCGGTTACTGTAGTTTGGCTTGCTAGATCCATTTTGTGTTGCAACTGTCAAATCCTCTGAACCATCTGCTTGCTGCGATCCACTGGGACTTTGAAGAGACACTGCAACAGAAGGTGCAGTTCGTCCCTCAATATCAGTGTTTTGAGCTGCTGTCTCATCCTTGGGGGCAGGAACCCGCTCTCTGAAGAAGAGGTGACACTTGAAGGTCATCAATATGAAATGAAAATACATCATCATACAGTTGAATCAGTGGTGTTTTGGAGATGGAGAGCCATGATTCTTTTGAAATTGGTCAACATTGCACACATACAATATTATAGACAGAGAGGGGGAGGGGGGAGGGATATGGATGAAAAAACAAACCAGATTGCCTAATCATATGATCATATAGCTTCAAATGAAAGGGAGAAAAACTCATGTCTAGCACTTACCTAGGCAAGGAAGCATGTTGCCTTTGGAGTGGAGTGCTTCTTTCCCCTTTACCATAGCGCTCCTCAAGATGTGCAAATTGCCGCTTGAATCGATCAACACCACTATGGTTGATAGTGAGAAAATAACATCAAATAACTAATTCATATCAGAACATCAAGCACATCATTTTTTAAAATATTTATATTTCATAAAAATCAGGTATTGATTAACTAATGTGTTGTCAAATGCTAACTTCTAAAACTTATCTAAGGTCACGTTTACTTGTGGAGAAATTAGCTGTTTCCAGGAAAATATTCTAAAACAAGAAATTTGCAGAACACATTTTTACCAATTACTGTTTTCTTGAAAATTTGTTTTTCTTATGTTATAAGCAACCACCCTACCTTGGATACATAAAGCTAGTCTGCTCTCCACCTCGAAGGTACTCCTGCAGCATCTGCGGGTGATACTCTAATATCTGTTTACAACAAATCAAAAGTTCATTTCAGTCACAGTGATGTGTGAAAACCACAGTGCAAAGAAAAGCAACAGGAATCAAAGTGTTGCTGCCATACCTCTCGGTAGATCAGTTCCCTTACATCATCTTTTGTTATTTTCCTCCTCTCAAACTCAAACTCCAATTTTGAAATAGGTTGAGTGGAGGGCTCAGACTCGACATTTGACAAACCATTAAAATAAGGATTACCTAAAGCCTGGGCACATTACGGATGTTAGGATGTATCATGATTCACAAACAACTGTCATAAAAAACTCTTATCTTTTATTTTAATTTGAACTTGAGATAATGGTTACAAAACTACTGAATCTTAGTACCTCGTCAGCTGTCAGACGATTTTTAGGATCAAATGCAAGCAGGCCCTCCAGCAGGCGAAGAGCTAATGGATCTACATTAGGGAACTTTTGAGCGAATGGAACGGGTGGTTTCTTCCGCATGTTACTAAGATACCTCCTTGCCTTTTCATTCCGAATCTGCTTACATAATGCCAAGTAACATGTGGGGAAAGTATGAACGTAAAAAGGAACAAAAGGAAACAACAAACTATGTGACATAAAAGCAGAAGAGCGACAAATTAATGAACTTTTTTAATAACTAAGAGTAGCAATTTACTGCGAAAGGCTTACAACAAAGACAGCACAAAATTGGACAACAGTGACTAACCTTTGAAATAGATTCAGGAGAAGGAGTGCCCAGAAAATCAGTCATAAGATCCAGCTGGTGAACCACATTTCTACCAGGAAAAAGTGGTTTTCCTGTGAGCATTTCAGCAAATATACATCCAATGCTCCAAATATCAATTGCAGGAGTGTACTGAAGGAAGATGACAACACTTAGTAACTGTGTATTTTCAACAGTTGAAGAAAAATGACGCAAAAATAACTGCTCATAAATAATGAAATAACTGAAATGAAACATTGAACTTTGGCGGCAAACATTTACCAATATGCCAAAAGATTGAAAGTGAAAACAAGTAAGTCATCAAGAATGAAGAAGGTACACAATTTAAAACCTATCATGTGCATGCATATTATAAATACAACAAATTCTTTAGTATCATTATGACCATCTGGACCATGCTGCCATATCTTAACAATTGAATGGATTTCATTGGACGAAAATAATCAAAGAATCAAGAGCAAAATTAAAGAAATGCCAAGATTCAGGCTTAAAATCGTGGGGGGAGAATACAGCATAGATCCATATTGGATCCTGTACACTTTAAGATGATAGAATACCAGCCATGACCAACTGAAATGAAATATTTTATCATATTTAGCTGCCTGACAAATATCGTCCGCATTAAACAGCAGCACCACTTGTTACTTACGGGTGATAAATATTTGGTTGATAGCAGCTCAAACAGCTTAAATTAGGAAAAACAGCAAACCAAATTTCAACATTTAGGGTGGGTTAAGATCCCTCGTTAAAATCCAGAGGCGATTACAATAGATAACATGCTGCTACTTAATGATTATCTCATAAATAAATCAAGTAAATTGGACAAAACCACCAAGGATAGGTCCAAAATGAGTGTCCTATTACATATCAAATTTTTTGACATCACAAGATGAATTAATCAATGCCATTGAGCCTAGTGAAATCAACTGGGAAAAATGAAGTAGGAGAAGCCAACAAATAGGGATACCCTGATTTAGACCCTATATCAGTCTTTTATATACCTTAAGCCATCACAGCAACCAAAATATTATGGGAGAGTAATTAAAGGGTTGAGACATCAAACAGTAAAAAAGCTTACTTTGGAGAAAAAAGAGCCACAGAGTTCAGGAGCACGATACCATCTGGTAGCTACATAGTCCTTCCAAAAATAGGGGAGAAAAAGTAAGCATATTATAGTTCTTAGAGATTTCCTGCCTGTATTTTTCAATAAGATGACATCAAATAAGAGCATCATTGAAAGAAATCCCAATGACAAAAATTATAAACAAGAAACACCACATTGCTTTAGTATTTTTCCATTTGTAGCACATCATATCTATTTTTACAAACATGTCTATGAGCTTTTATTAAGTGCTGCAATTATGTAGTGCCATCATGATCCGCTCCAAATTGGAGTCAAGATGTTGACATTGTAATCTTCATGTACTAGCATTTGTACACAAATTCCATGTCAGAAAATTAAAGGATAATTTAAATTGGCTACACCAGAGATGCTAAAATGACAAGGATCATAACTCTTATTTAAAACCTAGAGATGACAAAACTTTGGTAATCTTGAGGGTCAATAAATATTTTAATTTGTATTTGCTGTCATCTTTAACCTCTCATAACCAGATTCCAGAATATATTCCAGATTTTGGTCATCCATCTTCAAAAATCATCTTCAACTACTTTAAACTTCCTCTTAAACAAAGATCCATAATCCAAACCTGCCCAAAAGCATGAAAACTGGAAAGCCCCTGTCAATTCCTCTACAACCAGCCATTTCAGGCACGAAATCCTCCTACTGATCAAACATTGCATGAACCCACCGCCATGACCAGCCAATCAAGCATGCAAGGAAAAACACCCTAACCAGCCACAAAAACATCAACACCCATCAAACAGTCACCTATTCATTTAAGTCCATCTCTTCAAACCCATTACCCAGCTACCAACAGCCAAAAGCCCAACACAAGCAAAGCTTGATTCCCACACAACTATTTACAAGTGAAACAAGTTAACCACCACCATATTCTCTGAACACAGCTACTTTTCCTCCTCAACCAACAATCATCATTAAACAAAGCATTCATGCATGATCAAGACCTTGTAACAATCAACTCAATTTTTCATTTTTATAATTCATATTACTAATTTCAAGTCATTTCTTTCGGATACAATCTCCCTTTATTGTGATCTCATGGTTGAATTTTATCTCAAAATTCACCCTAGTCATGTAGAGTTCAGGTTATCAAACTAAACCCAAATTTGACAGAAAGGTGATAATAGAAAACAATTGCAGCACCTAATCAAATAAAAATAGACACATATAGGAAAGCTAGAAAATAGGCTAAAATTGCAAAAACAAACTCTTACGAACTTTTTTTGTCAGTAGGCCTAAAAACGAACAGAAAAACACAAGCTCGTGACTAGCATTAGAGAACATACTGTCCAAAGAATAGCTGATGGGGCATCATTGAAAGATACTCTAGCAAGACCAAAATCGCATATCTTCAATTTGCAGTCGGCATTGGCAAGAATGTTTTTTGGCTTTAAATCTCGATGAAACACATTTGCTGCAAGAAATGAATCAAATACCAAATAAAAAAATTGCAAGACAATAGACAATGAGAAACACATACCTGTATGTATATATTTAAGACCACGAAGAAGCTGGTACAAGAAAAATTGATAATGCTCGGGTGTAAGATCATCATTTGCCTTAATTACTTGGTGAAGGTCGGATTCCATCAACTCAAAAACAACATAGATATCTTTGAATTCCCTGCGTGAAGGAGGAAGCATGATATGCTTTATTTCTACAATGTCAGGATGACGAAGCAACCGAAGGAGTTTAATTTCTCTCAGAATACGTGTGGCATCAGAAACATGCTCAAAAACATCGTTAATCTTCTTGATCGCGACCCTTTCTCCAGTATGAGAGTCAATTGCAGAGCCAACAACACCATAACTACCTTTTCCAATGACTTCTTGTACTTGGTATTGACTAGCCTCTCCATACTCAGTGAAGAAATCTGACTCTGCCGAGCCCTGTATAAAGAATCAAAAATACTTTCTTGTCAGTTATACAAACTGCATTATTTATGTAGCGAGACACAAAGTAGGAGGATTGGAGTGCATGTAAAGGGTATAGAATCAACTATCTCACCCAATCATGTAATTAAAAAAAAAAATGAGCCAAGCAAGATCTTTTAAAGGGAGGTAATGATGTAAAAAAACTGTATTTTAAGGCTTATTGGTTTTAGCGCTAAGAACCTGATGCAGCATGTAATTCTAAAATCAACACTCAAATAACAACTGAAACTTCTTGATGCATTTTACAGAAAGACTCCAATTTCTATGAAGCTCATGCATGAACGTTTAACTTTTAAAATCCACCAAACGGACAGCTTTGCATTCTTACAATGTTATACAACAAAATATAATTCAGATCGTCAATAACATGACCTAGCATGATAAATTGAAATTCGAAAACAATTTTCTTGATTGCATTGAAAAGAACAAAAAAAGAATATTTTCAAGCGAATAACCGTGTTGCTCACAGATCCAATCAAATAAAAGACCAGGTCACAAAAAAACAAATAAGATCAACTGATCATTCCTAAAAACACAAAAAAAGGGACTGTGAAACAACTAAGATAGGGAAATGCTTATGAGTTCATTAGTGATATACAAGAAACAAACATGCCAAATAATAAATGATAACAAAATGGTGCAACTAATAAGCAAATCGACAATGATAATTGCCACACTAGAAACAGCAACATTCATTTGGACCCAAATATGCAGATAAGTCCCTTGAAGAAATATAGAGTACCGGAAGTGAAAGAAATCAGAAAGAGGAAGATCAATATCAAACACCAACCAAAAACTCAATTTTCTCATTTAACCCCTCACATTTTTGCAATCACAAATTGAGATTTTAAGCTCATTGCAACCCATCAACAGAGGAGCCAAAAAAATCCCAGAAAACCCAATAAAACAAAACAAAAACTTTTTCGAAAGAAGAAGGGAAACAGTAGTTCTCGAAGATGTCAAAGAAGAGATCAGAAACAAAACAAAACAAAGAAAAACCCACGAGTCAAAGAGATTCATTTATAATCTTGACTTTCAAAAGGGGGGATTGGTTACCTTCTCCTGAAGATCCATGGCAGTACCAGGAAGGAAATGGATGCGTTTAGGAACTCTAAGAAGTTTAAGATCAGAAATATCAAAATCCTCAATCACAGTCAGCTGCTCTTCCTCTGTCCCCTTTATTCCCTCCTTTACATTTACCGATGATTGTGGACAACCACTACTACTAACATTAGAAGAGGAAGTAGTTTTGTTACTATTATTATTAATTTCATTATTGTGATTATGATTGTTATGGTTGGCTCGGCGTTGAAACCATCGACGGACACCGTCCACTAGCGTTCCTCTCCCACCCATAAAAATTGTTTTCCTGATTCCCCCTTTTGTTTATAGCCACCAACATCCAGCATTCCTCGCTCTCTCTTTCTATTGTCCCTCTCGGATTGCCATCTATTCTACTACTACTCTTGAATCTTGCTCTCTCTCTCTCTCTCTCTCTCTCTCTCTCGTGCGTGTACACATATGGTGTGTTTATATTTCTTTAACTCTAATTTATATTTCTTTAACTCTAATTTATGGAGTGTGGATTGAGCGATGCATGCGGAGGAGAGGAGAAGAGAGAGAGAAATGCGGCGCTTCACATTACCCCATGTTGGCTTCGCTGCTTCGGTTTTGACTTCGTGAGCTTTATGACATAACATAAATACATGTTTTTGTGTCTTTAATTATTGTTATTAAACAAAAAGCTAAATTCAATTGTGAAAATACTGTTTATCTAGACTCATGGAACTATGGATCGGAACATTTCATTTATTAAGTTTTATTGTGCCTTCTCTTGATTGTTATTGCAGGGCAACAACTAATTAACACACTCTTTCGTTCTCATTTTTTTATAATCTTTCACTCACCTTTCGACAGTTAATTAATGGGTTTTATAGTTAGTCATCTTTCGGTAGTTAATCAATGTGCTCTTTTATTGTCATTTTTCAACAACTATTTAATACATCATTTCTTGATGATTGTGTTTTGGGATAACCATAGTTCGTCAATTAATTAATGTAATTTTGAAGCCACCTTTCAGTAATTAATTGATGCATCTTTTAATTGTAATCTATCAACAATTATTTAATGCATCTATATATCTTGGGATAGCCACAATTCAATAGTTAATTAATGTATCCTTTCATTGTCATTGATTCTATCTTCAGGTAGCCATGATTATAGTCTAGAGTGCACACTTCTTGACAAGAAAGAGAGTTGCAAAAATTCAAAACAGCCCCTTGCAATAACACTCAGGCAACAAATCCATTTAGGGTGGATTCAACAATATAATAGAAAATCTCCTTAACTGAATTTTTTCCCCTTGGCATGCGTATGTTAAAGAAAACCATGATAAATATGAGGCAACCCCCTTTTATGTCGTGTAGTGATGAAATCAACGACACATTTCCTTAGACAATAAGATTGATGTTGTGTAGTTTATTCCTTTGAATTTGCTCTGGACAAGGAAAAGAACTGTAGAATACCGAGATAACCTATTACAATGACATTTGGCCAACCAATTCATTCTTTTTTCCCTTGTCATGTGTCCATTGAAGGAAATCACGAGAAGATGAGAAAGCCCCCTGTCATCAATGTTCAGCAAGCATAATCATTAAAGATGAGATTGGTGATTCACTGTCCTAAGCGAAAAAAATATGCCCTTTCATCTTTTTTCTATAATGCATCGCCTAACCATTAGAGTTCTTAGCACAATGATTTTGTTTAGGTGTGGGCTTTCAAGTGTCCAGTTTGTTCTTTATATATTTTCTCTCCGTCTTTACAGTTTATGCATGACTTCTTATCCATCATTTCGCCTCATCGGTTTAGTCATATGTTTATGCTTTGTTACCTCTTCTTTTCTATTTGTTTGGTTCGTTTCTTATTTCAATTTTTAGGGCGTTGTTTTGTTCAGGTTCTCTTGGGTTTCGGGTGTTGTGGGAGTGTAATTTTATAGTTTTCGCTAATTTTCCTTCACCACTGCCAAATTGTTGTTGTAAAGGTTAGTTCATCTTTGCAATTGCCTTTTGCTTAGTTTTCCCTTGGAATTCTTATCATAGTGCATTGTATCCTCAACCAAGTTTTGTTGTTATGATGATTCATATTGCAATATGAATCTTTTCTTTTCTCTTATTGGATTCAACTATGTTCATTGCTCTTTGGCTATCGGTTGCGCACCATCGTCTTGGTTTTGTTTTCATTTTTTGCTTCTCATGCTATCTATCTTTGTTTTATAAATTTACTAGCGCAAATTTTTAATAGGGGTGTTGTTTGATTTAGTTTCTCTCATCTTTTGGGTATTGCACGTGTGATTCATTTTGTGTTGGACCTATTACCCTTCATTGTTGTGGTGGTTTTGTTGTTGCTGAGGTTAACTAATGTTTATGTCTTTATTTAACTTGGTTGCCTTTTACATTCTTGGTGCAATACATTTGATGCACAATTTTTGTGTTATTTATTTTATTTTTTATGTCTTTTTTTTATCAAATGTAAATAATTATATAGATAAAAAAAAAGTGAAACCTAGCTAGAAAAACCAACAAGTTAGATGATACAGACATGTACAAACAATCAAGTGACAGGGGGCAGGTTCCTGAGAACAAGCAAAATGAAACATACACAAACAAGTTTGTTGACGGAAGAGACTCCTGAGAACAAGCTAAACAAATGGAAATGAAATAGCTAACCAGAACTATGCCAACATACTTTACTTATTATCTAAAATTTATAAGGCTTTTCACTGTAGTATTTATTATCCAAAAGAATTGATTTTTCACTTTATTAATGATCGTGAAAAATCAAACTCTTTTTTATTTTTGTCCTCAAAAGATTTGTGGATTTATTTTAGTTTCAAACGTAAATTTTATATGCTTTTGAAACTAGGTGATCATGAAATCCTACGGAATTGGCCTCCTAGTTATAATAATTCTTTTTTTTAGAGTTCAGATATTAGAATAAATATTTTTTAAAAAATACTATATTTTTCTAAATATATGGTATTGGAATGGGGATGTGCCCTAATAATTGTCTAAAAAAATAGTTTTAATTAATATTTAAAGATGCTTTTTTCAATTAAATTAAAAAAAGGAGAAAACTAGGTGATCAGACAAGCTAGATTCATTCATCTACATGAAAAATGTCAATTTGACGATGGTAGCATGCTAAATTTTGATTTTGAAGAGTGTATTTGACCTTGTGTTTTATGGTATTTAAAAAATATAGTTCCAATGGGCTTGAAATAATGAGATATGATTTGTGATTTGCACATAAGATCTCGAGTTTGGGTTAGGATATACATTCGTTATAAAAATTTGGGACATCCAGAGTTTTACATACCCACTTATATCTATAAAATACACTTTATGAGAAATGAAGTTTCCTCACATAAAAAAATATTTAAAAAATATATCAAAACAATAAAATAATTAGTTTCATTCATGTATGTGTATATATATATAAAAAAATAGTACACTAAAGAAAGCCGTAGTCACTAAACATGGAAATAAAAACAGCATACAATATTATGGCTACTCTCTAAATCAAAACGTTGCCATACTATAAATTGACCGGTGCTCTAAATTAATGGCATTTTTTGAAAATAAAATCAGAATAATAAATGCCAAAAATCTATCTGGAATAATGGTCTGTGTCAAACTGTCTATGGGAACCTTAATCCATCCATTTTGGGAAGTCTAATTTTTTTTTATCACTTGCTTATTAATTATAAATATTAAGTATTTGTTTAAATCATCTTAGGAACATATTTTTCACATTGATCTAGTACATCCAGATAAATTATGGGCCTGTTTGGGACAACTGTTGCTGTAGCTTTTCAAAGTGCTTTTCGTGCCGAAATATATCAAAATGATATTTTTTTATTTTTTAAAAATAATTTTTGACATCAGCACATCAAAATGATCTAAAAACACCAAAACATATTCATTTAAAATGAAAAAAAATTGAATTTTTTGGAAACGCAATTTCAAAAGCTGTCTCAAACAGTTTCTATGTAAATTTTCATACCTAGATACCTATTTCTTAATTAAAGTTTCAATATACTATTAAACTTTTCATTTTTATACTTCTAAGGAGCTAGGCAAGAAAAACAAAATAACACAGAAATTCGTTTCTAGATCACAGGTTCCAATCCTTTTCCTAAAATATTTGAATTTAAATAATGTTTTGTAAAAAAAAACAAAGGGCGTAAAGTAGGCCTCTTTTTTATACTTGACAACATGACTCTCATGTTCCAACAAGATAATCATAGATTGTGAGTTGTCACCTTCTTAAGTCCTATCTATGGAAAAAAAGGCAAAAAAATATAAATAAATAAATAAATCACGAGTTGTAACCTTCTTAATGCCTATCTTAAGACTTACATTGTTATTATTTTTATGACTCATAAGATTAGTCGAGATTCACGCAAGTTAACACAAATATCCATATTAATAAAAAAATATATATGATAAATGTTCACGGAAACAGGTTTTTCTTTTGAAAATGTTTCCTCAAAAAATAGGATATACAAGTTATGAAAAGTAATTTTTTAATAATTTAAAATTTATTTTCATACATAATTTGTATATAAAAAAAGTTGAATTAGATTTATATTTGTTAGAATTGATGCAAAGCATTTTTTTATAGAAAGAATATAATATAAGTTGTAATTCATAAATTGGTTTTTTTTAACTAAATAAGAATTTTGACTCAAATAAAAAACTAAAATATAATTTAAATCAATTTACAAACCCCATAAAAAAATAACATTAATTTTTGATATCATAGTCATCCATGTCTGGTCAGTGCAAGTTTTGACCTACCTGCAGTTGATTTCTATCGATCCCATCTACATCATCCAATTCTAAAAGCCTTCATTACAGCCATTTACACGAGGTTACGCGGCTAAGGCAATGAGTCAAGCATGACAGGGAGGTAGACATTACTAGGCAAATTCGGGAAAAAAAATGGAAATAAATGTTTTTGGAGCTATATATATCGAATTACAATCACAAAATAAACTAAAATAGCTAAGTACATTTAAATTTCTAGCTCTTGTAGTCAAAGACATGGATACTCACAAACGCAAAAAAAGTTGTTTATGAGCTGCTAAAATCACAATTTGATGCATTATTTTTTTTATCTTTTTATATTTGATTGCTATATTTTAGATATTCATATTTCCATCATAAAAATTATTTTTATTTTGTTTTAGTTTTTAGAAATTGAGACAAAAAAGTTATAGTTGCTAAAATTAAAAGGAGAATAGAGTTTTTAGTCGTTTATATTTCAATGAAAAAAAATATCAATCTTGATGATCATGGTTCATCTCTAAAGGGGTTTACTAGTATAAAAAAAAATAAAGATGAAACTAATCTATTTGAATCGATTTTTAATTTACTTTAACTATCTATTTATGAATAACAAGTAGTAGAAAATAAAATTTTGTTACCCTTAGAAACTTAGCTCAAAAACTTGACATCTTGAGAGTCAAAAGATATGAGGAGATGACTTAGGGGAGAGTCTTCCATATATGCTTTAATTGATCCCGCTGTAACACATTTCTTTATAGGTAGCAAAATTGAACATAAACTACATGAATAACAAAAAAGAATGGAAAAAAAAGTTTTGTAGTTAGGGCACCTTTAGGCAATATGGTATGTGTAGAATATATGCATGGGGGCATTAAAATTACTGTTGGGGGTCAATATATGATAGTGGACTTGATGTCCTTAGAATTAAAAGATTTTGATGTAATTCTAAGGATGGATTGATTGATTGAGTCATTATAAACTTTAAATGGATTGCTTTGTGAAAATTGTGACTCTATAAGGTTTAGGATATGTTAGTATTGTCTTTAGAGGAGAGAGAAATGTTGTTCCTAATTGTTTAATTTCAACAATAACTGCTAAGAAATTATTGAGAAAGGGGCGTGTAATTTATCTACCCTATGTTAAAAATCCGAGAAGTGGGGGGAGTGAATTAGCAACAATACCAATTGTTAAAGGATTTCCTTATTGTTTTCCAAATGAATTGTCAAGATTGCCACAGAAAGGGAAGTTGAAGTTTTCATTGATGTGACACCAAAAACTACTCTCATTGCTTAATCACCATATAGAATGACACTTGTGGGCTTAACAAAGTTGAAGATTCAACTTCAAGAATTAGTGAATAAAGGATTTGTTCAACCCAGTAATTTTTCCTTGGGAGCACCAATACTATTTGTAAAGAAAAAGGATGAAAGCTTCTGATTTTGTATCAACTATCAACAACTAAATAGAATGACCATGAAAAAGAAATACTTGCTTTTAAGGATATATGATTTATTTGATCAAATAAAGGGAGTGTGAGTGTTCTCTAAAATAGATTTAAGATTTACGTATTATCAATTAAAGATCAAGGAACAAGACATTCAAAAAACTGCCTTTAGAACTTGTTATGGACACTATGAGTTTTTAGTTAAGTCATTTGGGTTAACAAATGCATTAGTTGTATTTATGGATTAGATGAATCAAGTATTTCAATTTTGTTTAGATAAATATATTGTGATGTTTATAGAAGACATGTTATTGTATTCTAACTCTTATCAAAAGCATGAACATTATTCGAGAAGAGTATTACATGCTCTAAGAGACCATTAAATATATGTTAAATTGAATAAATATGAGTTTTGGTTAAAAGAAGTAATGTTTCTTGGACATGTAGTCTAGACAGAAGGGATCTTCATCAACCTGAATAAAATAAAAGTTATTTTAAAGTGGGAAAAACCTTTAAAATTGACGGAGCTACATAGTTTCCTCAGGTTGACAGGATACTACAAAAGTTTACTAAAGGGTCTTCCATTTTTGTAGTTCCATTGACGAGACTGAACATAAGGCTTACCATAGCTCAAGTTCTAACACTACCCTCGTGGTCACAAGGGTTTGTGGTCTTTAGTGACGTTTCAAAGAAAGATTTAGCTTGTGTCTTGATACAATATAGGAAAATTATTGTTTATGCCTTGCGACAATTGAAGTCTCATAAAGTGAATTACCTTGTTCATGGCCTATAACTAACCACAATGGTGTTTGCATTGAGGGTTTAAAGACATTACTTATACAACTCCCAAGTTTGAATCTCCGTTCATCATAAGAGTTTGAATTACTTAATGTCATAGAAAGAATTGAACTTGCGACAAAGGAGATGAGTAGCGTTAATTAAATATTGTGACCAAGGTTGTCAAAATTTCTGTTTTGACACGAAACAGAAATATAATATAAAATCGGATCGTAAAATCGTAAGTAAAATATTTTAGTAGAAAAATCATAAAATCATAATTAAAATATTTCAGTAGAAAAATCATAAAATCGTAAGTAGAATATTTAAAAATACAATAAAATTATGTTCATAAAATTTTATTAGTTAAATTTCATACATGATTTAAAATAATTTAAAAATACAATACAAATAAATTATATCCATAGAATTTTAAAAACCAACAAATTTAAAACAAGCGATCTATTGGTATGCCATGTAAACTAAAATCAGCCTCATTGTCTTCATCTTCCTCGTTATTTCTAAGACATTCATCAAAATCATTACTATCAAAAGGATTATTATTATTACTACTATTATTGGTACCAATACGATGTTGTGAATATTATTGCTACTATTATCTCCAACTCCAATATTAGTACTGTCAACAATATTTAACTCTAAACTCCTTGAATTATCTGAAATAACATCATTATGAATCTCAAAATCATCTTTAATACCATGAGTATCCATTTCAACATCATTAAAAGTTTCTTCATCACTTCGTCTTCTTTTCCATTTCTTCTCCGTGTTGCACTATTAATAACACCTAGTAAATCAATGTTTCATGAACCATCATGTTCTTCTCCTTTAATTATTCAATCATCATCAGATGAGAGATCATCGAACAATTCACCAAAACCATTAACTTTTTTTTGACCCGGTTATCATTCAATTTCAAATTACACATCACAAATATCAAGTCATTCAGTTTTTTTTGCTGCAGACGATTTATTTGTTTCGTATGAACCTATGAAAACAATAAAATTGATAACAAATAAGATTCTTATCAAATATCAAAAAAATATTTTTTTGAAAAAAAACTTACCATTTCAAATGCACTCCAGCTACACTCACATCCATATGAACTACAAGTCAAGCTTGTAACTCGAATTGTTAGCTCTCGACTTTCATCCCCATAAGAATTCACCATTTAGCTAGAGTTTTTTTTATCCTTTGCTGTTTTGGCAGCCTCAGTATCTAACAACTCATTTGCATCTTTGAATGAATCAAGTTGTCAATCATTTTTACACCTTTTAATTGCATCAGACATCATCCTTTCTAAGCATTGATATAAATCAAATATAATGTTGGCATTAACTTTAAAATTAGGATTATGATAATGAGGATTCAAATAATAAGTTGTTGCATGTAAAGGTCTATGAAGTTGAAGTTCCCATCTTGCATCAATTATATTCCATATAGGTGTTTAACTATAAAATAAAATAAAAATAAGAATATTAACATCAACATTAAATAACATAATATAAAAGTGAAATAACCATCATGCATTAACTCATTCTCTTAAATAAATAATTAGCAAGTTAAATTGACACCTTTTTTCATATAACCAAAATTCACATGTATCTTCTCTTTTGTTTGATCCATTGCTTCATATATAAAACTCATGGTTGGTTTCGCAGCTGAATCAACTAATCAAAAAACTTTAAATAGAGGATATGTTGCCTTAATACATATAGTGATATCATGCGAGAACTTGGTGTCCAAAACACAACTTTAAATATGTTTCCCTTCTTCTATTTTTGAAAACCTACATGACCTCCATTGGATGGAAGTAAACATTGCCATAAATTGTGTCATAACCTAATTTTTGGGTTACTCCCCAAAATCAACCCAAAAATAACAAAAATAAAATAAAAGGGGTCGGCGTTGGTAGAAAAATCAATGTGGAAATTTTGGTTGTTTTCGAAAGTTCGATCGTATCTCTTTTGTCCTGAAAAATAGAGGAAAATACAGATTTAAAGCAAAAATAATTTATCATTGGATCAATCAGTGTAAAAATTAAGTCGAGAGACATAATTATATTTTTTGGTCCAATTTGATTTAATCGTCGACCAATTTAAAAGTATAAATATGTTTGGAAATTAATTTAGGGTACAATTGAAGGATTTAATTACGTGTAAGGACTTAATTATACTTTAAATTGGTCACATTAAATTAATTAAGGGCTTAATTGAAAAAAATCAAGTGCTTGAGCTTAATTCAGGCTCAATTGGGAAGTTTGGAGTTTTCGGAGACCGAATTGAATTTTTCCAATCCAATTGTGCGAAGTTAGGGGCCAAATTGAAGATATCGAGAATTTAATGGTCAATTAAGAGTCGAATCGCACAAATCAGAAGCCAATGACCAAAATAAAAAGGCGCGCAAATCTAAGGTTGCTGTTAAAATTTTGACGGGGATACAATTGCACAAAATTAAAAATTTAAAACCAATTGGAGGTGCGATTGAACCAATTAAAGTTGAGGGACCAAATTGAATTTGTTCACCCTCCCCACAATCATCACAGGCGTGACTGCACTGTTCAGTCACACCACCTGCGAGTGCAGGCAGGCAACCCATCGCTGCACACAATGGGCAACCGAAGGGTTGCCTTCTGCCTATAAAAGCCACGAAAACCATGCATGCAGGGGGAAGAAAATTTGCAGAACACTGGGAAACGAGGGGGAAAAGGGAGAGTTTTACACAGAGAGAGTGAGGAAGATTTTACAGAGAAAAAAGAAGGAAAAAAAGGGAAATAGAGAGAAAAACAGGGGAGAGGAAACAAGAAATTCTGAGGGATTTTGCAGAGAATTTTAGACAAAGAAAAACAATCAAAAACAAGGAAATATCACACAAAAATCACACCATCACCCCTCATCTCCCTCGGCGACCTATTCTCTCTCTCTTGGTTTACAGGTGCTCTCTCTCTCTAAAACCAATCCAACCGAGCCTCCTCTCTCTCCACCAGTGACGGTGGGTTGACCACTCAATACCACCCTCATCACCATGGTAATCTCCCCCTCGACACGAGCAACTCAGCCGCAGTCTCCGGCAAGGCAACAGAGACGGTGACAGTAGCAGTAACGTGAGTCCGACACCTTTGGAAGCTTCCTCCGGCCACCATAGACCACCGTTGTCGATGCCACCACCACTGGGACAACCACCTCAACCTCCTCTACCCAACGGTACTAACAGGTACACCTTTTGTCACACTTGAAAAATCACTGTTGTCTTCTTCCTCTCGTCGCCTGCATGCAGTGGGACCTAATTCACGTCCCACTGTTCATGCAGGCCGGGCTTCGTGCCCGGCCCACATGCATAGAAGAGGTGGGCTGGAAGCCCACCTGGACTGGAAGCCCAGTCCACAAGAGGTGGGTTGTCTCTGCCAGCCAGCCCATGCGGGAGTGGGTTGTTAGTCCGGCCCATTAGGCTGGACAGTCAGCCCATTGATTTATTTATTTATTTTTACTTTATTTTATTAAAAAATGGAAAAAAATATAAAAATTAAAAAAACATAAAAAAGTTTTGTTTTCATGCATACGGCCAAATTCTAAGATTTTTCCCATCATATTTTTCATACAATATATATATATATATATATATATATATATTGCATCTTTCTCATTGTTTTAAAACAAAAATTGGATATCATAACCAGTTTACAATTATCCATTGGAATTTGGACAAAATATCAAAAATAATTATAATTATTGTTGTTTTATCTATTATGGTGTAAATTTACATTGTAAAGTACATCCATGGGTAAAAAAAAGGTTTTAACCACGGTGTAAATTTACATTATAAAGTACATCCGTAGACAATAAAAAGGATTTTTAACTGAGGTGTAAAATTACATTGTAAAGTACACCTGCAGACAAAAAATGGTTTTTTGAAAAATGCAGTGTAGAAAATTTTAACTTAGAAAAACAATCAAACAACAATACAACTTCCCTTAGGTAGGGTGCACTGGGGGTGATGCGTCTTCCCCTTGCACAACAAGTCCCCTTATCCAAGACTCTCACAGACCAATAGGTTCCTAGTGACCGTAATACTAGGTGGCGACTCCTAATAATTATAGTCGTAAATTTTACGGCTATAAAACATCTCCATTTTCACCGCGCGCCGTTGTCTCCCCCAATCGAGAGGATGGCGGGGCACGAAGCGCGTAAAAATCGCCCTCGCGACAAATTTGCAATTGTTCAAACATCTATTAGTCAAGTATGCAATAGAAAATTGAGTGGCAACAGAACTGATCAAGTCTTTCTTTTTGTAAAGTTTCTTAACATGAAAATAAGAATAGTTCTTGAATATATGTACGAAGTGATTCTCCTCCCCTTAGCAATAATTGCTTGATGGACCTCTAGTTTCTTCTCAAAATCTTTCAATATCAAATCAATACAATGAGCAACACATGGTGTCCAAAACAATCCTTTTCCTTTGCCCATTAATAATTGCCCTGTTGTCTTATAATTTACACAATTGTTAGTGATTACTTACACCATATTTTCCTCTTTAATCCTTTCCACAATAGCATCCAACATCTCAAATATCTTATAAATAATATTGGTTATATTAGAGGTGTCTACAAATGAATTTTTTTTCCTTTAGGACTATTAACCAAAAAGTTGCATATGAAACATCTTTTCTTAGTAGTCCATTCATCAAACATTATTGAGCAACTTTTTTTTTCCATTCAAGTTTGTATTTTTCAAGCAAATTCATTGTGTTATCTACTTCTTGTTTCAAATACTTCTCTTTAATATCATGGTAAAATGGAGGCTTAAAACCTGGCTTATGCTTTGCAACCAATTCACGCGATTTAACAAACTCAGGTTTTTTCACATAATTAAATAGAATTGCATTAGTGTAGAAAAACCTTGCAATTTATCGACATGTTTCTTCCCTGAGATCCTTATCTAGCAGCTGATTGATGTTAGTTTGTGTACTTTCACTTCCATTTGCTACTCTTTTATCCTTGTCAACTAAGGTAATTTCATGATTTAATTAATTGATGGTGGCATGAGACATTAAGAGTTTGAGAGATTGAGATTGAGATAAAACACAAAAGTAAACCCGATACATGTTTTATGATTTAACGAGTTTGACTGATTATACCGAGTCAACTCATGATTTTACTCTTTTTTTAGTTTTAACCTGATTTTACAAGGTATATGCATGTTGACGTGTAAAATTATATGATTTTACGAGTCAACTCATGAATTTAACAACCTTGATTGTGACTATATGATCGATTGTCACCTTAGAAAAGCGAACATGGTCATTAATGTATTTAGACATAAGAATAGAGTCATAATTAGTAATATGATAATGTGGGGGCAAAAGGAAATGAGAGAGTTGAGAAAAATAGGGACACAGTTAAGGAAAGGTCTAGAAGGGTCTTTGTTAACACAACTCAGAATACAGTCAGTACTTAATGAAAATGTGTTAAAAGCTCACAAAAAGATAATAAGGTGAGAAATGTAAAAGATGTGATAGAAAAGGGTTTCAAAACCCTTCTAAATATCATGAAAATGAGTATTATTTATTGGTGAACGATTGTATATACTTGATGAAAATGCATTGAAGAATGATATGTTGTGTAAACCCCCGGGAAATAAATGTAAGTGTTAAATTAAAGAAATAAATTAAAAGAGAAGGGGTGGGGTAAAAAGAAAACATTTAGAGGAAATGAGGGACCTTAGTGCAATAAGAGAAATTGAGGAGTATAAATACCCCTCTTTTCTCTCATTTCCAGCAATATGTAAGGGAGAAAGAGAAGCAGATCGTGATATTTTCTTGCTCAATTAAAGAAGAATTTCGAAATAAAAGTGAGATTAAGGGTTACTAAAACCTATAAACATCAAAAACCCAAGGATTGGGAGCATTATTGGAAGGGGAAAGTGGAAGGAAAGAAAGGTTTGGCCGACACTTGTAGGAAGAAAGAGAGGAGAGGAGGATATTTTGGTTTCACAAGCTATTAGGACCTTGAATCCCTCTTGGTATGGTGTTTCTTATATGCATTTAAAAGGTTCTTTACCTTATTACTTTATGGGTGAATTGCATGACTTTTCTTTATGAATTTTGGGTTAGGGTTCTTGAATAAAAATTTGGGGGAAATGTGGAATTATGTAAAAGTGATGAATGTGGCATGAAATAGGATGTGACTGTTGTGTAATGAATGGTTGAGCATGAAAAGAATGAGGGAAGTCTTGTTTTCCAAAGCCAATTTTCGGCCAAATGCATGTGTTGCAGAAATTAACAACTTGACAGATTCATGTCGTGGCTTTGAGAGAGAATTCGGTGGTAAAACAAAGGAATTAGGGTCGGATTCCTTCATAGGAGTTGTAGTTCTAGATGTCTACTATCCAAGGAAACTTGTTTCACTTAAATTGGAATTTTATAACTCTAGTTGAGGGTCACCTAACGTGACTGTGCAGGGCAGATTCTGCAGAACAGCAGGTCTGTCACATTTGAGATGCATTTCGTAAATTTTGGGGACAAAAATGGATTCTATTCCCTCATAAGAGTTGTAGCCCTATATGTTATCTTTCTAACAAGATAAATTTTGTACAAAACGGAGTTCTACAACTCCAGTTATGGGGAAAAATATGGGCAGAAGTCGAAATCCGACCTTTGCTGACAATTTTGAGAAAAAGGGGAAAAGAGGTGGGAGGTCGCGAAACGATGTAGTGAGATGCATTAAAGGAAAAGAAACAAGTTATGCTTGAAAATGGGTGTTTAGAAGGATATTTTTAATGTCAAAAGTTATAAAAGAATAACAAATGAAAAGGCATATTGAATTGTCTCGGTGGGGTTGTTACAACGTGTGGTGTGCGTTCGTTGCCAAAGTGTATGTGTTGAACTGGAAATTCATGCTTGTCATGTGCTGGAAATTTGATGTGTATTTTGTTGAGAATTACATGAGTGTTTCGGCTGAAATTGTGGAAGGATTTTTGCATGCTGAAATTAACAATTTTAGGATATGAATGGTTAAAATGTGGAACACTTGTGTATGATCATATGAACTCTTGAAATGAGTGTAGTGACGGATGTAGTTCAAAAATGCAAGTGTACTGATTTATGACCATTGATGTCGTAGGTGGTGCGGTCGGGATTGGATCATCGTCAAGACAAGCTCAGCCTACAAGTGGAACAGGTAGGTGACTTTTACACCCCCTTTACATTCATTGCATAGGGTATTACTCTGATACGAACATTGTCCTATTGCGTTATGGTTTA
Organism: Salix arbutifolia; assembly: GCA_025169955.1. NCBI lineage: Eukaryota > Viridiplantae > Streptophyta > Magnoliopsida > Malpighiales > Salicaceae > Salix > Salix arbutifolia. The sequence goes on along the minus strand of CM045916.1, from coordinate 3,187,908 downwards.
TATTAAATGATCAAATACTGAAATGTCGATAAAAATATTGATTAGCTTCGGCTAATGGCATCCGAAGGGATGACCGGAACAAAATATTGATTAGCTTCGGCTAATGGCACCCGAAAAGGTGACCGGAACAAAATATTGATTAGCTTCGGCTAATGGCACCCGAAAGGATGACTGAGACAAAATATTGATTAGCTTCGGCTAATGGCATCCGAAGGGATGACTGAGACAAAATATTGATTAGCTTCGGCTAATGGCATCCGAAAGGATGACCAGAACAAAATATTGATTAGCTTCGGCTAATAGCATCCGAAAGGGTGACCGGAACAAAATATTGATTAGCTTCGGCTAATGGCATCCGAAGGGATGACTGGGACAAAATATTGATTAGCTTCGGCTAATGGCAATCGAAAGGGTGACCGGAACAAAGTATTGATTAGCTTCGGGTAATGACATCCGAAGGGATGGCCGGGACAAATGATGATTAGCTTCGGCTAATGGCATCCGAAAGGGTGACCGGAACAAAGTATTGATTAGCTTCGGATAATAGCATCCGAAGAGATAGCCGGGACAAATGATGATTAGCTTCGGCTAATGGCATCCGAAGGGATGGTCGGGGCTAAGATTATCGTGGTTAGAAAAGAAAAGGTGGTACAGCTATAAGCATTACAAGCTAATTTCATCAAGACTGTGTGATCATTGATATTATTATTATCACTAGATAATTTCTTTCTCTTAAATGTTTTATACTGCTACAGGAACGCCACATCCACGAGATGTCTAGGGAACCGATGCACGAGAACCTATTTTTGCAAGAAATCATGTAGATGAAATTTAACTCAAAATGTATTTTGTATAAATCAATGTAATGAATGCCTGACTGTTAATAGATCTTTTGTTTAAGTTCGTAATGACTAGGTGTAGGATAGGGATGTAAACCATGCTTATGTTTGTTTATTTCGATATGAAATTTAAATCATGCAACCAAAAAAATGTGTTATTTATGATTTACCTTTAAACAAAATATTCCATGTATGAATGGTATTTAATGAAGTGGAGGGAACCGGCCCGTTGTTTATCGTCTCCATGTGCATTTAAAAATAAATAAATAAATAAATAAATTTGAGATCGGTTACTGTTTTGAGAACGGTTACTGTTTTGGGATCCGTTATTGTTTGCTTGTGATTGAAAAAAAAAAATCAGGTCGTTACATGTTGAGTGAAACACATGAATCTAAACTTTCAATGTATCCTGGTATTAACAAGACGTATCAAGACTTGAAAGGATTTTATTGGTGGACATGTACGAAGGAGATAATAGAATATGTGGTCAAGTGTGAAGTGTTCCAACAAGTGAAAGTGGAACACCAAAATCCACCGGGCAACTGCAACCATTACTTATACCTGAATGGAAATAGGAAAACATCACCATGGACTTGTTACTGGGTTTCCTCAAGGAAAAAAGGAGAATGATGTCCAGACCTTTAAAGATGATAAACTCCATTAATAAACTAGCAAGGCTATATATCAATGAAGTCATAAGACTACACGAGGTGCCGATGTTGATTGTGTCTGACTAAGACCAAAGGTTTATATCCTATTTATGGCTAAGAATTCAGCTAGACGCGAGAGCAAAACTGAACATAAGTCTAACCTTTCACCCTTGGACAAAAGGGTTTGACAGAAAGAACAATCCAGACCTTAAAAGATTGTTGAGATGTTGCGTGCTGGAATTTGGAGGTAAAGAGAATCATCAGATAACAACTAGTAGACAAAGAAAATCGACAAACATCAATTTTCTTTTTTATCTCAAATTATTATAATTTTTGTGAATATATTTTCTGATTGTTGTTGATTTTTATTCAATGAACTATGTTGCCATTGAAAAAATAAGAAATATTATATGAATAAAAAGGGTATTTTTAACAAAAATAAAAAATATTTTCTATAATTTTATTGGTTGTTATTTCTTCAATTTTTATTATTGTATAATTAAATAAAAAAACAAACTTTAATATTATTATACTTGATTTTAACTAATGATGACGGGCATGAATGATTTTCTAAAATGGGTACCAACTTCTTAAATAATATTTTGATACGTTCATTAAAACTAACAAAAAAATTATTAATTTGCTTATTAATCACATCATTATTTAAGTAAACAAAAACTAATTACACCATCGATTTAGATTAATTCTTGACTAATTTTAAAGGAGAAATCCTAAATACTCCACAAAAGAGAGAAGAAAAGGAGAGAATAGCAGGCTCTATCGATGAGGAGAGTGTTTAAAAATATTTTAAAAAAATTAAAAAAGTATTTTATTTTTATTTTTTAAATTATTTTCATACGCTGTATTAATATCAAAATTAATTTTTAAAATATAAAAAAATATTTTAATATTTTTCTAAATAAAAAAAAGGTTTAAAAATTAACTTTAAGCATAATCTCAAATAAAGACGAAATAAAGGAAGGAGAAGAAAAGGAGTCCCAATGACGTCACCCTCCACAATATAAAAATAATAAAAAGAAAAGAAAGGAAGTAAAAGCCAATTTCAACGGTTCGATTCCATCTCTTTTTGCCCCATTAAAAAAGAAATTAAAAAAATAAAAAAACTTTATCCCGTAACCCTACAGTAGCACTGTCTATCACTCTTGGTAGTCTATTATGCAAATATACTATTATTTCATCCCTCATCTTCATCGTCATCATTATTTCTCAATTTTTCATCCACCTCCACCCAGCCCTCAATTTCCTCCAATACACACACTCACATCCCCCACCCTGTCCACCTCTCTCTTGCAATTTGTCACCTACCCCTGTTTCTCTCTCTAAACAAACTTATTTTTACTAAAAATCTCTATCTTTTGCTTTTACTTTCTTTCTCTCTCTAAAACCGCATCCATGGACCCACCTCCCCCTTCATTATTGATCCCTACACCGCCGCCACCGCCCATCGCTCCTCCACCCACCACCGCCATCCCCTTTACCAATGAAACCATCCCCCATTTAGCTCCCCTTTCCAACCCTAACCCCACCGTAACCAATCCTTCTTATGCTGAGGTATTTACAGCCTAGAACATGCTAAAGAAAAGTTGAAAAGACTTTTTTATTTGTCTAATCTTGGTTTCTTTTTTCTTGTTTTGCTAGATGATATATTCAGCGATTACAGCTTTGAAGGAACAAGATGGGTCAAGCAGGATAGCTATAGCAAAGTATATAGAGAGAGCTTATCCTGGCTTATCATCAAATCACTCTGATTTGTTGACACACCACTTGAAACGTTTGAAAAGCAGCGGGGCGCTTGTTTTGAACAAGAAATCTTACATGTTACCCAGATCTGACAGCAACGCTGACATCACCTCTACTGCACCTACTGTTTCTACTAACCCTACTCAGATTGAGCCACAGTCTGCTGTTCCTGTCTCTTCTGCTCCTCCAGAGCAGAAAAGGGGCCGAGGAAGGCCTCCTAAAGCTAAGCTTAATGGCTTTGCTCCAACTCCTGTTCCTCTGCTTGCTAATGGGCAGGCACAGACTGGTCTTGGCTTAAATGTAAGTGTTACTGCACAACCTCTCTCGGTTGGGTTTCCTGCCGAGCCCACCTCCTCGACGGTGAAGAAAAGCCGAGGACGGCCGAAGAAGGTGGCGGTGGCTGAAGCTGGGCCCTTAGCGGTGAACAAAGGAAGAGGGAGGCCACAGAAGACTGGATCTTTAGGGTCCAAGAAGAGTCCAGGAAGGCCCAGAAAGCCTAAGTCTTTGGTGGGTGCTAAAAAGGGCCCCGGACGTCCACCTAAGAATCAGTTAAAGCCAGTGAATGTTCCTTACGCTGTTGCAGCTCCTACTGCTACTGATGCTGCAGCTGTCTTTAATGTGGAGTCACCAAGGCCCCGAGGCAGACCCAGGAAAGGTGTAGTCCTAGCAGGTGCTGGTGCTGATGCTGGTGTGGTGGTGCAGGCTAAGCGACCAGGCCGCCCACCTAAGCTTCCTGTAATTATGAAGCCTAAGCCGAAGAAGAGTTCGGGCAGGCCTGTTGGCCGGCCTAGGAAGGTAAATGTTGTTATTTTTAGACATTTTTGGATAGATTGCATATGGTTTTCTTTTATTACAACGTTAATTTTTGGTTATTGTTATGTTTGGTAAATTCCATTATTGTGGGAGTAATCTATTTATTTGGCAAATATTTAGTAGCTTTCTTTTTAATGGGTCGCATTAAGTTTTGTAATCAGTGAAGGGTTTGTGTTTTTTGAGAGAATTATGCTATTTATTATACTGGTCTCATTATGAGTGAACATAATAAGAATTATATCAACTTCAAAAATGCATTTGTTTTGCTCAAAAAATTAGAGACATAATTGGAATTGTATCGAGACTCACAAATGCATTTGGTTTGCTTGCTATATTTTGATCTGTAGGGATTGTAAAATTGTCTTTGCTTTTGTGGGACATGAAAAGTAGACTGTTATTAGTTCTTTAGTTTCAGTTAGATCACACTGCAGTTGTTTCTTATTTTATGATAAAAAAAAAAAACAGGAGGAAAGGCATTGCTTTGTTTCAATTTGCTGTCCTGTAAACACAGAAAATAAACATGTCAGCAATTTATGCTGTGCTGACAGTCATGTTATATCATGCCATGGCCTAAAAAATGTATTTTTTTTTTACTGTTGTTTGAGATTTCAAGTACTTATCTTTTGAGGTGGGTCACCCCCTCTCCCAAAAAAGGTTTTGAAACATTGAGAATAAGCTTAGCTTTTGAAGTGATTTAATATAAAAAATAAAAACTCCATAATATTCCTACCTAACATCTGGCCCTTATTCCTTTTTAATCATTTTTTTCTGTCATCTATACAACTCCCCACAGAAAATTCAAAAGTCTAGTCCACCCTGTTTTCAGTAACTTTATGCTGTGGTTAATTTTCTCATAATGATGTCCGCTAATATAATGACATGTTATTTAGTTTCTGTCAATAATTCTGTTGGTTGGTAATATTTTTCTTTTTTATCAGTATCACAATTCCGTGAATTTGATAATTCAAGAAAAATGTGGATAAAATGGTAAGTCAGAAGTTAGAGGAATTAGTCGTGTGAAGGTAATCGTTCTTCTAAATGCAGATGGGCTTGTTTTCTAAATTTTAATAAATTGTTTTCTTTTTGTGTTGATTTTTAAGTCAATCATATGATATTAAAAATTGATATCTATTACTAGTAGAAATGCATCAATCTCCATTTTGTTTTTTATGTTCTCGTTATCTGTTCATGTTGAATTAATTCTCATCTATTCTTCTTATTTTGGAAACAAGAATGCAAATGCACCATGGGCAATTACCAGAGCATTTGAGCCTCAGGCCGAACTACATGGAGATCTTAAGAGGAAACTTGAATTTTTTGTAAGTCAGACAACAATTTTCCTTGCACTTTTATAAAATTTACTTTTCTTTGTGGACCGTAATTTACTCTGTAATATGTTGCTTGCAGCAATCAAGAGTTGAGCAAGCTGTTGTGGTGCTAAAGCCTCATTTGACCAGTGCCACAATCAGTGTAGTTGCTGCAATCCAAGAATTAGAAGGGCTTGCATCAATGGACATTAACGTACCATGGAGGGAGGAACCTCAACCACAGGCGCAGCCCCCTCAGGCCCAGCCGCTGCCGCAGCCCCAATTGCAACCACTGCAGCAACTGTTCCAGAGTTAGGAGAAATGGACGATGATCATGAATTTGTTTGTAATGTTAGAAACCTCATTGTCAGGATCAGGGACTTGTAAGAAACTTTCTAACCAAGACAGGATATTAAAACCAAAAAAGTATGTAAAGGGAATTAGGGAGGACTAATTGTTGCTGTGAAAATGAGGATGTAGTTTGTTGTTTAAGTGACATGGATTTCATTTTGTTTTAGATTTGAGATGTCATTATGATTTTAGTACATTTGAACGAAACTTGAATTCCCTTAGTGTTAGCAGTGATTTATGTATAATCTTTGTTCCTCAGCTGAAGACGAATATCAGATTATTTATATCAATTCTGTCATAAAATGTACTTCAGATGTTCTTCGCAGATTTTCTGGCTTCGTACTGCAGGTTTCTAATGTGGTTTCTGTCGTGAGCTTTCCTTGGAACACAACTCTACTATCCCATTGGTATCATTTTGCGGAAATGTGAATTGATGTAACTTGCCTGAAGATCAAGCATCAGTGACAAGAAATTCTAACGAGATTTCTTGCTGCAGGCAAGTGGAGTCTAATCATTTTGGCTGCACATTAATGAGCATTAATGTGCATGGATATGGATGCTATGTGCTACAATTTGGCTGGCTTAAATTATTCGATCTAACGAATAAAATCTGAAGTTACCATCACAATAATTTGATTTCACTGCCGTCCTTTTCTGCCTTTTGCTTGAACTTCATAAGTAGGATGGAATCTCAAGTACAGGTTTCAACAGTATCTGCTTAAATCAGAGTGTCGGCTTTTAATTTGGTACAATAATTCTTCTTACAATTGACATTAATAATTAAATTTCAAGAGTACCCTTAGCAGCACAAACCCTATTTTGTTTTTTATAAATAAAAAAACTGTCTCTTTCCTCCTCTTTTTGGTAGCTGTAGAGGATAGACTCTGATAATCCAGTAAACAAGGTAAAATCAAAATAAAGTACAGTTTCCTGCACATGTAGACATTTTTGGTTATAGATTTCAGCTTAGAAGGTACCTTTCCTTTTCATATCTCATCAGGAAAAGCCTGATACCTTGTCTGGTCAAACACGAAATGGCTTCTATGTGGATATGTTTAATTGTAACAATGGCAGCATCTCTTCCCTGTATTCAAATGCTGCTTTTGAACAAGATAAACTTTCATTTGGTTTCCATTTGTAGTGCTAAAATTGATCTGTAAGCTACTAAGCTGTACTCTGAAAATGATAAAAAAATATTTCTGTCGCGTAGAGCATAGATATGCCTAAAAACCATCAATTTACTCCTGGAATATAATGTGCTTTTGATTAGTGTTAAATCAATTTCTTTTTACGCGAGTCTCATCTTTTGAAAACATATTTTGTGAGTTCAGGTGAGTGAATAAATTTTAGTTATTCCATATTGTTATAAAAATACATACTTTAACACAAACTCAAAACATATTATGTAAATCACAAATTATTTACCATCACGTTATGTTTCCTATGGACATTAAGCAATTTCGATAACCTTGCAACAACTTCTTCTAGCATGCTGGCTGGTATGAAGAGCTGATATCAACCTGCTGCCACGAAATGATTAGTATTTACCAGTATTTTTTTTTTCTTAACTATTTAGTAGTAATCTTATAGCGGTATTAATTTATACATACTTTAACATCATATTTTATTTTATAGTTTATATATATCCACATAAATTGTTGTTTTATTTTGTTTTTCGATGTGGGATAAATATAAATTGTTTTTTAAAATCTCTCCATGGGGTAATTATATAAATTGACTCATATAAAAACTCTTCAATATGGGATATTAAAATTTCTAATATATATATTTTTATTTTTCTGAATTGGTATGTGTCAACTCGTGTAGTATATGGCTTTAATTTCGCTGGTTGCTGCTACAGTTTTTTTTGTTTCTTTCTTGCCTGCCAGATTTGAATTGTCAGCAGGTTACTTGGAAGAGGGGGAATTAATTTAAAGGTCTGAGGCACATTAATTTGAACTTCTTAGTGGCTGGGACAAAGGTGAAGTTGTTTTTTAAAGTATTTTTTATTTAAAAATATATTAAAATAATATTTTTTTAATTTTTTAAACATATTTTTTAATATCACCACATAAAAATAATATAAAAATATTTTTTTATAATTTAAAATAAAAAAATATTTTTTTAAAAAAATATTTTTAAAAATAAACACGATAACCACGGCTTCAGCTAGCAGACCAAGTCCTGGTGGGTTGCTGGAAATTGGGCTGAAGAGTATGTGTGAATTCAAACAGCAGAGGGCAACCAACGCTGAGTCTATTCAGGAATTAATGAGATCGGAAGTGGAGAAAACAATGGTGGACGCACGCGCTGCTTCAGTTCAGAATTTATATTCTTTTGTTGGGAGTAGATGCATGAACTAGAGTTCATTAGCATAGCTCTATCTGCGCTAGCACCCAAAAATAAAAATCATTCTTTATTTACATGTTTACTTATCTCGTACATACATACATGTAAAACACTAATGTATGTATGTATGTATGTATGTATGAGATAAGTATACATGTATATTAGATGATAAAATTATAATATATATATATACACACACACATAACAAATTGAGGATTATTGATCAATCTAAATAATAGATAGAATATAAATATAATAAAAAAATTACTTGTGGATACCCGTCAAAATTTGTTTTTATAATAGATAGGATATTCGTTGTTCAATATATTCTTATATAATTTGTTTTATATTTTTGATTAACTTAATTTCGTCTCTAAATAAATGTCTAATTTATCATTCCAACTATATTTTAGATTAATAAATTTAAGTCTGCAATTTGCTTGGCTTAAATGACATTTTAAAAATAAGAATTAATTCAATGCAATCACATTACTAATTATGCAGCTTGATCTTAAATCTTCTCAAAAGATAAATAAAAGACTTAATGTATATTTAGCTTAACCAACTCATTTAGGCTGTGTTTGTTTTCTAGAAAGTGGTTTCCAGGAAACTACTTTCCAAACTTTCCTGTGTTTGTTTGCCATTAGAAAAGTTGGTCAACGGAAAACACTTTCCAGTCAAAGAAAAATTTGGTTTGGTTTTCAGGAAAGTGTTTTCCGGAAAATTTGGGCGGAAAATACTTTCCAGAAATTGTGAAAAATTTAGAAATGTCATTATTTGTTGATTATATCAAATTTGATCCTCAAACTTTTGATTGATATATATAATTTGTTTTGAATATTTATTTTTCAATTCCATCTCTTAAAATTTAATATTTTATATTAATTTTGGTCCTTATTTTTATAATTGCTATTTGCTTTTTTCTTATCATTTTTTTATTGAAATTTTTTATCTATCAAATTTGGTCCTCATTTTTTTTATTGTTACTTATTTTATTTGAAATAATTTATGAAATGTTAATTATTATTATTTTAATTTATTCAACTTTCATTTTTTTTTAATTTTTAGATTTGATCTCTATTATTTTGATTATTATTTATTTTATTTGAGATAATTTATGAAATTATATTTTTTTTCAATTTCATTCTCATTCAACTTTTTAATTTGTAAGATTTGTTCCTCATTATTTTAATAAACTTGAGAAAAATAAAACATTAATAAGTTATTTTTCCAGCTCATTTTTCATGACATAACCAAACACTGAAAATTGTTTTCCAACTTAGTTTCCATTACACTACCAAACATCGGAATTCACTTTCCAGGAATTTACTTTCCCCGGAATTCACTTTCCAAAAGAAAACCACTTTCCTGCAAACAAACGGAGCCTTAATGTGATTATGGATTTTCATGATGGGGTTTAAAAATTCATTAATTCTTGAATTTTAGGTTTATGGTGTTTTTATATTTAAATGTTAAATTGATAAGTGGTTAGCGATGTTAGATGTAACTAATACATAAAAATAAGCTGAATTAGGTTAATGACATGAAGAATTAAGAAAAAAACCTAGATTTCTTAGTTAGGGTTCTTAGAGAAATTTTAAGGAAAAAATTTAAATGAACATGATATAGATATAGTGAGATAACAAGGGTTATTGAAGAGAAACTTTGGGTAAGAACCTAAGGGAGGGCAACCCAAATGGGGTGGTAAAGGGGGTTAGTGAGATTGTTGTTTTATAGCTTAAAAATAGAGGAATCCAGAGTTGGTTTATTTAAAAAAGTTGTAGATATAGATGTTATCTTTCAAATGAAACTAGTTTTGATTAGTTAAGAGTTATATAAATCCAAATATGAGCTAGAATATGAGTAAAAGTCTAAAATAACATACCTCTGGATAAATCTTGGATGCTACTATAATTGTTGATTTTAAGCTTGAAAACAATGGAATTTGGAGTTGGTTTATTATAAAAACTATAGATATGGATGTTGTATTTCCAATCAAACTATTTTTTATTAATCTAGAGTTATATAACTTCAATATTCCTAGCTCTACATCTTAGCTTTCCATAGAGACAAATCAAGCCAAAATTTGAGTTTTACAACTTCAATTATGAGTAAGACACTAGATGATGTTTTGGGTTGGTTAGGCTAAATATTTCAGAATTAAACAATTTTTAATTTTTACTTAGAATATTCATTGAATAAGGGTTTTAACATATGAATTTATAAAAATTATTATGAACATAAAAAATATTTAAGGGCATAGGACTTTAAGAATTTCCTCGTTATTAGCTTGAAAATAATAATTGAATGTGAATTCAAATGAAATTATGGTGGTTGTATTGTTAATGATAATTAAATCTCTAGTAGTACAAAGGAGTGTGTGGAGGAAACTGGACAACAACATAAAACAACAGCACTTCTATAGACTCCTTGGTAGATACTCGGCACCTTGATTTTTATAATTTTTAAATGATGTTTTGTATGTGTGTATGTATGCATTATTAGTATGTTATGGTTTTCTTGGTGTCAAAGTATAATTGTGTTGTGGAAAACAAGAATATGACAATGATGTAAAATTCTATATTTGTATAGAATACGATATAAGATATTAAATATTTTTGTGTAGAGGGTGTTAATAAAAGAGATCAAATATGATGTTAAAGTTAAATTTTGATGGGATAAATAATGTAAGCATATAGAAATATAAAAAAAAAATTGAATTAAAGAGTCAGTATGTAGGCTTATAAGTTAAAAGAAGATGATGAATTCATAAATAAAAAATAGTATTGAGGTTAAGATTAAAAGGATGGATTATAATGTTTTAGACTTGTAGTACAAATCAAAATATTTGTACAAGGTATATTGGTTAAGTTGTAAGGAGAACATGATGTGGAAAATAAAAATAAAAACAGTAATTTGGTAAAAAAGAAAACTATTACAACAATAGATTGATTAGTGTACTAGGAGATGGATACTAATGATATCAATTATATTGATGACCAACATTAATTGATTAGTTTGCTCAGATGTGGGAACTATAAAGAACATTGAATAGTTATTTTGACCAGAGGCGAAGACTAGTGGTATCAACGATACTAATGATCAAGATTAATTGATTTATTAGTTAGGAAGTAGAGATCAGTAGTTTATCTGATCTAGATAATGCATTTTGACAATGTCAAAGTAGTGCAAAAAGACCAATGCTAAGCAAAGATTCAATCCCTTATGGCATTTAGGCAAAATTAAAAATATCAAGTCTTTTTATATATGACATCTATATAACCTATATAAATATGAAAGATTTATATTGGATATAAAATAAAAAATAATTAATTTACATTTAAATAATTAGATATTTCATAAAATATATGGAAATCGATTCATTAAAAATAGATGGAAACCAAGTCCTATACTCATGTAACCTATAAGGTAGTGAAAAGATTCATTCAAAGAGATTTAATCTGTCAATATAGAACACCTAAAAAGTTAGTGACTAATGATACTCATAACTTCAATGGAAGAATAATAATAGAGTTCTGCATAAAATAGAAGATTAACACTTAAATGTATCTCCATACAGGACAAAGATGAATTATGTTGTAAAAACTATGAACAAGAATACTAAGAAGATTATACAAAAGATAGTATTCATATATAAGAACTAGCATGAAATGTTTCCATTTTTCTTTGCATGTATATCACACTACAATAAAAAATCTATAAGAGCTACACCTTACTCGGTTTATAGGATAAAAACAATAATGATGTTAGAAGCAAAAATTTCATCCATAAGGGTACTAGTGGAATGAGAGCTTAAGGAAGCTAATTTTGTTTAAATAAGAGACAAACAATTAAATTCGATTAGTGAAAAGAGATTTCATTATTTATGAGCACTTAACCTTTTTTGTTTTGGACTAGGAGTAAAGACTCGTGAATCCTTTTTATTTTCTTTTTAAATTTTAATTAAAAAATATTAAAATAAAATAACTTAGATTATATTTAGGATATTATTCCATTAGATACTATTCAATTTTGAGTTTATTTTTAAATAAAAATATAATATCTTTTTAATATTAGCAAACACTTTTTATACCATTGTGATTGTTATTAAAAAAACATTTAATCAAAATCAATAAAATAATTAAAATTATATTTATTATATATATATATAATTCAAGTTGATATTTATTTTTAATAAAATTCTAGCATTTTTTTTTAAAACAAGAAAATGGGTTGACCAGCTACAAAGTCTTTGGCTATTGGCATAACAATACAAAGTTTTATTCGTTGAATCTTTATCTTTTAAGGTATTGTTTCATTGAATAATACTGTTGAAGACAAGCAAAAGTAAACCGAATAATTTTATATTTATATTTCTACAAATTATAAGTATGCTCTATATTTATGAGAAGATTTTATCCTCGTTAAACTTGTCTATTTCATTCACATCAGAAATTCTATGATGTGTTTACAAATTTATTATATAGGATGAAAACCTCTAATATGCGGGTTATTGGTTCAAAGTAAAGTGAAATACCCTTTGTGGTTAAGATATAATAATGTCATGTACCATTTTTGTTTTGTTTAATAGTTTCATCTCATTGAGTTTTCTTATTATTATATTTTTTAAAATCTTTTTTTATTTATTTTTTCCACATTTATCTTTAATTCTTCATCTTTGTTGGTATATGTGTGTGTGTGTGTGTGTGTAATTCTTCTAGATATTATGTGAAGCATATTTTTTTTAGGGGAATAACAATTTTATTCAACACTTAACTTAATGTTTATTTAATATTTATTATAATAAACCGAATTTCTAATATTTTTTATGAAGTTACAATGTCAAACCTTGCCAAACTTGAGTTCGTGGCACTTGATATTACAAGAAAGAATTATTTGTCACCAATATTTTATGAGAAAAATAATAATTTATATGGATGCCATGGGCCTCGGAGACACCATTCTAGATGGTAATAAAACACTTAGTTAAAATAAGGTAAAGACCATGATTTTCTTACATCATCATCTATATGAAAAGTTGAAGATAAAGTATCTCACAATCAAATATCCTCTTATTATTTAGAAAAAAATGAAAGAAAAATATGACCATCAAAAGACAATTATTATCCCAAATTCTCATTATGATTGGATACATTTACGATTGTAGGATTTTAAATCATTAAGTGAATACAATTCTACAATATTTAATATCACTTTTATATTGAAATTATATAGAGATAATGTCACCGATAAAGATATGTTCAAAAAGCATTCCCTATTTTTCATGCTTTGAATGTGCTCCTACAAAAGCAATATAAAGAATGAGTTTTTTTTTAAAATATTCTGAACTGATTTCATGTCTACTTGTAGTTGGACTAAATAATAAACTTTTAATGAAAAATCATGAATCACGACCGACTAGTTCAGGTCCATTCCTTAGAGTGAATGCTATGAGATATAATAATTATTATAGATGTGGACATGGATGAAAATAGTTTAATTACTGCAACTATAATGACTATAATACATCAAATTCTAACAAACCTTCACAAAATAAGGAGAAACAAGAAAATAACATATATAACAGGAATATCAAGAAAGTTGAAAATATTTGCATCGGTGTGGAATGAAAGGTCATTGATCCCATATCTGTTGTACAAACAAATATTTTATTGATTTATATCCGTCCTTATTGAAAGGAAATGAGAAAGAAATCACATACATAAAGATGATGATTATAGTTATTTTGACCCTTTGGATATGACAAATCTTGACGCTGTATATTGTTTTTTAGCAAACTAATGAGAAAGTTAATATTTATTGTAATGATAATAATTAGTTCAATTTTTTTTTAATCATTTATGTGTTTCTTTATGCTAGTATATTTTGATGTATTTTATTTATTTATTATTTCATAGTAGCTTATTTAATGTAAATGATTGTGTTATAATAATTAAAACTATGTCTTATTATAAACTTATCGTATATTTATTCCTTTTTCATGAAGACAATATGAATTTACACCATAAACCCAATATTAATGGTAGAGATATATACTTAGTAGATAGTGCGATAACACATATCATTCTCAAATATAAGCAATATTTTTCAAATTTGATAATGATAAAAACAAATGTGAATATAATTTTAGGTTCAATAGATTTAATTGAAGGCTTTGGAAGAGATACTATAATGTTTTCTAATGGAGTAGTATCTATAATTGATAATGCTTTATTATATACCAAATCAAGGAGAAATTTGTTATGTTTCAAAGATATACGACTTAACGGGGTACCATATTGAGATAATAACAATGATATAAAATATCCTTACATCATATCAAATGACTTTATAGGAAAACTTTTTTTTTGAAAAATTACCCATTTTTTCTTTAGGATTGTACTACCTAAGTATTAGTATAATTGAAGTCAATGCAATAATAAACCAAACAATTTTATCATTTAGCATGACCGGTTGGGTCATCCTAGATCAATAATGATGTGAAGAATTATTAAGAATTCACATGGTTATCCATTGAAGAATCAGAAGATTATTAAATTTAAGGGATTCTTATGTGTTACTTGTTTTTAAGAAAAATCAGTCATTAAACCATCACTGGCTAAAGTTAGGATTGAATCCCCAAGATTTTTGGAACGCATTCAAGGTGATATTTATAGGTCTATTCACTCATAATGTAGAAAATTTAGATATTTATGGTTTTAGTAGATGAATCTACAAGATGGTCATATATGCGTCTATTATTAATTCGCAACTTGACATTTGTAAGATTACTTGATCAAATTATTAGATTACAAGTATACTTTCTCGGCTAGACAATAAGACTATTTGTCTTGACAATGTTGATGAATTTACAACTTAAGCATTTAATGATTATTGCATGTCACTTAGGATAAACATTGAACATCATGTTGTTATATTCATACTTGGAATGATTTTGCTAAATCATTTATTAAACTCCTCTAGTTAATTACAAGACCATTACTCATGAGAACAAAACCTATTGCTCTATTTAGGGGTACACTATTTTACATGCAGTAACACTCAAACATATTAGGCCAATATCATATAACAAATTCTTCCCATTATAATTGTTTTTTGGTCATAATCCAAACATTTCTCATCCTGGAATATTTAGTTGTGCAATATATGTTTTAATTTATCCACCACAATGTATAAGGATGGGTCCTTAAAAGAGGTTGGGAATATATTCAGTTTAGGTCCTCATCAATAATTACCTTAGACCCTTAACAAGTGATTCATTTATGACATGTTTTGTCGACTATCATTTTGATGAGATTGTGTTACTAATATCAGGGGGAGAAATTAAATAGTTAGATAAGGATATTACAATGCATTGCCATTATTGATTTTTAATCCTCGTACAAATCAATGTAAAAAGAAGTTCAAAATATATTTTGTATGCAAGGTATAACAAATCAACAACTAAATGCATTCACTAACTCAAATAAGTAACCAAATCTTATATACCAATTATAAATGCTCCAACTAGGATTGAATTCTCAATAAGACAATCCATAAAAAAAAATAGCAAATGAGTCTAAGACATGCTAGAAGCATGGTAGATCAATCAATTCAAAAGACAAAAATCCTTGAAAAAGAAAAGGAACAAATAATTAAATTGACATTATTGAGGAAGAAAATATTCATGAGGATATAAACATAATTGGTCATAAAACTCCATAAGAGGTTCAAGTACTTGAAAACTATAAAAATAAAGAGATCTCGATAAGTTATCTCTACAAAGAAAAGACAATCAAAATAAGATAGTTGTCAACAATATTTTTCATATAATATAACACTTGGAAAAATTAATGGAAATGAGGATCTTGAGCCCAAATCCATTGAATGTAGACACAAAAATAATTGTCAAAATGGAAAGACCAATCTAAACTTAATTAAATTTACATGTAAAACGTGAAGTTTTTGGACTTATAGTCCAAACATATCAAGGTGTAAAGGTAGCTGGCTACAAATGAATATTTGTGCGAAAACAAAACAAGAATGATGAGATCATAAGAAATAAGGCTTGACTAGTGACACAAGGGTTTTCATAAAAACCTGGCATTGAATGCGATTAAACATATTCTTCTACAGTAGATGCAATTATATTTTATTATCTTATTAGTCTGACAGCTTGTGAAAAACTAGATATGTGTATGTTGGATGTTGTTACAACCTATTTATATGGATAAATTGATAATGATATTTATATGAAAATCCGTAAGAGATTTAAAACATTTGAAACACATAATTTAAATCCCCAATAGGTCTACTCAATCAAGTTATAAAGATTCTTATATAGGTTAAAACAATCAGGACACATGTGGTATAAGCATCTTAGAGGAATATTTATTGAAAGAAGGATATAATAATGACCTTATATGCCCAAATATTTTTATAAAGAAGTTATAATATGATTTTGCTATCATTGTTATGTATATTGATGATTTAAATATAATTGGAACTCATGGAGAGATACCAAAGACAATAAATTATTTAAAAACTAGGTTGGGATGAAAGATTTGGAAAATCAAATATTTATCTAGGTTTGTAAATTTAGCATTTAACAGATGAGTTTTTTATTCACCAGTCAACTTTCACAAATAAGATCCTCAAAAGCTTTTATCATTTGATATGAAAAGAACTCTTTTAGACCTCGTGAGGAAAACAAAAAATTACTTGGTCCTGAAGTACTATATCTTAGTCTAATTGGTGCGCTAATGTATCCTACTAATAATACATTACCTGATATAACATTCTCTATGAATATGCTAATAAAATATAATTCTTCTCCTACCTAGAGATATTGGAATGAAATAAGTATATTTTCGTTGCCTGCAATGAATTATAAATATGAGCTTATTTTATTCAAATAATGTTAATAATAAATTAGTTGGATATGTTGATGCAAGATATTTATCTTTTCTACATAAAGATTGATCTCAAACATGTGATAATACTGTTATATCATGGAGATCTACAAAGCAAACCATCAGTTTTCATTTCATTTAATCATACTAAAATACTTGCAATCCATAAAGAAAGTCGAGAATGCATGTAACTGATATTCATGACTCAACATATTTGTGAAACATGTGGTTTATCCTCAACCAAGAAACTTCAACCATTTTGTATGAAAACAATATTGTATATATAACTTAATTAAATGAAGAACACACCAAAAGAGATATAACAAAGCACATCTCATCGAAAATATTTTTCATATATGAACTTGATAAGTGTAGTGATATTGATGTTCAACAAATTTGCTTAAAAGATAATATAACATATTTGCTTACTAAAGCATTACCAACTACAATATTTGAAGGATTGCGATACAATATCGGAATGAGACAACTTAAGAACTTAAAAATATACATTCATGAGGGGAAATTAATACACACTGCACTTTTTTTTTCTTCTAAACCAAGGTTTTTTCTCATTGTATTTTTCTGATAAAGTTTTTAATGAGATAATTTTCAATGTGTAAGGTTATGCAATACACATCAAAAGAGGAGTTTTATAAATTTATACATTGTCTATACTTTCCTACATCCTTCTCGTATTGCATTTATTCATTATTATTTCATTTTCATTTGAATCTATCTAAGTTCATCTTAATCTACATTTATTATGAATTTTGATATTATCAACATTTATTTACATGTGCCTATAAATAGATACATTGTTGAGATGATTAATTAGTGATATGTAATTACAAAGTTATATGAAATAAGAGTGTTCTCTCTCTATTACCCTAATCTTTATTATTCTTATTCTTATACTTATTATTTACTAAGTATATTATATGACTCTAAATATATAAGTTTGTCGTTGAATGCATCTAAATACATAGTTATTTAATAAAGTTCTATAATAAGTAGTCAAATATATATAATTATTATTACATTTCAAGATAGTGTTTAGCTATTATTTTAGCATAAACAATTTTAAAACAATTAAGATATAAAAGACATTATCTATTATTTTTATTTTAAAAAAACTTAAATTCACTTTAAAGTTATTTCATAGATATATTTATTCTTATATATTTTTGTATTTTCAGTTTTAAAACCTTAAACAATAATTTTTTTTTAAATAATAATATTTTGTGATTTGTCATGTTGATAACTCATGTTTTCAAACATGTTTTAAAAATATATTTCACCAAAAACAATATTAAATTAATTTTTTTAATGTTTTTTTTTATGATTTTAATGTTAAAAATAAAAACATTATTTTAATAATCTTTTAATTAAAAAATAATTTTAAAAATCGACGTCAAAAAATGGTAACAGCTTTTCATTAAAAGGAAAAGTTTTTAAAAGATTCATTCAGTTTTTTAAAAATTATCCGAATTTCGGAAGGAAACGGGAAAGGATGCCTGCAACGCAAAACGACAAGTCAAACATTTGAAAAGAAAAGAAAAAAAAGTTGGAAGAGGAGTACTAGTTTCAATTTCAAAGTAAAATCTCTTCAACTTGCAAATTGAATATTATTCCATGCCTCACAAATTTACAACTAATGCCCCACCATAATACCCTTCCATGGGGAGGGAGGAGCTTGAGACTCCAATTCCATCTAGAGAGAGGGACCAAGAAAGAGACATCAGTTTTTGGACCTTCTGAAGAGAGAGAAAGGCATGGCTGCGAGTAGTTTTTTTATTAAAGAAAAAGATTGAGATAGAGAGAGAAGGGGAGTGAGCCAGTTGAGATTTGTTTCTGTTTCCCACTAAATTAATCTTTTTTTATGGGACCTTGAAATCCCTGTCCCTCGAAAACTCCAAGTGGGTCATTCTTTCTTGTTTCATGAGTCCTACTCTCCCACTTGTTGCTCTTCGGCTTCACTGCCCCTCTGCTGCATCTCTTACCTTTTCTTGTTTCCAAACTAAACCCTCCTTAAGACCCATTCTTCTCTCTTTTCTATGTACCATCTTCCCTAAATCCAAAGAAAGATCCATTCTATACTGTCTTGGTATTGGTTTATTCTTGTTGGAGGCTACAAAGATCAGTTATGTTTAGGGGGATAGTCTTTGTCTGTGTATTGCATGCAAGTAAGCAAGGGTGTTGCTTTTCCCTGGAAAGGAAGCTATTTTCTTTCAATTGAAGCATCCGGGCATTCTTGATTTTGGAAAAGCTGAACTGGGTATTGCTTGAAATGGTTTTTCCGCTTATTGGATTTGATGGGTTGATTTAGGGTCAGTTAAATGTTGCGGGCTTTGGGGCAATATCCGTTTTTTTGTAATGGTTTGAACTTAATTTGTGTTTCTATTGGTTGTATTTTAGTCTTTTAGTGATTGAGATTTCATGCTTGGTCCAAGAAAATGGAGAGGTTTATGGCCAGATTTTTATTTCTTTAGCATCGAACAAATTAGTCAAAGAATATGAAGAACTTTCTCAAGAAGCTTCATATCATGCCTAATCAATCAGAGGATGCCGAGGGATCAAATTCATCAAGATGCCATAAGTCCACTAATGGATCATCCCCTGATAATAAGTCCTTGCATTCTAGGTCACAAGAGAATAAACCCTTTTCTGGCCTTTCAAATTGGTTAAGTTCAGTTGCTAATAGAAAAAGTCCTAGTCCACCATCATCTTCAAATGTTACCAGAGGAGAGAGGGTGGAGCAACCGGAGTCGATTAGTAGTGGTTTTGATGTTGTTTCAGAAGCTGCAAGGCGTGATTCAGGGTCTACCACCTCCAGGGATCCTGATATTGAGGAGGAGTATCAGATACAGCTGGCTTTGGAGTTGAGTGCAAGTGAGGATCCCGAGGCAGTTCAGATTGAGGCTGTTAAGCAAATAAGCTTGGGCTCTTGTGCACCTGAGAATACTCCTGCTGAAGTCATTGCTTATCGGTATTGGGTGAGTTTGTCTGTCTCTTCATTTCCGCTGTCTACTCTATTCCAAGTTTCTTTTTTCATAGTCTAGACACAGTAGAAAGTTATGAGGAATTTTTTTTTCTTGACAGCTAGTTGTCAAGTTAAACTCCTCTATGATACAATGGTTTGATGAAAATGTATATGAACGGAACTTGTTCGTTAGATTTTTCTCCTGGCATTTTTTAGATTGCCAATATATTTATAAAATTGCTTCCATGAATTTGATTTTCCCCGACATGAGAGAAGGAGAGAAAAATTGCTGATGAGGGTGGCATTATTAGAACTCCTATGTTACTGTCTTCATCCTTTCAAGTGCCTGTAAAGAAAGAAACATCTGAAACTATCTACCTATAGTATCATTATGGCACCATAAATAATATTTTTGAAGGTTCGCAATAATGCTCCTCTGTATTATAATCTCTTACCAGTTGGAGATAAAAAATAGTGGACAAATCATGACCTTCACAATTTAGGAAATCTGAAAGATTAGGTAGATATGAAAGAAGAAATGGAAAGGAATAGGGACCTTGTAACTCTCATCAAGTTAGTGGAGATTACAAAAATGCTGGTTGGAAGAGAAAAAGTGGAGGAAATGGAAAGCTTCATCGTTCTCAATTTTGGTATTATAAGTGAATTTGTGGTAGTAAAGACAGGAGTGTTTTTGACAACTGTTTAGTTTCTTCTTTCCACATCTATCACTGGATGTTTATTAGTGTGTGAAGTTGGTTTCTTCAACTCCTGTGTTTTAATGAGATCAATGACTTGAATCATGCTTGTTTGATCTTATTGGAATGCTCATTGTCAAGGAGAGAGTTGATGATTTTGTTCTAGAAATTGAAAAGCAGCCTTGAATATTGTAGTAATGGAGGGAATATATATACATTTATGAATTAATGCATGCTAATGGCCTATTGTCACTGGAAAATCAACTAGGAAGATGTCGGTGCTTTCCATTTATTACCTTTTCTACATATGGAAAATATAGCAGAGGTCAATGTTTCTCTTTTGATTATGACTTCTGTTATCTTCTTTTTAAACCTGGTCTGCTGTCTCTGGCTTTGGCTTATATCTCATTTTTCTATGCACTGAAGATATTTGTAGACTAATATGAAGTTAAGATGATACACATTAGATTTATTCCTTCAGTTGACACTGTTTTCTCGAACTTAATTCATCACATGTTTATTCCTTTCTAATCAATCTCATATCATAGATTTATGCATGCTTCACAGAATTACAATGCTCTCAGCTATGATGACAAGGTCTTGGATGGTTTTTATGATCTGTATGGAATCATGACGGAGTCCACAACAGACAAAATGCCTTCTCTCGTTGATTTGCAAGGAACACCAGTCTCAGATGGTGTCACCTGGGAAGCAGTGCTGGTCAATAGGGCTGCTGATGCTAATTTGTTGAAATTTGAACAGAAGGCGCTGGAGATGGCTGTCAAGTCAAGGTCAGAATGTCAAGTTTTCATAGGCAGTGCTTTGGTGGGAAGGCTTGCTGTTTTAGTTTCTGATTACATGGGTGGATCAGTTGGGGATCCTAGCAATTTGTCAAGAGCATGGCGCAGTCTTAGCTATAGTTTGAAAGCAACCCTTGGTAGCATGGTTTTGCCACTTGGTTCTCTTACAATCGGCTTGCCTCGTCATCGTGCATTAATGTTCAAGGTACTTCTGTTTTCATTTTTTTTTGTTTTAGTGCTTGATACACTTAGTCTAGGTGCTACTACAACTTTTAGGTTAATATTTACTTCTTCTGACATATTTGAAAATTGTTTTGGACAATTTGATGAAGTTTATGCCTGAGAATGTTACCTGCTCATATTGAGCACACTTTCTTACTATGTAACATTCTTCAAGCATCCAACAATGAGTCTCTGTTGTGGGAGAAATTTTTTCAATAGTCATGATGAATTTGTTGAAATCAATCATGAACATACTTAATAGATCTAATGAAAAGACAGGTTCAAAACCATCCTCCACAAATTAACTAAACAGGTCCTTGATTTTTTGAACTCTAAATATCAGTAATGCTCCTCATTTACTCAGTAATAAACTTTAATAAACAATTTCTATCAGGTTCTTTAGGAAGTGGCCTACCAAGGACCTTTATTTCTTAAACTTAGTCTCTAACCTCTTCGAAGACAGGTATTATTATTGCTGTAGCTACTAACACATCGTTATTCATGCCAAAAGGAAACACTCACCCTGAGATAAGCTGGTTTCACCTTCTCTTAGAGCATCTGGTGACCAAATATTTGGATTTGTGATCTCTAGTGATTGTCCTTGGCACCAGCTAGCCATTTAATTATATTCTCATCCTTAATGAAGTTACAAAAAATCAAATTTGTTGATAGAAATCTTGGTTTGAACCTTGTGAAACTTAAGCATAAGGAAATATGGTGTCTTGCATTGCAGAAGCAAAGCTGCATCCTGTGAAAGGGATTGACACTACTGAAACCCTTGAGGTTTTGCATGGCTTGTCTTGCTGAAACTGTAATCACATCTTTTTCCTTAGGAAGCATATACAGCGTGTAATACAGTGGTATATTCTATGCCAGAGAGCAGAGAAAATTTATGCTGATCAATATTCTTTTCCTTAGGAAGCATATATACAGAGTCTAATACAGCGGTTCATATTCTATGCCAGATAGAGAAAATATATGCTGATCAAGATTCCCTTTCATGTTTTGTTATATGCTGAAAGCATGCTTATGAATATTTATTTCATATACCTCCACATGTTAGTGTTTGAAAATTCATAGATATATTGCTGATTTAGTCTTCTGACCGGTTGCTGTTCATATTTATGAGCTTTAAGTTTACCATATTTCATCACAATTCTTTTTATGAGTGATGGTACTGTTTGGAACTCTTGGTTTCTTACTAATTGTCTCTCTTCTCTAACTTTTGGTTTCAATGATTATGTAGGTTTTGGCTGATTGTGTAGGCATACCATGCCGGTTGGTAAAAGGGCATTTGTACACTGGTTCTGATGATGTAGCTATGAACTTTGTGAAGCTCGATGATGGAAGGTAATTACAGTTACAGTAGTTTATTTATTTCTTCAAGTGGTGAAGTTTCTTAAATGAAATTCTGCTGGGTTGTTTAGGGTTTAGCTCACTCTTTGCTGTGCAGTAGAACAAAACATGATTAGGTATGCAAATGTGAGGTGCTTTACTCTTTTATGCTTCTAGTCAATGGATTCTTAAATGCAGATGAGGCTATTAGATTTTAGCTCTGCAAACTAGCTTATATGAGATTCTTGTACAAGAAAACTTCTGCAGGTGGCACACATGATTTCGCAGTAATTTTCTTATGAGGTTTTTGCATTTCTGTAGCAGTTACCATTGATTGTAAATTCTATGGATTGCAAAATGGTAAATTGCCTCTAAAATTTGTAATATTTTGTTGGAAACGATTGAAATGCTTAAAAAAGTGTTTATTAAGGTGATAGATGTTGTGAATTTCAGGGAATACATTGTTGATCTAACAGCAGATCCTGGCACCCTTATTCCTTCTGATGCAGCTGGATCACATATAGAATACGATGAGACATTCTTTTCTTCCAGTCCTTTATCTAGAGACATTGACTCTTCTCATATAGCTTCTTCTAGCAGTGGACACACAAGTTCATTTGAAGAGCATTCAGAACTTGGGACATTGGAAAAGCAATCCAGATTGAGAAATATTGCTGCTGTTGGGAACCAATCTGATGGCAGAAGTGAATCTCATGAGGGGGCAAATTTAACTAGGCTGAGTAAAAGTGGAGAAGAATCTACAATGTCTTCAGATGATTTTGGAAAAACTTCCAATGCTGAGAAGGTGCCATTGCGGGAGCTTCCTGGCAGACCTGTTTACCCTTATGCACATTCCCGCTCTCCTTCTTGGACTGAAGGTGTTAGTTCTCCTGCTGCCCGTAGAATGAAAGTAAAAGATGTTTCACAATATATGATTGATGCTGCAAAAGAGAATCCACAGTTAGCCCAGAAACTTCATGACGTGTTGCTTGAAAGTGGTGTTGTTGCTCCCCCTAACCTGTTTACTGAAATCTATGCTGAACAGTTGGATGTGTCTACTGCTGAGGCCAAGTCCCCGACAGAAGATAATAAGGTTGATCATAAACAGAGGACTGAAATCCGAAGTGTGAAGGATCAAGATGATCGTGTACCTGCTCGATTTTTGCCTCGTCTGCCTCATAGGCTGCCATATAAAGCCAGTTCACCTGGTAATCTACCTGATCAATCTAAACCTGTGGAAGTTTCAGGGGTCAACCTTCCTTTTGATTCAAGGGAGATTACTGGACTACCCATACCATTGCAGTCTGACGTTACTCTTGTGAAATATGTAAAAAAAGTTCCTGTAGCTGCTGCAGCTGCTGCCGCTGCAGCTGTTGTTGCATCTTCTATGGTTGTTGCTGCAACAAAGTCAGGTACTGACAGAAACCTTGAACTACCAGCAGCAGCTGCTGCCACTGCCACAGCTGCAGCAGTGGTGGCAACCACTGCAGCTGTCAACAAGCAATATGAGCAGGGTGCACGAAGTGACGGAGATGCAGATAGTGCTGGTTATGAGCCACGAGGTAGTGGGGACAAGGTTAGTGGAGGACGCAGCAGTGGCAGTGCCATGGCAAGTGGCAGTGGTGGCCGAGAATGTGATGCTTTAGGTGCCAATTCAGAAGGTGAGAGAATATCTGACAGATCAATTGGCAGTGATAGCTCAAAGTGTGATGCTGCGATGGCTGATGTTGCAGAGTGTGAGATTCCATGGGATGAAATTGCCATGGGTGAACGTATTGGACTTGGTACTGCCATTTGCATGTGCTGTTATTTTCGTGACTTCATATCTACTGTCAATCTCGTTTACTATACTCCCAATTAGGTCTCCTCTGATTGCTTTGCATGCTTTGCGTTGCAGGATCATATGGAGAGGTATATCACGGAGACTGGCATGGAACTGTGAGTATTTTCCATTGGCCTCAGAAGCTAAGCCTGTTTGCTACCTTTATGCTATATGAATGTGCCATAAAGACAATAAATGGCTTCTTGTTACTGATATTTTTTTGGAATGGTATACAAAATGAATAATGCCAGAATCAGTTGTTGAATTTGAAGATTCCTTCTCCTTTTCTTTTTGCCTGAATGGTGCACTGCTTGCTATCTAGCTCCAACAATAACAGCTACAATATGAAAAATTTAAAAATAAATTTGGAACCAACAATCTAAACAACCGAAATATGAAGGTTTTACGTAAGTGGCATTATTCTACAAGGTCATGTTACACTCTTTAATTGTTTTTCATGCTAGGAAATTAGGTCCTTTTAGATTCTTACAAGATTCTGATCAATTTTGGGGAAGGGAATCCAAGGAAACAAGTTTTGCTAAAGGAAAAGGTTGCAGTGAAGTTTGACCGCTGGGATTTCATGATTGTACTAAACAGAATATCTGCTGACGACAATAAATACTCCAGCCCAATGCTTAGTTATGAAAATATATTGATTTTGTTTTGACTCTTGTTTTTTGTAGGAAGTTGCTGTGAAGAGGTTCCTAGACCAAGATATTACGGGTGAATCTCTTGAAGAATTCAGAAGTGAGGTATAAGCCCATTCTATTCTTGCTGTTGTGTTAGGAGCTCACTCATTGCATATCATTGAAAGCTAAGCTATTTAAATATTTTTATCATGCTTGCAGTTGAAGATGTCTTAACCTTGTGGTAATTTTTATATTATTAGAAAATATCTACGTGAGCACACACATGAAGTCTCATTATTGCATGATATAATGCAGCATCCCAGGTATCTCTTACTATAGATGATTTAGGTTAGTAGTGCTTTCAATTGATCATATTGATATTTTCATATTCTCTAGCTGATCTGAAGAAACAAGGACATGCTGATGAAATAACTATGCTAGTATCGAGCACATCTTCCAGAAATTTATTGATTATTGGGATACTTTGTTAAGTTGATGCTATAGGTATAAACTCATATTCACATAAAATTTTCACTTTATGGATAATCTCCTAGTTGCCGCATTGACTTTGCAAATCATGATATGTATCAGTGTTGTCAAAGGCAAAAGGCGCCAAGCCTGTAAAATGCATGAGGCGCTTGCCCGAATGAACCTAGATGATATGCTATAAATTAAAAAAAAAAAATATTATATTATATTATATAAATCTAAAATATATATCCTCCCAGTTAAGATCACATCATTAGGAAGTCAAAAGAAAATATAAAATATCATAACATAATCATATAAAGTTATATTTTTCACCCTTAAAACAAAACGAAACAATTTAAAGTAGCAAGTAGCCAAATATATTAGAAGGCAAAATTAAATATCATCATCATTATTCATTAATCTTCAAAAACATCTTCATCCACTATTGAAAAAAGAAAGTGTGGTTGGTGTTTCTCTTCGAAGTATTCTTCATTGTCTGTTTGTCTACCACGTTAATGATTTTTTTTTTAAATCCCTATTTTCTTTTTTATGAAAACACTCCTAAGTTGTTTCTTGTGGTAAATTAAAAAATTGGACAAATAGGTCAAAATATAAATCATTTTAAAATCCAACATAAAACGAAGAACTTCAATCAGGCGCTAGCCTTACCACCTTGCACTCTCAAGGTGCTTGCCTAGGCGGTGCCTCATTGAAAACCAACGGCTGAGGCTAATAGGTGATCGAGGCCCCAGCGCCTCTTGACAACACTGTTATGTATATAGTACTCTGTTAAAATTTCAAAGTTTTTCTTTTGCCTCTCCAATTCTTGGCAACCAATGATTTGTTCCAATTATTGACCTTCTAGTTTGAGATCTTTGGTACACCTTTACCTGCTTAAAGCTAAACCAGTGAAAAATTTCAATGAAGGATTTCAATGCTTTGTTTGGTGTGCTATCACATTCTGGAAACTGTAGTCATTGCTTAAAATATATATGGGTTGAAGTAGATAAACGTGATTACTGGGCACTGGTCTTTCATATATGTGTGCAGAGGAGATTGCGCAAATGATGATATGCTCTGTTTCTCTAGCCAAATTACTGATCATTAAAAATTTGTTGCTAATACTAGCTGCTTCAAATTTCATTGGTGCACTTATAAAAAAATGTCCTTTTGCAAATTAAGAACATGTTTGACATTTTAAATTTTTGGGTGAAATACTTTAGTTTTGAATGATTCAAGTGTACCTTTCTGCTTAGAATTCTCAGTGAACTGTTTTAAAATTTTAAGGTGTAGCTGTCATATTTTGCAAATGACCATTTCTCTGTCTTTACATGTTAGGAAAATCTTTTCTTATAGGATTCCTTAAAATATGCATTGCCAAGGTTGAATTTAGCAAATCTGTTTGTGGTTTGAATTGCTAGGTTAGAATCATGAAGAGAGTCAGGCATCCCAATGTGGTTCTCTTCATGGGAGCAGTAACTCGTGCCCCAAATCTTTCAATTGTTACAGAGTTTCTTCCTAGGTATGTTGTGCTCTATAACTTCCATGTTCTTAAATAATATCATCTGCAAGTAAATATTTGAATATTTACTTGGTCCAATGATCCAATGATAAAATTCTGACTTGAAATCATAAGGTATGGGTTTGAGTCTTGAGAGCAACCATTTTCATGCAAGCATGACAAATTTTAGGACTGTCTGAATTCTCACACCCAAGAGCCCATGTATGTTGTATAAGCCTTTTGAAAAGACTGATATGATTTATTCAGGCGTGTGATGCGGGGAAAAAATAGCACTTCTAATGACTTCTTGATCTGTTCTGATAAATTTGGGTTTAAAATGCAATCTGTATGATCCTCAAGTACCTGTGTAGTTCATTGTTCCTTAAAAAAATATTCAAGTTCTGATACAGATGAGGTTGTAGCAAGTTGAAAAGTAGATCCTTACACTGAATGTTTTTAAAACCACTGAAATGGCTTCATCAGAAGAATTTGTATAGGGTTGGATAGCTTAAAGCCTGTATGTTGTATTTTGTCTGCAGACTTGTTTATTTGTCACTGGAACATTCATGTTTCCAGTGTTTTTTTCTTAGTCAAACTCATTATAGTCTTTTTCTTGTAATCTGTATTCTAATTTATTGACAAGATTTCAACAAGAGCTGCAGTTTCCTTGCCTTTGAGTTAAAGAGCTGTAGTTTTTCTTTACCAAATATTCTTGTTAGTTTGGGTGTATTGAAGCATGCTAATATTTTGCAGAGGTAGCTTGTATAGATTACTTCACCGGCCTAACAATCAATTGGATGAGCGGAGGCGTTTGAGGATGGCTTTCGATGCTGTATGATTTTGTTAATTTTGACCTCGATTCGAATATCAAATAGTATAAATTTTACTTATCCTGCTGAGTTCATTGGAGGTTCTCTTTTGCATAATTGCAGGCTCGGGGAATGAATTATTTGCACAACTGCACCCCAATGATAGTACACCGAGATTTGAAGTCCCCAAATCTTCTGGTTGATAAAAACTGGGTAGTTAAGGTGTATCTTTTCACCAACATCTCTGAAAAATCATATGAAATATCTTCCATGTGCTTATTATTTTCCCAAGTTTTACCCAGCATGACTTTGAAACTCCTTTCCCTTTTCATTTACTTATTAGGTATGTGATTTTGGGTTATCAAGGATGAAGCACAGCACATTTCTCTCTTCAAGATCAACTGCAGGAACGGTATGCTGTGTCAGATAAGCTGTACCTTTCTATTTTTTAGCTATGTATTATATATTTATTTATGTGTATTTACAAGCAAGTAATATCATTTTGCCCATGCATCATATGGATTTATATTTTAAAATGGAACATTATAGTGTGATTATTTGAGATTGTTCACTATCAGTGTTTTTTTGTTTTTTTTTTTATATTCAAGGATTTGTACAAATATATTAAAATGTGTTAGGAATAATTATCTTCAAATCTAATAACCACTAATGATTTTTTATTTGTCGAATAAGTAGAGTAATAATTTTTTGGTTTAAGTGCAATGTGATGAAAGAGGAAGAGATGACTAAATTCAAAGCAAATTTGAAGCATTGATGAGAAAGGGACAACGAGAAGAACCTTCTGATAATTGAGATTGAAATAGAGTTGGATAGTCTTCATTATCTATTATGAGCCTAATTTAGGAAAGAAAAACATATTAATAGACCAAATTCTGAAATAAGTTAGTGTAAAATTTTGAATCCAATGTTTAATTTATGAGCCATAATGTTAGGCATATTCGAAATGAACCTTGTAGCACATAGTACCTTTGAATAGAACATTGTATGTTACATATTGACACCAAAAAGCACTTCTGCTATGCCATTTACATGTATTAATTAATTAGTGCAATTCGGTTCCTCATTTTATTGAATAATCACCTGTTGGTATGCTGCTATTAAAACTGTCACTCCTAAAAATTTAAACTCCTTACATGACTTTTCAGGCTGAGTGGATGGCCCCGGAAGTGCTAAGAAATGAACCTTCAGATGAAAAGTATGCAAATATTTCTAAAATTTGTTTTAACGTTTATGAAAATTCCATTACACGCTTATATTGAAGTAAGAATCAATATGTAGGTGTGATGTTTATAGCTTTGGGGTTATATTATGGGAGCTCTCTACATTGCAACAACCATGGGGCGGAATGAACCCAATGCAAGTTGTTGGTGCAGTTGGATTTCAGCATCGCCGTCTCAACATTCCAAATGATATGGATCCTGCAATCGCAGATATTATTAGGAACTGCTGGCAGACGTGAGTATTTATTCATCTGGGTTCCTCACTGATTTTTTCTTTTTTCAGTTTGATACCATGGTCACATGCATTGGTTTATATTTTTGGTTGAGGTAAACTAGAGTATAAAGAGTTTCTACTGGTGGAAGCTACCCTTGTCCCATTGAAAACTGGTAGTTCCTCTGAACATACTGTAACAAACTTCAAGGCTCCTTTTCTCATTTTCATATTTGAACATAAAAATAACATCTTGAGAAAATATCAGGTATTGTGTCTGGGTTCTTTTGTGTCAAAAGCAGCAGCTTATGCTAAGGATATGGCATATAGTTTTGCTTGAATATGTTATTTATTTACATAATCGATGTAAATTTGACGATTTACGTTTCTTAAAACTGCAGAGATCCAAAATTGAGGCCAACATTTGCAGAAATCATGGCTGCGCTGAAGCCATTGCAGAAGCCTGTAACTGGTCCACAAGTGCCCAGACCAAGTGCGGCATTGAGAAGTGGGCGTGAGAAGGTTCAGCTGTCACAAGAAGCTGAACACCAGGCAGGCTAGCTGAACAAGTTAGTGACCAAACTGGACATTAACTCATCGGATTGCCGAAAATGGAGGCAAGCCGCGGAGTTCTTGGGTCAAGAATGAGAGAGACTGGTCGAAGACCAGATATACTTTGATTTGAGATGATTGTGATTCTTTTTCTATGTTCTTACTTTTCTTGTTTTAAATTCCTGTTCAGCCATTCTCAAGGTTGTATATTTGTTTGTAAAAAATAATTCGAAAATTGTTGTAATCAATGTTATGTTCTTCAATTGTTTCTTTTCATTTCCCAGCTGATACATTGATTGTAGTTGACCTGTCGGTCAATGTAGACCTTGTTTGGTAATATGATAGTGAATTTTGAATGTCACGTGGCAGAGTAAATTTCTTTTGACATAGTATTGTTGGGGTTATTTTTTAAAATATTTTTTGTTTAAAAATACATTAAAATAATATTTTTTTTAAAAATAATTTTTGACATCAGAACATGAAAATAATTTAAAAATACAAAAAAATTAATTTAAAATAAAAATAATTTAAATTTAATTTTTTTCAAAAATATTTTTGAAACACAATGTCAAGCAAAATCTTAGATTGATAACCCGCAATTGAGTAATCATAGTTACAAGAAAAAAAAGTATATCAAAGAGTTCAAATAATATTTGTAAGTTAAAGAGTTATTCTTATATAGATTAGAAGAATAAGAAATTTATTTAATATATTTGTATGCAAATAAATCATTTTAATTAAAGTTATATTAATTAGTTATTATTAATAAATAGTTATATCAATATTATATATATTAAAATAATTAACTTTTCTAAATAATTTTTTCATAGAAGTATATATTTATAATATTATATTTGTACTATTCTAAATAGGTTTTTTTATATAGAAGATAAACTATCTTTTCTTCATCATCACAAACACCTCCTCCTTCCACCCCAACTATCCCACCCTCACTGCCAAATCTATCTCCAAAGCTAAGCTCAAGTTCATTTGAGCAACTATAAGCACCAGCCTCGGTTAAACTTCAACAGCAAAAACCTGACAAACCTGATGGCACATCTGGTATCAAAGCTGAAACCACTGACTGGATAGGCTCCACATTAACTAGGCGGATCGGCCTAGCATGGGAAGCCTTAATTTCTTGCTGTAGGTTTGGTTTCGGAACAGATTAAGGCTTTCATCGTAGCAAAATACAAGGCCTGTAGCATGGGAAACATTGCAGAAGTCTCCCAACAAGAAGCAAATACAAGGCCTGCAGCAAAACTTTTCTACCATTCCATCATTATTTCATCGAGTTTGGCCTTTTTTCACACCCATTTCCCCTATTTTCCAGCGAAAAATTGAAATTATTATAATTTCCAACATTAGTAATCCAGCAAGTACGGAAATTTTAATGCTTTGAGAAATAGTCTTAAAACCATGCTGCTGCATGCTAGCCATATTCAGTCTTTTACATAAATGTTGTGAAGGAAGAAGTCCTCATGGGATATGGTATGATGACAAAAGGTTTGTGATCTTTATTATATGTCTCGAGTTCGAGTTAGTGTGTGCACCATTTGTAATAGTCTGGGACAGCCGGGGTTTGACTTGCTCACATGTACCCACAAAGTGCACTTTCCATAGATGAGTTTCCTCGCATCAATCAAATATTCAATGATGAAATTGAAATGAAAAAAAATATATATAAAAAAACCTAATTTTAAAGGATGAAATTAGGGGGGAAAGGACAATATATTTCATTATTATATATAACTATTTTATTTATGTGGATAAATTAGGGTGAAAGTTGAAAAACCTTGAATTGTTGATGAAATATCAGAATAAAATTAATCATTGAAAAAATTATTAAGCATCCACAAAGTTATTGAAAAGCTAACTAAATTCTTTTATTAGTTAAATTTATATTTTCATCTAATTATGGTTATCTCAAGCATAAGAAATGTATGCAAGGATGATAATTTATTCTGAACTCGATGGACACCAACCTAAATAAATGGGGTTTTATTATTTGGATAGTTATCTTACAAAATTTATAATTGATAAAGTATAAATATTATAAAATATAACATGAAACTCTACCAAAACCTTATCGAAGATACATTATGATCCATTACATGTGTCAATTTGACCAATTATAAAGAAAATAGTTAATAGGGTTAAAAAGCATTTAATGAGCTAATTTAAGATAGTTGGATTGAGCAAGCCTCAAGAATTACTTCTAATATGGCATCAACCATGAAATTGAGTTACAAAGTTACTTCTCATAACTTTTAATTTCATCGTTATATTGGACTAAAAGTTTTCTAGATTATTTTAAAGGTGTTGTTTCTTACTGGTTTAAAATTTCATAGCTATAGACATTATAAGGCCTTTTATTGAGTTATAAATACTCTTATTGGTTTGTAAGTTACAACAACTTAATGATTTAAAAACAATATTAAAGAGGTTTTTTCTTATTCTTGTTTTTTCATTGAATTTTTAGAGCTTATAAAAAAACTCCTTATTACAAGAATTTGAATATATGTTTCTGAGAGATATTCGCAGTGATTTGTCATCATTAAAAGGAAAAAAACATCGAATTAATCTTGTATTTGAAGCTACGATTCCCAATTGACCAACCCATAAAGGTATTTCTAAAAAGACAAAGGATCTTCAAAGACAAGTTAAGAAGTTATTGTCTAAATAGTATATATAAAAAAGCTAAAGTCTATGTGGAATTCTTATGTTACTTGTGTCTATAAGACGGACGTGTATTGATTTTTGTATTATCAATAATATTATAGTAAAATGTAGGCATCTTATTCTCTTTGTCAGATGACATGTTAGATGAATTGCATGGTTCATGTGTTTTTACTCATATAGATTTAAAAAGTGAATATCATCATATTATAATGAAAAAAATAGATGAATGGAAAAATTCTTTTAAGACTAAGTATAATATGTATGAATGGTTAATTATGTCATTTGATTTTACTAACACACCTAGCACATTTATGAGATTAACGAATCATTTTTCTTATGCATTAAAGGTAGGTTTGTTGTTATTTATTTTAATGATATCTTATCATATAGAAAAATATAGATGAGAACATTGAACACTTACATCATGTGCTTGATGCTTTAAATAATAAAAAATCATATGCTAAATTAAAGAAGTAAGTAATTTTTCTTGGATATGTTATTAGTGTAAAAGGTATAAAGATGGACAAGAAAAAAACTATTAAATAATGACCCACGCTTAATTCAATTATTAATATAAGTCTTCATAGTTTGACTAGTTTTTATCGGAGATTTATTAAGGATTTTAGCAAACTAGTTACAAAACATGATGTATAAATGGAGTTATTGTAGAATATGTTGAAATATAAGTACTTATGCTTGATTTTAGGAATAATATGCATGAATGAATTTATTAATTAACTATTTTATTAATCCACCAACATATTAGGATAAAATATATTGTTGTACTTTTAGGTTCATTACTATTCCACTCCTATCTTTATAATTTTAATATACTTTTTTGAAAAGGTTTAATTTTCCTATTTATTAATAAATAACAAATAAAAAACTTATTTTTGTTCATTTTTTCCTTTCCCCCTCAAATCCTCATAAATACTATCATGTCTCACAAAACACTTAAATACCCTACTTTGCAACTAGAATTTGTTTTGAAAATAAAATGATAATATTGAGAAATTTTAAACTACATAGATAAAAGGAAAATTTTGATGAATCTATAAAGGGAAAAAATTTAAAATTTACTCATAACATTATCATTGCAAAAGTTAAAGTAGCTTAACTAATCTCATTGTGAAAATAATAACAACAACACATATCTAAAAATTAGTTTACTAATTAAGAATATTTGTTTATTTTATTGATTTTTTAAGTTCAGATCTTAGAAACAATGATCAAAATTTTCTCAATATATACTATGTCAACATGAAATGTATGTCTTAAAATTATATGAAGAGAGATTTAGTGCATGTTTGAGAGTGTGGTTGCGATTGTTTTTTGAAGTATTTTTCGTTCAGAAATGCATCAAAATGATCTCTGTTATTTTTTTAAAAATATTTTTAACATCAACACATGAGAATGATCTAAACATATAAAAAATATTTAATTTAAAATAAAAAATAAATTTTTGAATTTTTTACAAAAATATTTTTAAAATACAATGTTAAGCAAGGGTTTAATCATAGTCAAAACGATTCAAGAGAATCTTATCATAAAAAATGATCCCCTTGCCATAGCCCAAAAAATGAGGAAAAAGGAATGAATTGAAAACTTTGAATGCTAAAAAAACAAAAACAAAACGGTGTTGAAGTCCCAACCCCACAACACCTCTCTCTTGACGTCCACACATTTTTTTATGGTAAGTGAAAATATAAGAAGAGAAGCATAAAAGAAGCTGACAAATGTACGCAACGAACTGATACAACCTGTCTTTATAGATCGAACTAAACTATAGAGAAGCACAAGGCAATCCCCTCAAAATGGGAACCGTTTTAGACTCCCATTTCCTAGCACTTACTGCCATCGTTACTGTAACTCTCTCTCTCTCTCTCTATCTCTTTCTTCAATGGTGGCCTTCATTTCCTTAACGTTGCTGTTGTTTTGTTTTATAGGTGGGATACCAACTGTTGTTTTTTGTTATCACTGCCCTTCTGAAGTTTGATAAAGTCACTGACTTTGCTGGTATTGTTACTTTCCTTGAGAATTTTGCTGGCGGGAATTGATGAATAAATTGATATCATCAACTTGTTTATTTAATTTGATGTTGGTAGTTTTTTGCGGAAATTGATTCTGGTTTCTTTATATCAGGAAGCACAAATTTTATTATACTAGCTGTGTTGACTCTGGTTTTGAAAGGGACATGGCATTTCAGACAGGTAAATGTCTCTCCCCCTGAGCTTATAATATTATTTTGACACTGTTGTATCACTCTTTGATGTATGGAATTGTTATTGTGCTTGAAGACTCAGTTGGAGTCTTTGATACATCCTAAACTCAGTTGATGATGTGATTAGCAATGATTATATAACCCTTTATCCACTTTTTGTTCAATGGAATTTTATTGCTTATATCCGTCTTCCTTCCAATTTTACTAAAATTCCAGTTGTCCTTTGATTACACGCATGTATATGTTGAGAATTTCTTTAACAAGACTCCTAGTTATGCGAGTTTGGTAAGGTGTAAAGAGTCACCTATTTTATTTAGCACATCTTGTATGACATAATACTGGGATTTGATAGGCTGATTGATTTGAAGTGATTAGCTATATGGACTCCACTTTCCTGTTTGTAAGCCTTTAGCTTTCTTTCATTCTGTAATTTCATCAGGGCAAATATTTTTCTCATTTCTACAGTAATCTCAATTGTTTGCTACTTAATTTTTACTCTGATCTTGCCCTGTGATTTTAGCATGTAACCTTCCACATTTATGATTTTGCTGCTCTGTATTTCAGGTAGTCTTGAGTTTCCTTGTAGTAACTTGGGGTCTTCGCCTGGGACTGTTCCTGTTACTGAGGTACTAATGACACGGAAGTGCTTTTATAAGCAATTGCACTACATACTATTATTTCAGTTCAGAAGTTGAGTTGCATGATATGAGATGAGGTTTGCTATCGATATGCCACCCAGACATTCCGTGGATAGTATATTGAAATTTATTTATGATTGTATTTTTGGAATGTTGTGAACAGGATTCTGCAGTGGGGGGAGGATAGACGTTTTGATGAAATGCGTAGTAACTTGGGGAAATTAGCTGTTTTCTGGATATTTCAGGTTTTTGTATTGATTCTCCATCTTTTTAAATTAATGATATTCATGTCTCGATTCTTGTCGGCTATGGTTTGATGTTTGTGAGGTGAATTATTCATTCTTATGTTCTTATTATTCACTGCAGGCTGTCTGGGTGTGGACTGTGAGTTTACCTGTAACAGTGGTTAATGGGATTGACAGGGATCCTTCCGTTCAGGCTGCAGACATAATTGGTTGGATTATGTGGTCTGTTGGTGTTTCAGTTGAAGCTACAGCTGATCAACAAAAACTGACATTCAAGAATGCTCCAGAAAACAGAGGGAAATGGTGCAATGTTGGATTATGGAATATATCTCGTCACCCAAACTATTTTGGCGAGGTTTGTCATGCATTTTTCTCACCATTGTTGGGTAATTTAGAAAGCAGAGCTGCTTGATGCTTTTTTAATGCTTGTTGAAATCAAGCGTTAGTGCTCCTGTGAAAACTTCAGAAAAAATATGCTCCTCCTTGTTCTAATGGTTACAGGTTGTAAGTGCAAAATGCAAACTTCACTGTTTCATTGCTTGCCCTTCATATTCAACTTCACTACCTTGTCAAGTACCGGAATGTGATTAAAATATTCAACTTAAATCTATTGGCTTTATTAAATGTGCTGGTTGTTTGATTTGGATAAACAAGAAACATATCACAAATGAGCCTTCTCTATTATTGTGCTCACGGCACACAACAATTTGTACTTCATGAATTATTAACTTTGTAATTTTGTGAGAAGTGACCTGAAGTTGTTTCGTTTGAGTTTTTTGCTGGAAGGGATGTCTCTTAAGTTTCACACATTCAAAAGATTCACTTGATCTGCTTCAATCTTATTTCGTCATGACAAGCTAAGCCTTATTGAATGTCATGCTCAGATTCTCCTTTGGTGGGGTATTTTTGTGGCTTCTACACCTGTTCTGGAAGGTTCTGAGTGGCTGGTGATCCTTGGGCCAATCTTTCTCACATTGTTGCTTCTTTTTGTCAGTGGCATACCATTGCTTGAGGTTTGCTTTTCCTGCCTCAAATGTTATTGCTGAAACTTCTTTTTAATATCTCAAAACACTTACTATGCACAACTATGAGAACAGCAATCTGCTGACAAGAAATTTGGCAACGTGGCTGCATACAGGGTGTATAAAAGAACAACCAGGTTAAGTTTGTTTTCTCTTAGTGCCAGTTTTTTTTTTTTGAACTAATCTGGAAGATAAACTAGCTGACTGAACTCCTGTTTCAGCCCTCTAATTCCACTGCCTCCAGCAGTGTACAGGAGCTTACCTTCATGGTTCAAATCTGTTCTCCTCTTCGAATTTCCTTTCTATAGCCGTAATCTTCCAGAAGAGGGGTCAACATGGTGAGACAACAATATAATTTCTCTTTTGTTTTATTTTCTGTTCTGGCATGTAGTCGATAAATTCACATCTCTATTCATGGGTTGTTCAAGAACTTTGATATGCATTTTCCAAGTAAATTCCAACATGTTATGATAGGAATGCATGTAGAATTGATCGTGTGAAATTGCTGGTAGATTAAATTTGCTCCTTTGTACTTTCATTTCAACCATTTCCTTGTTATTGTTGTCTTTGTCTGACTGCTAGTTCTTTTCATTCTGTTGGTTGGAGACTTGTCATCTTCCATTTTTCATTTGCCTCCTTTCTTTTACTTGCCTCGGAACCATTTCCGTTTCGTATTGATCTTTGTTTTTGGTGGAGTTTTTAAGCAAATATAGTCGATGTTGAGAAGCAAATGAACTTAACTAAGATTTCTGCATGTGGATTTGATTTGGTAAAACAATGACTAGACTTGCACCACATAAATATTCAAGATGAACCGAGAATATTTATTTTGTCGATCTGATTGCGATCGACCTCACTCCATCGTAAGCTATATACTTCTCTGCTTCTGCTTCAAAACTCCAATGCTTGCTATCAAAATAAGGTATTCAACTCTTGTAAAATGCTTGTGCTTTTGCCTGAAAGAGAAAAAATCGCGTTCTTAGATGTGTAATGCCTGTTGAGTGAAAGAAGACATTGTTAGGTTGATAATATTGTAATGTTTCAAGTTTTTTATGCCATTGCACCTCTAAACTTATTTTGTAAGCCAAAGTCCGTTCAAATTTGCAATGTTTCTAAAGCAATCTCCATACATGCAAGGAATAGAACAAAACAAGGTGGAGGCAGCGATGGATCGAAGACTGGTTAGAAGTTCAATGGGGAATTTTCCCTGTTCTGGTAACCTTTCATGTACACGGAATTGTCAGTTGATTTTCTTTCTCCTGCCTGAAACATATCTCTAACTCTACTGTTCTGTCCACTGAGTTTCCTTCCCACAATCAAAATAAAATAAGTATTTGTAGAATTTTGTTTTTATACATTTAAATAAATTCATAAGATGTCGCAGGTCACACGTGTATATAATCAGAGAAGGATTTTTTAAAAGCTCATAAAGTAGTTTAAGGTTCATGTATATACAAAAATAAGACATAAAAAAGGTTAAAATGATTAAATACATATAATCACTATTCCATATGGAAATCTTTTATTTTTACTGTCTTGATTTCAATATTTTAGTGATTGAACTCACCTCAATTTCAGTTCTATCTTGTTTTTGTTTTTTTTGATATTTTGTCTTCGATTCTAGACTTTGTACCATCATTAAGAATAATTTGTAGAACCTGTCTTCTTCTTTTTTGTTTTGCATGGTGGTCATTTTCTCTCTTTTTTACACTTTTTTTTTCCTTTTTCTATTTTCTATTTTTTTTTATTTGAAGAATTTCATTGATTGTCTAAAGAACTTTCAAAATATACCTCTAGTGAGAAGGGTGATCCTAGTCTAGATTATTATTAAAAAAATGTTTAAGGCTCAAAGTTAGATGATAAGGGATAAATCTTTCATTTGTGAGGGATATACCACGAATAAGACTTGGATATAAACTTGCTCATGTTGACAAATCTTAGCCTTATTCAAATATATTTATTTATCAAGAAAACCATGCGGTCAATCTCAAAGAAGAAATGGTGAGATCATATCCCAAACATATACAATTTATCATCATTTACGTTATCAAAACATTTGATTTCATTTTATATTTGTTTTAAGGAAGGTTTTTTTTTAAGGTTTGTTGGACATGAAAAAGGTAATGTTAAGGGTAAAAAAAGGTTAGAAGCAAGTCCTCTACTTTTATGCTTTATTGTGGGCGGAAAATGACATTTTGAGTTTCAAAAAAAGGTATTGCACCCTTTTGAAACTCTAACTACTGTTTTTTTAACAAATATTACTTTCACATAAGTATTTATTAATCTCAAAATAATAATTGTGTATATAAGGAAAAAGAATAGTTTAAAATATGTGATATGTTCTTAAAACATATAAAAGAAAAAATGACACCACTCATTCATGAAGTTCAATAACAAAAATGGTTGACAATGCAACTTTCACTGTATCTTCATATCATTTTTTCATCAAACATGTACAATTTTGTAATAGCTATTAAGTGTGTCTTCTATCATCCTTTTTAATCATTTGATATGTTAATAATGCTGCCATTATTCTTCACAAATACAACATTCACCTTCTCACCAATTTTTGGACTTGATATCTTAAATTCTAGTAGTTTTCAATTAAATGACCTAGAATCCTATCATGATATTCAAATTTGGTACTTGGATCATAACATCTTGGGTATGGTGGTTATATAGAACTTGTTGGTACCAAGGCAATATGTTGTATTTAGGATGTGTTGGTATACAATGTTGAGTGTTAGATAATGGCATTTGAGAAGTTGATGATGCCACAAAAATCGATGATGCTTGAGATTACCATATTGTTGACCTCTAGATCAACATTTATGTTTATAATAATAATAATATAAAAATAGACTAATAAATGTTTAGTTGAAAATAAGCTAACACATAAACAAGAATGATGAAAGTTGAAGAAAGAAGCAAAATGATGACTTGTTTAAGTATTTATTTTTAGTACTAAGTGTAAATATTTATATCTTAATTAATAAGATAAATTAAAATAAATGCACATTTTATCTTGTATGCATTTAAAATAATTGATAAAACGATTCTAAGATTCACTTAGAATTAAAACTAATAAATATGGATTATACATGAATTGGTCGACTGATTAACACTTGGGAATTTTGTAGGAACTAGTATACCAACTAGTTTGACAAATATGAACTGGTTGATCGTTTCAACTGTTAATGAAACTAAAACGGCTATAAATGACTATTTTGTTTTTCTAAAAATATATTTATATAGCTTACCAACAAATAAAATTTGTAAGGGAATCCAAAAATATGTCATATACTTGTCATTTTAAGAGATCCTTGATCATATTTTTATTTATCCAATCAAACATTCATAATCTTGCATAAGAATATACATTCTCATTCTCAAAACACTTTCTAATCCCTTATATGTAATCTAGTGAGATATAAGGATACTTAGATATTGAGAGTAATTTTGTGATAATATATTCATATTT
Organism: Salix arbutifolia; assembly: GCA_025169955.1. NCBI lineage: Eukaryota > Viridiplantae > Streptophyta > Magnoliopsida > Malpighiales > Salicaceae > Salix > Salix arbutifolia. The sequence goes on along the minus strand of CM045916.1, from coordinate 3,147,369 downwards.
GTAAACCCTGAAGAGTTTGGGAAAAACTCTTGGCATTGGTGAGTTATTGTCACTAAGAAAAAATATTATGAAGCATATATCTTCAAGTGGGAGCAATTTTATACAGGGAAAATCTTCAAGTGGTGTAAAAATCTTGGTGTGGATTCATCAAGTGATAATTGTAATCTTGAACTTGGACTGGTGAAAGAATACAATACTCAATAATGGTTTAATGCTTGGTGTGAGGATGTAGGCTTGCCAAACCACGTTAAAACTGACTTTACAATTTCTTTCCCTAACCTATTTATTTTAAGCATTTTAATTATGTTGTAGTTATTTTGTTTAATTAAATTAAACTGTATTATTTACTAATATTAGTAGAGCACCTAATTCACTTCTTCTTAGCTATTATCATTGTCTTAATCATAAAACAACAATCAATATAAGAGCCTAGTTCTTATTTATAAGAGTTTGCTTATATTATGAGTAAAATGGATACAACTAGCTATAATTTCTAGAATTTTCATCCATATCTAGACCATTATTCTTTGATGATAATGATTATGCTTATTGGTGATCATATATCTTCAATCTAATGATTATGATTTGTGGCTATATAGAGAGAGAGAGAACTCATATACCTAGCAAAAATCAAAGATAGTATTATGATTTATAAAGCTAGAAGTGAATATGAAAAAAGTCATTTTCTAAGGATGTTAAAGCTATGAACACTCTATATTGTGCATTAAATAGATCACATCTTAGAAAAATACTAGGGATATATGACTTGCTTTTAAATAAAAAATAAAGGAATTGGTAAGTTAAATCATCCAAAATAAACATGTTAGATAATTAATATAAGTTATTAAAAATGCTTCCTAATGAATCCATAACTAGTATGTTTACTATAATGATGAATAGAACTAATAGTTTAAATATTTTTGTATGACTTATACTAATATCCATATTACGAACAAAATTCTTGGGTTCATATCAAAACAATTTGGAAGCAAAGGTGATTGTAATCTGAAAAGACAAGAACATCACCAAACTTTCATTGGAAGAGCTCATTAAATTATTCATGACACATAAGATTACTATGGAAAAACAAGAGCAATAAGAAAAGAAAGAGAAGAATTTGTCATTCAAAATATCCTTAAACTTCATGAAACATAGAAACAAGAAAGAATCAAGAAATGAACTTTAAAGGTTCTATAAATTTTATAAAATGACTCTTACCAAGATAGATTGTCTACTTCTTCATGAAGAAGAGTTGTCATCAAAAGAGAGCAATGAAAGCTACATAGAGTGATGATAATGATAAAAGTTCAAGTGATGAAGAAGAGCATGTTGCAAAGTGTTTCATGGTTGTTGACAGTCAAAACAAGGTATATCTTTTTAATGATAAATATGATCGTACCTATGAGGAATTAAATAAGATCACACAACCCACAACCAAGATTAAAATCAGTCTTATAAATATGAAAAAGGTATGATAAAAACGACACAATGAAAACTTGTCTCAAGGTACTAGCACTATTCGAATGAAGTCGAATGATGCCACAAACTCAATTAATATTTGATAAATCAAATTTAAATTGTTGAATAACCAAGAATAAAGGAATCTCTCTCGCATGTTAAAATAAAAAGTTTGTAATTGATCAAATAATGTCGAAATTCAGGCTCACATGTGTTTAAATAGTCTTGAAAAATTAACCCTAATAGATGTTTCTTTATAAGTTGAATTGATCCACTTATAAAAGTGACCCAAAATCTTTACTAGTAAGCCCAAACCTTGGATCCTAATTGAAAATAAATTATTAATTAAACACAAACAAGCCTTGAGTTGTAGTTAAAAAAATATGAAAATAAAGTTTATAAGCCTAAGTCCTATTCTATTATAAGAAGAAAAGAAGAAGAAAAAATTGTAAGTCTGATACAAGAGTTATTAATAGCCTATAATGTTGTCGAGTAATCCTAGGAACTTAAAAGAAAATTTTCCTCCCATTTGGTTTCCAAGTTAGAATATAATTTTGACCTCAGTCATGTAGTTATCTTTTTTTTGGACCATTTGGAACATGTAATGGGTCTTGGTGTTTTGGATTGATCCATATCATCTCCTCTCTTGTGAAAAGAAATCTACTTTGAATCAAAACTATGTTAAACAAAGTAAGATTATCAACATTAAAGATAACACTAACACTATACTTGAAAAATTAACTATATATATATTGTCATTGAGCCTCTCTAAAACTTGGAATAAACCCTCACCACAAAGATGTTATTTTGATTTATGGTTAGGAAACCATTCCTTACATATATGCACTCAAACTCAATAACTAGGTTGGACAACAACCTGTTTGCACCTTTTATTTGATTTAGAAGCATACAACCTGTTTCTTTTCTTCATTTGTAGTTGAACTCCTTTATGAAATTATCTCACCATCTAAACTTATCATTTCTTAAAAAAAAAAAAAGACAAAGGAATTAAGTCCATAGGAGTTAGTGGATTAAACTCATAAAAAATCCAAAAATAGAAAAGTCAGTGGTCAAATGCATAGTTCTATTATAAGTAAACACGACAAAAGGAAAATATTTTTCTTAAGTTTTTAGATTCTGTTGAAAAGAACACACAAAAGTTATGATAAAGTTATATTCACTATCTTAGTTTGTCCATCTGTTTGGGGTTGACAAATTGTTGAAAATAAAACTTTAGTACTCAATTTTCCCTACAAAGTCTTATGAAAATAACTAATGGAATTGACATCATGATCTGAAACTATACTCCTTGAAATGCTATGCAAATATACAACCTTTCTAAAAAACAAGTCAGAAACATGAGATGCACCATCACTTTTATAGTATACAATGAAATACTTCATCTTAGAAATCTATAAACCATAACAAAAATAGACTTTTTACCTTCTTTTTTACCTAAGTAAACCCTAAAAAAAGCCTATTCCTATCCTAAATTCTTGTTATCAAACCTAATTTGCTCTTACCGATTTTATCAAGTGTTATTATTAAAACATACAATTCTTTGTCATAAGTGGATAATTCAATATCTCCACTTAACTTCTCAATAAGTCTTCAATCCTACATTAACACAACTCTTATTCTTATTTCAAAAGCATTACATCCAATTTTAAAAGCTTTTATAAAAGTAGGTAAAGTTATAACAGGTGTATAACATATTTTTTCTTTCAAAAGAGAAAAAGTCAATTATTGTTCCTCTCCTAAATTTAAACCTAATTGATTTTTAATAATTTTATTTAAGGGTTCAACTAATGTACCAAAATCTTTCACAAAACACCTATAAAAACTACTTATCCTATGAAAGCTTTTTACCATACTTACAAATTTAGTGTGGGCCAATATTGTGTAGTCAAGAAATACAATTTTCTTCATGTAAAGGGTACACTTCTTAAGATTAACATATAATTTCTCACTACACATTACACTAAGTACTTCCACTAAGTACATTACACAAATGATCAAGATACTTATTTAAGTTTTTTCATAAATCAAAATGTTAACAAAATACACAATCACAAATTTACCTATAAAAACATACAAAACGTACTATGTATATTTACAAGTCCAAACAACATAAATAATCATTCATATAAATCATGTTTATTCTTAATTGCAGTTTCCACCCATCATCTTCTTCATCTTAATATGACGCCAACCACTTATCAAATCAAGTTTGGAGAAAATGCAAGATCCATGTAACTGATCTAGTATATCATCAAGGCTAGAAAAAAGATGTGTATACTTTATTATTGTGATGTTTAATAGCTCAACAATCAACAAAAATCCTTTATCTTTTATCCTTATTAGGAACAAGTAACATTAACATAACATATGGTCTCATACTTTTATAAATATACCATTTCTACATTACCTCATCAATTTGTCTTTGAAGCTCTTTCATCTCTTTGAGATTGCTTCTATAGCCTGGTCAATTATGAATAACAAAATTCAAATATAAGATCAATCTAATGTTATATTCCCCTCAAAATGGCAATTCACTATGGATATCTTCGAGAAACACATCTTCAAAATCCTACAATAAAGAAACAACAATATTAGGCATAACATAATCAAAGATCGTTAGTATTAAAGTAAGTCGCCTTATATATAAGTAAATTCATTGGCTTGTTAGTTAGAAACACATATATAACCTCACCTTTCTAGTATAAAAGATGGGTTTTTTATTTATATATAATTCGCATCACAATTATTGATTTTTTTCATTCTTCATATCTTATCTTTATTTTCAACTAGATTTGGGTGTTTTTGGATAGTGACCAAATGGTTTGATTTGTTTGGAATGTTGGTTGAATGTTTGTTTATGTTTGGATGAGTGGCGAAATGGATCGCAATTGTGTTTTAGGTTTTGGTTAAATTTAATGGTATTCTCTCCCTTTATTCTTTACATTGATTTTCTTTCCCTATAACCTCATACTCATATTTTAGCTTTCTTTGGTCATCATACACTTATTTGGATGCAAAAGGTATACAAGTAATAGTTTTTCTATTCTTATAATGATATAATTTTTTTGTAACTCCGTCATGAATTTCATTCCTATCATACTATCATGGTCTACCCTATAAGATGTGACAAGTTTACATTGGTACCACATCATATATAACTTCATCAATATATTTTCCATTAAAAAATAGAACCATAACCTGTTTAATCATTTTTACTTCACCACTATAATTTAGCCATTGCAATATATAACATCTAACATGTTTAACATTATATAATTTCAATTTACTAACAAAGATAATGTTAGCCATATTAGCATAACTTCGACTATCAATAATTAAACTACACATTTTGTTTGGTACATATCATTGTGTATGAAAAATGTTTTCTTTCTCTTTAAAACCATTAAAATATCAACCTCTTATATGATTATCGAGGAGAATCTTTAATTTCATACAAAAACTCTCTTTAGACATATTATCCTCCTAATTGTCTTATGTCTAATAATAAAAAAAAATTCTTGTAGAATCTATCAAACTCATATGAAAAAAACATTTAGAACATTGTTTATTGTGAGTTGTTTTACCATTTTCCTTATTTGTTTCTTGATTAAAATCTTTAATTATTTAAAATTGTGAGTATTTCATGCTTGTGTTTAAGAAAATAAAGCAAGTGTTCTTAGAGTAATCATCAATGAAAATCATTGTATACCTGGAACTACCTATGGAATGAACTTTAGAAGGCCTTTAAAGATCATAATGAATATAATCCAAAGTATCCTTGGTCCTGTGAACTACATCATCAAAGCCAACCCCGTTTATGTTTATCCAATATGCATTGCATTGCTCATAAGAATCCAAATAACATTTGCTCTAACCATATAAGATATTCCTTTTTCTCAATAAATTCATTCCCTATTCCCTCATATGCCATAGTTTTGTATGTCATAACTTGGTTACATTTGAATCTGACATTAAAGATTACGAGACTATAACAATTTCAATCATTATAGCAACCTATAACATATACATGTTAAGTGCAGTATTTTATGTCTTTATAGTAACAAATGCACTTTTGTTGATCCATATAACCTCACCTTTAAATTATACTTATATCTTTTTATGATGAATAGTACCTATAAAAACTAGATTCTTCTTTATATTAAGAATTATCTAACATCAATAAGTGTTCTAAATACTCTGACATATATTTTAATCCCTTATAATCATGATTCAATAAAACTTGACAAGAGAATTATCAACCATCAAAATAACCCCACTACTAGCATACTCATATATGAAAAACAACTCTTAATGGAAGAAATATGAAATAACAATTTGTATCCATTATCTAATTGTCCTTAAAATCCAAATCACTAGATGTAGTAAGAACATACTCTAACCTAGTAGAATTATTTTCAATAATATTAATCTTAGTTTTTCTCATTATTTTTCTTGTTCCTTTAACCATTAAGATCTTGATTATAATTGATATTTCTTCCTTTATTTCAGATAGTCAACCATAATATGACTTTTTTAAGGTAAAAATTGATCAAAATCATATATTATGATCTCACTTGACCACTATTGTTACTATGTTACTATCTTGCCCCTTGCTACAAATGCATCCCATTGATTACCACTAGGATTTCCACTCTCAAATGTCTCTTAATAAGATATTTAAAAAAATAAAATAAAGAATTAGCCTCTTCTAATATTATTGTTTTTTATTAAATAGAAAAGTATTTTAAAGATTTGATATGCAGAAGACAAAAAACATATAAATGACAAGGATTGATCCGCATAATCCATTTAACATTAATAGATAACAAATTTGTAATGATTGTATTAAACTCACAAGGATGAGATCTCATCTTACACTTTCTACCATACACAACATACACACACAACTTGGTCATGTATAAGGATTTAGATTTATCCATAAATCACATGCAATCTTTTTAGCTATTATTTCTTGCACAATATCATTTGATAAGTTGTCTTGTTGTCAAGGCTCTATCATCCATCTCTTTTTATTATTCATCCATCAATATAGCTGACTTTTTTTTCTCTACCCACAATAAATTTCTTTAAACCCTTTAAGGAAAGAGTTTTTTCTTATCTTAACATACACAAGTAAAAATTGTTGTTTCCATCAAACTTTTTAAAAATCGATTGTTGATAAAGACATTGTAATTTGCATCAAACTTGAAGTTTTACTACTAGATCGCACACACAAATATAGAAAATATCTTAGTAAAACAAAAACAATCACACATCACAATGATTTTACATGGTTTGACTATATCCATGTCTATGAGTGAAGATGATAAATTTACTATAGTCAAAATCAACACAACATTAGAGAACTCTATGTCAAATCCCAAGTACACTCAATCCTCACAATACACAATAGCTCACAAAAAATAATAATTTGATACTCAAAAAAAATAATCATGAGAACAATATATTTCAATACTAATTGGTAATGGATTAATAACAATTTTAAACCTATAAGGTTTTCGACGCTAGACAAGGACTCCATCAAATCCTTATAAAAAGATCATTCAAGTTTTCAAATTTCCGGAGAAATGTCTCCCCCCTCTCCTCTGCCTCTCTCTCGGGCTAATTAAAAAAAAATGGAATTTGCGTAGATAAATTAATAACTTTTCCTATTTATACATGGAATCATTACAGCCCTAAGTGCTTTATTGGGTGTGCGGGAAAACTGCACATATCACACTTTGGGTAATACAAGACCTCTCAAAAAAGCTGAGGAAAATATATCTATATACACCGCAAACAATTATACACCTGCTGTATTGTTGAAATTTTCCAGCGAAAAAACAGCACCAGATCTGCCCTCATTTGATAATTGGGAGGGTGCCATAAGAATGTAAATGACCCAAACGTGAAGGCATAAAAGATAAACCACACACCACAATTTTGCTGATGGATTTCTCCTTAGAAATACAACACCAGCAAGGAAAATGGCATCTAACTGCTGCACCAATGATCCCAAGTGTTTCCTTCCAGCACGAATTTTGTCCTCAAACATAGGCCTCAACTTTGAGTCAGAAATTGCCCATGTTCCTGATTCCGAAGTACTTGAATTCATCACTGACTTATTTTCCTCTAGCAACCTTGAAACAGCCTGAAAGTGCATGGTAGCATAAATGGTGAATCACAAAAATCCATTAGATTTTTTTTTCCTGTTGCCAGTGGTACTGCCAATCATTCCAAGTTGTAAACATACCTCAATTCTGAAAGCTATGGTTGCCTTTTCCGAGGAGAGCGCCTCAACCTGGATGAATAATCAATGTCAAAATTGTCTTCACGGAGAACTGACAATACATTTGTTAAAATTGACACTTGACAACTCAAGAGGACAAGGCTATCTTTCACTTGTTTACTCAAAACAACTAAACAAATCATGGCAGAAAGAAGTTAAGTCAATTCATAGACTTTTCAATAACCAATACATTGCTATAGGGTCAAAGCTACTTGTGGAAGTTTCAGCCCAGAACTCGTTGAAGATGAATGAATCAGTAGTCCTTTGCTAGAAAAGTTGTTCTATTTGTTAGAACTTGATGCCACCATTTACGAAAAGTTGATGCCACCATATACTTCCTAAAGTATTCCCACACAATCAACTCTTTTTTCTTGAATTCAACTCTTAACAACTAGTAGTTTCGGAGAATGACTGTCTATTTAGACCATAAGATGAAATAAAAATGTCTGGAAAAGCTCTACTCTTATTTCATTGGGCAGCTCAAATTGATCTTATTGAATTGAGGAGTTCTTGACTAAGAAAGAAAGCCATGAATAACAAAACTCCCTTGGTTTTACATATTAAGTTATAAAGCACCGTGGCTGCATGAGAAAGAATAAAAGTCTAAAACATTTATTTCAAAACATCAATATTAGAAATCCTTGGATAATATGACTTAATTGGGAGACCATAAGAAGAGAAAAACTGCACATCCCATTTACTACAAATGACTTGAAAGTTGTTTGAAAGACAAACCTGGGCTTGTTTCTGAATCAAATGGTCAGTTAACTGACCAAGCCTTCTCTTGAGCTCAATTTCTACTTCTGTTGGATCCTCCATCTCCTTTCTTGTCATATCAATATCTGCTTCTAACTTCTTAGCCTGAATTGACAAGTAAAACTCATGCAGGTAAGTATAACCTGGCATGGGAATGTATCCGCTGGACATGCCAGCATACCACAGAAAATCATCCAAAAAATTGCTTGAGATATAATATATCAAAAAGTCCACAGCCATATGAGTAAATTGTGAACATCATTTCTGTAGCTTAGCTATTGGGAACTGATTGTAAGGATAAATATCAAAATTGTCTTGCAGCATCCAAAAATCAGGTTAGGACACAAAATTGAGACCTTAATAATTAACAAGGTTTTATTGTTAAACATTTGTTACCAAATATCAGAGTGACTGCAAGCTCATCAAGCTTAAGATCTTCCATGCTTTATTTAAGCTTTGCAATGATGCAAAAGTATAATCTTTAATAAAAAAAAATTATTTCTTAAAACATGCATACAAGTTCTGGGCAAATTATTTTCAAACCAAATGCAAATTAAGAATACAGATTGAAAGTTTGCACTTAAATATGATAAGCTTCAGGAATTTATAAATCATGGATTGTTAAAAAAGAATGGGACATCAAGAAGTTGATTAACTAACAGATGTCACAAATACAGAGCAAGTTGACAACTCAGAAATGTTACATTATGTTGAAACATGAAAGCTAACCTTGTCTTCCAATCTTTGAACTTTATCAATTAGGAACAAGTGCTCTGTCTCAAGAATCTCTCGTTCAAATTGAACACCTTTCGAAGGTGAAGCCTACAGAATTAACACAAAATTGATTACAAACTGGCTGGTTTGGTGAAAAGAGTTTAACAAGAATCAGATAAAGCATATAGCCCCGTACAGGGACTGTAGGACCCTCCTTGACCTTTATTTGTGAACCAATATGATCAGAGAAGAATGTGACTCACCTGGTTTAGATATGTTTCAGTCTTGTGAGTCTTGGAGATCCTCCTCCTAAGTTCTGCAAGGAGAGAAGGAAACTCTACAATTCATATGTGCATTATAAAGTGATTTTATGCAAGATATACTTCATCTTAATGATCAAATTATCCTTGATATCCATAAAGATCACAAATTGGTTTAATGCAAATAGTCAATTTATGGTATCATATTTGTTGCTGGTTGAGATCAAATTGAAGTATAAAAAACAGTGCCAATATCTCATCTACAACCAAAAAGCTCAAGCTTTTTAATGTTTTCTATTCTTGTTATCTAATGAACATATAATTTATGATGATGAAGCAAGAAAAACAAGTTCTTAACAAGTTTCCATTATGTGAATAGACAATTTGTTCACCAGAAATTTCTAAACTAGATTTGGATATAGGAGTCAAAATATGACAGCCTGTTAAGGTAATTTAAAATTCATAACTAGTCTAACTTGATTTGTAAATTTTCTACCCAAACTGCTCCTTAATCCCAGAAATTATCCTAAATAGACCTCACAATTTGCAAATCTAGTATCTAAGATTTTAATCTACAGCTAAGCTATTCAGGTAAACATAAACATCATGCTAAGGCAAATGGGAGTTCCAGCAAAAGTTTTTTTTATCCATGGACCACAATTTGTTATATTTTAACATGTGATCGTTTGTCTATAAGAAAATGGTTATGATCCAAAGCATCTTAAGGAGACAGAATCTCAGTAATTTACATAATCATTGTTTGGTGGCTAAAGAGTTTTAGAACATGCTTTTATCATTTATTTAGAGTGGTGTGGGTTATGTCAAGATCACCTAGTCAGCTGCTAGTGATGACAGATAAATTTGTAGTAATATATTTTTGGAGTAGGGATATAAATACAAATTGAAGTTTCTGGGGATCAGGTGTTTGAAAGAATAACATAGAGTTGGTAGGATTTTATATTTATTAAATAGCCTAATTTGATGTAAAGGCAAGAGAAATATTTCAGTATTTAGGATTTTTCAATGTACAGCTAAAGAGGCAACAGTTGGAAATTGAAAAAAGAAAGAAAGAAATTTGGAGCTTGTCAGAGTTCTTTGATAGTGGAGTGAACAGTTTAAGAATAGTTGTCACATTAATATTGAGAGTGATGATAACATTAATGAACAAGATTAAGAAGAGAGAAGTACTCTCGCTAGTCATTAATCACTCTTGCCTTCAAGCTCAAACGAGAATATAGAATGATCCATAAGAAGGATTGAGGGAAAGGTTCACGAGCTTAATTCGTAATCCATAGGAAACTATACTCTTAGGTTTCTCTCCAATGAAAGTAAGAAGACTCTTCTACAATCTGTTAATGTTTTAAATTTGACTCTCTAGCGCTATTGTGCACACTCCATGCTTTCTCTTTCATGGTTGTTACAATCAATTCATTATTTATCAGCGCCAATAACAAACTTTAATCTAATTTCTGCAAGTCCAGTTACTAATTAACCTCAGACTTCAGAGTCAATACTATTTTGGTTGCACATTCCTAACACCTCAAACCTAACATTCTATTCCTGTACGAAGTTCAAGGAATTTATCACCCTGGTCCAGCAACTGACTTAACTTCCAACACAAACATATGCCTACCACATTGCCACTTCATAAACCTTCAGAATGTAGGTTCATTGAGATCTATATCCTGACAATAACATTTACAAATATTTATTTTTCTTTCCTCCAATTATCCCATAATGAATTGACTGTAAAGACTGCTGATGCAAGCTTTAACATTTTCTCTATTTCAAATGTTAACCCCACTTTTTTTCAAGAATTCATTGAAACATAAATGGACCATATACACGAAATATAGCAGGTTCATTAAAATAATCAGATCATAATCCAAGAGTGCACACCTTCAAGAGCCACTTCTTTTAATTCAAATTGTTGTCGGAGTTCTGCCACCTGATTAATCTAGTCACAAAAATACAAAAAAAAAGTAGAATAATTATGTCCATACATGCTGTATTATAAGTCAATAAAATTTCAAACTATAATCAGATAATGCTACTAGCATTGCATGTGGTCCCTTCACAAAATAGCATACCAGAATAAAAGGCATGTATCAGAACTCAAGAGAGAAGAAAAGGCTATAATTAAGCAAGGTAGAATTATAAAGCAAATTATCAAAAATAGAAGTTAATAAACTGTCATCTATTCTTATTCAATTTAGAAAGAATGCAATTTATTCAAAACAGACAAGAATATCTCAAACCAAATTCTGATTGAAAAGGAAGGTATATCAATCATAACTCAACCACTTGAATTAGATGTCCATCATACCTCTAGTTCAAGATTCTTCTGTGCAGTAGCAAGGGATCTTGCAAGATCAGCATTTGTGGTCTGCAATCACATTGCTCTTTAGATACAACTAAATTAACAAAAAAATATCCGCACTTTCTATTAAAAAAATGAAAGGATATAATAACAAATACCAGTCTTAACTACATCTAACGTGAGCATATGAAACAGACTAATGTACCTCAAGTTTAGCCAATCGGGCAAGAACTTCCATTCTAGTATTATTATGTTTCTGCTTTTCTAAGTCAACAGCCTCCATTGTTTCCATTGTAGTTGTCTGCAACTCGGAAGCCTGTCAGGGAAAGAAGAATTCATCACACAATTATTGCTTGAAAGAAAGGGGATAAGTTGATAAAAGTTTAAATTCTACAAATGTAAGAATCACATGGTATGAATCAAAAGCACCAACCACCAATATGGTTTGCACATTGTCTTGACCATGTCACTTATAGCAAATTCTTAGTTTACAGTAGTCTTAGAGATATTAGTATTTTGAAAGATAAGTGGAAAGCAAAATCTGACCCAGGGTTAAGCCGGTGCAAGCACAATCAAAAGTTATCAGCACCATTATAAGTGAAATTTCAGCTTTATCTATGTTCTTGAAGCTTGAAATGAGCTAGTGAGCTAGGTCAGATGGGTAGACTGGATAGATCTTGGGAAAATCTAGGGGGCGGGGCGGGGCGGATAATAGCTGCGCATCTCTTGCAACTTTTTAATTTTGGAACTTAGAGCTTTTGCAGTAGACAGGGACAATATCAGGGGCAATCTTGACAGGGAGAAAGGCTAGTACTAGCAATTTCAGCCACCCTGAACAGTGCTTTTGAAGATTTCTCCACCCACTTAGATCATTAGGTTGGAGAGATTCCCTATTCTCAACAGAATTATAAATCCACTGGATTCCAGTTGATTTGATCAACTCAATCCGTTGTCCTATTATTTTCAGCGATGTTCAACAATAACAAGTGTATAGTAGTACATAGAAAATTGAATGTACGTTTTTTGTTTACTTTACTAAAATCAAGAAAATGATGTGTTTTTGGTCATGCATTAAATCTATAACAAAGGAAACAAAGGGTGCTTAAAGGCCCATTCTTTTCAATCAAATATATCATGATCTAAATAATAATAATAATAATAATAATAATAATAAAGAAAACAAATCAACTATAACAGCAAAGCCTCTAAAATTACCTCTTGTACTTGTTGTTTTGCTCGTTCTTCAAGTATTTTCTCCAAGCTCTGCTTCTCCCCTTCCAATCTGGCAACCATATTCTCCCGCTCTTTGATGGCCAGCACAGCTTTTGCTGCTGCTCTCTCAGCCAAAATCTTCTTCCTTCTCTCCCTCTCCTGTTCACTCTCGGAATCAGATGATGAACCCGAATCACTATCTGAATCAGAGCTCGAATCACTAGTCGAATAAGTTTTCTTCAAATCATCCGAGACAGAGCTTCTAGATGCAGCACGAGTTCCATGCTTCCCTTTCACAGTACTTTTCAATCGACCATAAACATCACCAACTCCCTTCTTCACATCAGATATCCCATCTATTTTCTCCGGTACAGAAGGCGAAGCACCATTCTTATTTCCCACATGCAAAACCTCCCCTTCCACAACATCCTTATTTTCAACACGCCCACCATTTTCTTCACTTCCCTCATCCATCCTTTCTCCAACCACCTCACCACCCACATTCTTATTTTGCTCCAGTCCTGTCCCATCCATAACCTTACCATCACTTGGCAGCTCAACACTTGAAGACCTAGCTGATGAGCTAGACTCCTCTCCATCACTTGGTTTCCCATTCAATTTAAAATCCAACCTCTTTGATGTCACCCCGCTGTTATTCGTATCACTGTTACCCCTAACTTTCTGATTTCTTTTCGCCTCCACCGCCAACGAATTCAAACCCAAACTCCCTTGCTTCCTACCCTCCTTTCTTAAACCACGAATGGCAGGTGCCCCATTACTCCGATTAGGCGAACTTGCATTCTGACTCGGGGGGGTACCAAGCAGCTCAGTCCAGTCACTATCAGTAAGAGTGGCCCTTGGTTTGGGAGAGATTTTCAGAACATTCAAAACCTCCTTATCATTGACACTACCACCAACATTATTCGTATTCTTATTAATAGCAAAATCAGCATTCAGTTTTCCCTTGTAGTCATTGTTCAATTCATGTGTTTTCTTCTTCAGTTGATCCTTTAAAGACAGAGAACCCCCGGCTTTCGCTGGAAGATCAAATTTCTGATCATCGTCAGATCGTGTCTGTTCGTTCTTCTTCAATGATTCTGCTGCTTGCAGATCGATCTGAGCCGTTGATCACCAAACAAGAAAGCCGGAAAAAAATGAGCTAATTTTCTATCCCAAAGAATAAAAAACTGTAATAACAAAAGCACAATGACATTGAAAATAAACCTCAATGATAACAATAAAAATAAAGATCTGTTTGGCTAGTGAAAAAAGAAAAAGGAGAGGAGAGGAGGAATTTCACTTGCCTGTTCAAAGAAGGTTTCGGCTACTTTGAGTTTTGAAGAGATCCAATTCGCCATTCTCTCTCTATCTCTCTATGTCTTGTTTGTTTGGATTGAAATTAGTGAGTGTGAGGTTGTGGTTCACGCGCATAACGCATTTTAGCAAAGCGCATAAAATTTTGATTTGCAGAGAAGCAAAGAAAAATAGGGAGAAGAAATAGAGGTGTAGGGAGAAGAAATAGAGGTGTTGTTGAAGAGGTAAAGCTACTGTGACGGGTATGTGAGCTTTGTGAAGGTGTTTTGGAGTGTAGCGTGACGGTTTGTGGAGAGCAGGTGTGGTCTGTGAGGAATGGAAAGGAGACCGCGGTGTGCTTGTTGTGGTCTTATGCACGTGCGAGTAGAGTGCTAATTGAGTTGGCACGTGTGTGGATTATGACACGGTAACGTTTCAGACGAGAGAGAGAGAGATGGATATTGGATACAGATAGAGATCAGAGTCGATGCAACTGCCTTTTCGGTATTGTAATTTTAATTGAATTATAGTATCTTTTAAAAGTATATTTATTTTGAAGAAATATTAAATTAATATATTTTTAGTATTTTTTATGATGATTTAACAAATTGATATTAAAAATTAGAAAAATATGAAAATATTTTTATATATTTTAAGCGAAGATTATAATATAAATTAAAAGATGTGACAATAATAAATAAACTGAGAAAAAATTGATAACATAAAAATATAAAAAAAAATCAATTTGAGCTCATCCGAGTTAACATGTTAAATCTGTGACCTGGTCATGATAAAAGAATAACTCTATCAAAAGCAAACCAAGTAAAATTGTAAAGTTCAATTATCAAACAACTTAATATTAAAATAAAAAATTACAAGAAAATAAAAACAATTTCATCCTTTCACATTTGATTTCAATTATTTTTATATGAAGTTTATCCCCACCCCCTTATTTTTATTTCTATTTCTTTCATTTTTTATTTTTAATTTTTTATATATAATTTAATCCAATATTTTATCGATTTAAAATTTCACTTCGTTATATTTTAGGATTTTCCTTTTATGAGTTTAGTCTTAGGCCCATGACCAAGGTCATTAGTTTCAAAAGTTAACACAAGTTGACTTTAATCTTTTTTTTTAAGTTTTTTTAAAAAAAATTCAATTTCATCATTCAATATTAAATTTATTAAAAATTATTTGTTGAGCTTTTTCTTTCAATTTTCTCTCTATGAGATTACCTTAGTTTTATGTTCATGGTCATAAAGTTAACAGCTTAACTCGAATGACTCAATTGTTTTTTGTTTATTGAGTTTTTTATGTTTTAGTCCCTCAAATATATAAGCAAAATAGTCCTCAAAAAATAGTAAAAGAGAGATAAATTTATTCATTGATGAAATTTTAGGGATAAAAAAGCTGAATTTAGTTTACATGTATTCCTATTGATCAAAGTCTTGTTTGTCATTTAGTTTTTTCTTTTAGCTTTCATATCACCAAAAAAAAATGGGTTAAGAGAAATGGTTTAATTTTATGTTTTTTTGACCAATTTAAAGATTTTGAGGATATAAATTGTTTTATTTTGATTTTTAAGATGTTAATACTATTTTGTTAGATGAGAGTAGGTGGGAAAAACCCAAGTTTAACTTTTGACCATGTTTTTATGGTAAGAGTCTAGGGCAATAGATGATGTGTTGTTTTATTTAAAATAAAATAAAATAAAATAAAATAATGAATGATATATTGCCCATTCTTAAACCAAAAATAAAAAAATAAATAGTCACTCACGCGGCAGGCTTAGTAGTCTACCACATCCTAGACCTTCTTTGTATTGGGCTAGGCCATCGACCTATTTGTTTAGCTCAAATGCTTAATCTCTTTCGATGTTTTTTTTTTTTTCCATAATGTTTTAGATTTTGGTTGAAATGCAATATAAATAAAATATTTAATATTATATTAAAATTATTAATATATTTTGATATATTTTTAAAATAATATTATTTTTTGTTGTGAGAATGTTAACAAATTATTTTTTAATTATTATATAACTAATATGCCCATAACATTTGCTCATGAATATTCATTGAATTTTTTTTAATAGATCTTTGATTTTTTTATTATAATATTTTTTTCCCTCAATCACATAAAATATATTGAGACTTTATTATTTTCTTAATTTTTATTAAAACTTGTTTTCGAGATCATGATAGGATTTTATATAAAAACAATGTAGACAATAAAAAAAATATTATTTTCAAACAATAAAGAGATCCATTGATAAAAAGAAATAGATTGAAAACATAAATTTGTCTGCTGATTGAAAATATTAATATAACTTTACTTTAATTATATCTTCCTTTTATTCAAAATATATGTTGCTGATAAAAAAAAATTATTCAATACATTTTTAGTGAATACAAGACATTCCAAATTTAAAGGGAAAATGAAAATAAATAAGTAGACAAGTAGTAATTAAAGAAAACTACAAATTCTATATTGGTGAATAAAAAATAATTGTATATTGGTGAAAATACCACATTGCCCCTAATGCTTAGCTCAAAGGTTTTTGTGCAAGGGCAATTATATAATTATACTATTATAATGTATATTCTTAATCTTGGTGAGCAATAATTTTCTTAGGAAATTTAAAGTATTTAATAAATACTTAAAAACACAAATGTCCATGAGTTTTTTTTTATATTAAGAAAAACAACCATGGTAACAGAACAATAAAGCTTTAAAAGAGAGTTTAATGAAATTTGTTTTAAGAGGTAATAAAGTCATCCAACTATTTTTCTAATGAAATTTGTTTTCAGAGGTAATAAAGTCATCCAACTATTTTTAAAATATTGAAAAGACTAAAATATTTTAAAATGTAAGATAAGTTTTTTTTTAATTTTAAGAAAAACTAATGTAATTTTACAGTGCTTAAAGAACGAAAAAAAAACTATCTTTCTGCATGATTTGAAAAAAACAATTATAACATGAGATATATATACGAGAAGATAACCCCTAACCATTTACCCTATCTAGAGTAAATTAAAAATTGTACAACTTGAAAAGAATTTGGAAATGGGTTGATCAGGTTCCACCATTACAAAGAACAGAGCTGATTTCACTAACTAGTTTCAGCTAAAGAAACCAACAAAACCACTACACACAAAATAAAATAAAATAATACAAAACCAAGAATGCCCCCAGCCATCAACACACGGCCTCAAAATCAATAAGGGCAAAATTATTAGCGTGCTATTAAAATCCATAATAAAACACCTCATAATTTACAGTGCACAACACAGTAAAACACTCATAAGTTTTATTTTTTAGTTAATATATATACCTAATTCAAAGGGTTTTTTTCTTTCTGTAAAAGCAGTTTTATAATTATATTAATACTATCCCGAGTCTTGGTGATAAATAGTTTCCTTTGTAATTGTTTTTTAATTTAATTTAATGTTATGAAATCGCCAATTCATGGTTAGACATGATTTTCCACTTTGCCGCAAGCACCCAAAACCCACTACCACGCCTTTGCTAAAGGCGTCCAAATTTGCAAGTAGTGTAGTTATTTTAGTTGAAGCTTTGATAAATTGGAGAGATGGTAGATAAAATAAGAATCTTATGTTCATAAAAAGAATATTAACTTCATCCATCCATCTTATCAATTATCAATTTATTAGCAGGTGATCCAATGATATAAGCTTGGGACTAAAAAATTTGCTTTTGTTATAGTCTCAGGTTCGAGTCATGTGATTGTTAATATGATAGTCACTGAAAATTTATATAATTATTAATTTTAGGACCCATGAAATTAATCGAGGTATGCACAAACTCACTCGGACACTCATAGTTAATAAAAAAAAATATCAATCAATCATAGACTTGTGACAGTAAAATCACATGTTCGAGTCTATTGAAACTTGATAAATATTGTATAAATGTAGGAAATAAAAAATATATATTAGCTTTTTTAGGGTATATCATAATAACATTTTTAACATATTATGAAATTACATAGAGGCAATTAAAAAGTTGGAATATTCACAAAAATATATATACAACAATCTGTCAAAGAAGTGACAGGAGAAGTCGAAATTTCATGCTAATACATCGATCAACATCATCATCATCAATGTTTTTTCTTATCATTAATTGTTCGTTGATGACCGAATTAACTACCAAACAAATGAAAAAAAAAGAGAATAAAATGTTTAAAAAATGATAATAATAATAATAATAACAACAATAATACATGAAATGTAAAACAACTTGAGAAGCATTTTCCAAAACTTTCCCCTACTTATCTATCCATAAATTAATTGGAGCAGCAATAACCAGCTTGTTTAGTTGCAGAAACTTCATCGATATTAATTACTTCTTTTCCTATCGGAAGAGTCTTTATGGTAGTAATTGTCGTTTCATTCTTCTTGGCCTCCAAACTTTTCTGGCTTGCGATCTCATGGATTCTAGTGATCATTTGCATGAATGATTCCTCCACATTCAAGTTCTCCAGCGCTGAAGTTTCCATAAAATACAAAGCTTCAGCCTCTGCAAAATTCTTACCATCATCTTCCTCGACCTCTCTAAGATGACTTATATCAGATTTATTTCCGATGAGAACAACCACCATGTCTGAACTTCCAAACTCTCTCAGCTCATGCAACCATTTTTTCACGTTGTCAAACGTTGCTCTCCTCGTAATGTCGTATACTAGCATTGCACCTAGTGCCCCACGGTAGTATGAGCTAGTAATAGCTCTAAACCTGAAACAATTAAAGTTATTTCATCTTAAATATTGAAAAAAAAAAGAATACATTTATTTCATGTTTGTGGTCACAGAATAGGTAGTTGGATCTGAATTTACACCATTTAAGACAGAATTGCTAAAGCCTTGCTCCACAAACAAGTTTGAGTTGCTGCAAGACATGGAGGAAGATGATGAAAATGAAGAAAAATGAATGATTGTAGTGATCTTCAGGGTTAAAACCAAGATTGTTAATTCCATTTCGGTTGGTGTTTTGTTTTTTCAATTGGAGTAAAATATTTCAGTTTCGGAGCATTTTGGTGCGCTGTTTCGAGGTTGTACGGTTTATATATATATATATATATAATTAAATATATTAGTTCAAAAAAAAATTTAGTTCATATTCAAAAATAAAATTATTTAGAATTGTACAATTTAATTTAAAAAAAACATAATAAAATAATTTTTATAAATAAAATTATAAATATATATAATATTACAAGAATACCATCATTAATTTCATAATATTATAATAAAAGTTGTTTTACACTTTTGTTGATAGCACCGAAGGAAGTTTCGTGGGGGTAAAAGCTCTGCACAGAATTATTACGGTATGGATAGGAGATTGCGTTCACATTGCCCACAAAAAACAAAGCCTGCTATAGCCATCGATCGTCGTCATCATCATCACATGAATTTTATATGAAAATCAAATAAGAAGTGTATTTATTACGTTGGGGTGTATAAATTTGTATAATAATAGTTATCAACCGTTTGATAATCTTGTATTCGACAAGTCAATCTTAAAATAATGTTTAGATTTTTTAAAAAATAATAAAATAAACTTTGTGTTTTCTTAAAAAATATATATATTTAGAATTGACTGTATCATGATTCAGTGAGGTTTGACCAGGTCGGCTAAATAAATTCCCGTCAACTAAATAAAATAAATTTTAACGAGTTAATCTTCAAATCAAATCAAATTAAAATATGATTTTAGGTTAATAAATCAGTAGATTGGCCATTAAGCCAAGCCAAACATAATAACAATAGAATACATATTGGTGTGCAAGGATTAATTATATTAAACAAGAAAAATGATTATAAATTATACATCAATTGTCATAGGATCCAAATCACATTAGTCTTTAATTTTTGTTATTGCATCGACAGAGTCGTGTGTCTTACGGACCTAACCCATGAAAAGAGAGCACAAAGTGGACGGGAAAGTGCTGGAGATTCCGAGGGAGGAGGACTTTGTAGCAGCTACCTAGTAATTCGATCGACGTTCTTATCATGAATCTCTAGTGGATTTACTTTTTCGTTGCCCTATTAAAAATCTAAGATGAACAAGATATATAGAGCTCCAAGTCTTTATGTGGGTCCCAAAAAATGGAAAGTATGTTCATCTTTGCTTTGCATTTTAATGGAGGTCAGATCATGATAAATAGAGTTCAAATTCTGGCAAATTAAATTCTGCTGGAATCTCTTAATCATGCATCAAAATTCAAAGGGTTAGCTAGGTTGGTGGGCTGGTTATAGACGAACATGTATTTTCAGACACATACACAACTTTTGGCAAATTTCAGATATGAAAACATCTAACCTAGCTAGGCAGGAAGATTGTCACCTGACAACATCATCGGAGAAAAACAAGAGAGATATAAGATAGGCTTACCTTTCCTGGCCAGCGGTGTCCCATATCTGAGCCTTGATGAGCTTATCGCCGACTCTTATATTCCGGTAAGCAAATTCAACCCCTATAGTTGGCTTTGAATCTAGCCGGAATTCGTCTCTGGAAAACCTTGACAGAAGATTGGATTTCCCAACAGCAGAGTCTCCAATAAGAACTGCTTTAAAAAGATAATCACACTCTTCATCATATGAATCATCAGCCATGTATATATATATATATGATCAACTCCCTAAATACCTAGCAAGCTCTCTTCCTCAGAAACGAAAAGCTTAGGAAGGGATCCAAAAGAAAGTTCAAAACTTCCAAGAAATAACACACAATTTTTCAGGCATGATGGAAAGTCATGTATATCTATCTATCTATATATATATAAAACAAAATAAATAAAAAATCTTCAGATTTACGATTGGAAATAAAGAGAGAGGTATATGAAGTAAATTAGTAATCTTCTTGGCATAGGCTTGGAGGGTATTGAGTGTTTACATGTGGAGACATCGATGGAGACATGATGGCTGTTTCTATAATGTTGTCAAGATAAAGAGGAATAATCCATAATCCAATCTTAATTCTTAACCCTTCCGATATTATCACAACTCCTGCAAAAAGGCGAGCGAAGGACCACTAATGACCTTCCACGTAGCACTTTTCTATGTTCCTGCTGCCATCCAATGCTCAAGTGGCCATTGCTGAAGTGGGATGTCTCAGCTGAGAGCTGACAGTGTTGTCACTCTATCAAGGATCCATTGAGGCTATAATGGTTAATCATTTCAGTCTTTTATGTTATAATTTCTAAGCATTTGGGTTTGACCCATAAGTTGGTGGTGAGTTTCATCTGTATAGCTAATACATGACGTCATTAAGATATCTTTGGTTTTAAAATAAATTATTTATTTTCTTACAACAGTACTGAATTAAGTAAGAGCTGTGTCGGGATGGGAACTTGGAAGGCAAGCAAAAACAGGCACAAGGTAGGGAAATAAAACGCTTAAATTTAGAAGCAGGCTCGACAATAGCCCGTGAAACGAAGGCAAACAGACAAAGCTATTATGACTA
Source organism: Salix arbutifolia (assembly GCA_025169955.1). Lineage (NCBI taxonomy): Eukaryota > Viridiplantae > Streptophyta > Magnoliopsida > Malpighiales > Salicaceae > Salix > Salix arbutifolia. Next base: position 3,125,559 of record CM045916.1, on the reverse strand, counting down.
TTCAATTTTTCTTATATAAATTATAAAATGAAAAAGTAAAGGATCTTCGGGATAAGTCAAGATAACTTTCGGCTTTCACGAGATTAATGAAAAGCTTTTGGATGGGTTTGACAGTTTTTTTTTACTTTTTATTTTAAATTAAAAAATTTGAGTGGTTTTAGATTATTTTTATTTTAGATTATTAAATAAAAAAATATTATTTTAATATATTTTTAAATAAAAAAACTTAAAAAAAAACCTAAATAGCAATCGCAAATAGTAACTTTGAAGTCAAGCTGATTACTGTAGCTTTTCGAGATTATGATGATTCCACTTGTTCTTCTTTCCTGATAAAGGCTAATTAGACATCTTAATTACAGGATATCATGTAAGGAAAAAAAAAAAAGCACAATGTTTGGGGGTGTTTGGGAGTGTTTTTTAAAAGTATTTTTGAAAAACTTAGAAAATTTTTTATTTTTATTTTTAAGTTTAAATTAATAAAATTTGATGTTTTTAGATTATTTTAATGTGCTGATGTCAAAAATGATTTTTAAAAAATAAAATAAAAAAAAATTAATGTATTTTTGAACAAAAAGATGCTTTCAAAAACAACCGCAACCACACTCCCAAACAGATACTAATCAAAAAGAGAAAGATGAGAAAATAAGTTCATGATGTCACTAATATTTTATGATATATTTCCATCTACAAATTATTACAAGTCACGACTAATTAAAATCATTTCTACCTAATTAAAGTTGTGCATGCCTTCAAACAGCCAACAAATCAGCATAAGAAAATTAACTGAAACCCAAAAATTTCTTAAAGTCAAATCCATGAAATGTCAATGTGAAATAACACCCATGTTAAACTCTTCTTGTGAACACCAAGATCGATTCTTTTAGTGGTCAGAATCGGTATTAACTAAAATATTATCTCTCTAGAAATTTGACAATTTTTCTTTCTCCTCTCCCTAACCAGAAATTAAAAGATAAAAAAAATAAAGTTTGTATCAAAAATAATTTTAAAAAAAAATCTACAGGGAGTAAAATGTGTCAATGGGAAAATAGAAGGATGAAAGTGAACTTTCTTATGCAAACTTTGAAACCGACACCTATTTTATTCGCCTTTTTTTTATTTCACCCTCTTTCTTTAGTTTGACATTCCATAACAATTTAACTTAAATTGATCTTGAATTTCATCACAAAATGAAAAAAAAAAACTAGAAAAAAAAGAATACGAATGAAAATGAAAATGAAAAAAAAAATATTTGATGCATAGTGTGTGTATCCATAGTCAAGCACATTGGCAATTTGCTACTTGAAAAATGCAACAGCATTTAGAGTTCTCTACTATGTCACAGTTCAAGTCATTTTTTTTTAACCGTAAAAAACATATAAATGTCAAGAAACCTAAAATTTGATGCATATTGGATGAGATACTTGTAGGATACTAATAATACATAAAAGTCAAATTGAAACAAATTAGTAAGCACGAGTCAATTGCCATGCACTTCGCTGCAGTAATAATCAAATATTTTAAAATGTAAAACACAAGTTAAAGGTGTGAGATTTTTTATATAATGCTATTCATTAGGGCAAAATAATCAACATCGATAAAATTTATGTTAAGTAATATTAAAAAACCTAATGATACGATAATTTTTTACGATTAATATTGATGTCAAGTAATATAATTTTAAAGAAATAAAATAAAAAAAATCAAAGACAACATTGAGTCATATAATTTTTCAACCATTGATCTAGGATATTAGATTTGAAATATTATATATAAAGAATTTGCAAAATTTAATTCTTAATAAATATAACATCAAATGAAAAATTATTTGAATGATTATTCTCATTTTTATTATTATGATTGAAGGCAAAATCAAAATAAATAGTATTAGCATAAAAAAATATTATTTGATTCGAAGAACAAATGAAAATAATTAAAGGACAAAAATAAAATTAGTATTATCATCATCATGAATATAATTGTTATAATTGTTTGGATTCTAATAACATTAGTTATTATTGATATTTTTAATATTATTTTATGAGTTATTATCACTATTATTATCACAACTATAATTATTAATATCATAAGTATTATAATCATTATAATAAATTATTATTTTTATTATCATTATCATTACTATAATTGTTTAAACAATAAAAATTATTAAATTATCCTAGAAATAAAATTGTAACAAAAGAGTAAGCAAGAAAACAATTATGAAAAAACAATCTTATTGTGTAAACAATGAAAATCATAAAAATAACTTGAAGAATAAAACAAAAAAAACCAAAAACTTTAACAAAAAAGAAAATAAAAAAAAATAATTATTATTAGTATAAAAAACCATTTGATTTGAAGAATAAAAAAAGAAAAAAAAAGGACAAAGGAAAAAAAAGAAAAAATATCAATTCTAAAATTATTATCAATATAAATTAAAATTCTAGGACTAAATTGAATAAAAATTAAACCCCAACAAAGGAGAAAATCATATAAATTAAAAACAAAAAATAAGAGTATAAATACATAAATATGAACAAAAAATAGGGATTGCTCTTATGAGATTTGAAAACAATTAAAAGAATCAAAACCAAACTAAAAATTAAAAGAATGAGGACTAAAACAAAAAACAAAATATATAATCAATTTCAATTGAAATACAAAATTGAAACAAATAAAAACTTCAATGCCGAAACAATTAGAGAAATAAAAAACAAATAAAAAATTAGGAGAATAAAGGTTGAAAGAAAACATAACATATATAATAAATTTCAATTGAAAGACAAAATTGAAATAAGCAAAAACTTCTATAAAAAAAATCAGGATAGAATAAAAGACCAAGGACTAAAATGCAAAAACCATAAACAAAGAGGAGTACAATGTATTTGCGACTGGAGGAGAGAGAAAAGGGGGGAAAGATTAATTGACCATCGACAAGTCTCCGATCATCATTATACAACATGTATACCATTATGTTAAAGAGATCATGGCGATAAAGACATTGAGACAACATATGGATATTTTCCACCACTGGAAGGAAGATAACTATCGACACGTCAGAAAGAGGCGCTAACAATTTTTTCAAAAAAAATAATTCAGAAATATAAAATTACCATAACACCCTTCGGATCCCGTGATAATAACGAAAACAATGCATACAAAAATACCAGCATACCCCTAACACCAACTCTTCACTTTCTTTTTTACAAGGGCACATCAATTTTTGTATTGTTCATAGAACTTCTAATAAAATGTATAGATTTTAAATTGATATGAATTTATTTGGTCAATAAGTTTAAACAAAAATTGAATGATATTTTTTGAAAAAACAACTAATGTCAAGCAATACAATATTTTAAAAAAAAAGATAATATTGAGGAACAAAATTTTCCCAAATCATTAACCCAGGATATTAGATTTGAAATACCATACAAAGAGAAGTTGCAAAAATGAATTCTTAATAAAAATAACATTGAATGATGAATTATTTCAATTATTATTCTCATTGTTATTATTATGATTGTTAAATTATCATAATCATTATAGCCACCACCATCACCATTACTATAAATAATTAATATTATAATTATTATTGGCACTATTATCGTTGTCACCATCAATATTGTTATTATCATTGCTATCATTATCATAATAATTATTATGATTACTAGCACTGCAATTTTTATTAATATTATTAAAATTATCATTAGTATTATTATCATTATTTTAAATATTTTTGTTATTATTGATATTCTTAATATTATTCTATAAGTTATTGTTATCATTATCCTCACAACCATAATTATTAATACCATAACCATTACAACCATTACAATAAATTATTATTGTGATTATTATTATCATTAGTAATGTCATTGTTATTACCATGATTATAACAACTAAAATTATTATTATTATTGCGTAAATAATAAAAATTATTAAATTATCTATAAGAATAGAATAAAAAACCCAAAAAAAATCACAAAAGAACAAACAAGAAAATAAAAATAAAAACGATAACTAAAATTATTATTATTATTATTATTGCACAAACAATGAAAATTATCCCAAAGAATAAAATAAGAAACCAAAAAACCTTAAAAAAGACCAAAAAAAATATCAAAACCAAAATAAATATTATTAACATAAAAAATAATTTGATTTGAAGAGAAAAAAAAACAAAGACAAAAAATGTTAAGGAACCATCTTACCTAAAAGCTTAAGCTTATAAGTGAGGCCTTAGAATATGATTTATATTATTCTCTAACACCCCCCCTCAAGTGAAAGCTCTTTGGACTTTAAACTTGCACAAGCCCACATCACCTTGTGCTTGGTTTTTATCAAATAGAATGAGGGTGGTGAGATTCGAACTCGTGACCGCTGGATCAACAAGACTCTGATACCATGTTAAGGAACCAACTCACCTAAAAGCTTAAGCTTATAAGTGAGGCCCTAGAATATAAGAAAAAATATCAATTTTAAAATGATCATCAACACAAATTAAAATTTAAAGATTAAATTGAATAAAAATAAAATCTCAACAAAATAGAAAATGATAAAGATTAAAAAACAAAACAAAGAGTATAGACACATAAATATGAACAAAAAATAGGGATTGCTGCAGAAGGCTAAAAATATTAAAGAAATTAAAACTAAATAAAAAATTAAAAGACTAAGGGCCAAAATGAAAAACAAAATATATGATCAATTTTAATTGAATAGAAAAATTAAAACAAATCAAAACTTCTATAGTAGAAACCAGGATGAAAAAATAAATTAAAAAAGAAAAAAAATGACTAAAGCAAAAAAAATATTATTAGTATAAAAAAATCATTCGATTAAAATAAAATATAAAGCTTTTGGGTTATTTACATATTAGGCTTTTAGTGTACTAATGGGATGGTTCACCACGAACTTTTGGAGAAATTGATGTTTGGAATTTGGAGGGATAGGTTTTGGTAGTTTTTGTTACCTTTATACCCTCATTTTACATCTATATGCATATTTTCTCATTGTTTTCCTATCAGGTTATCTTGGAGGAAGTGAATCAACAATTTGTGATTATGCATTACCTTCATCATCTTATTGCAGTTCGATCTCAAATGCATGTTAAGGCATTCCATCTTATTCAATATTAAATATTCTGGTCTATAAAAACATAATCTGCTACTGCTGAGCTACTGAAAAGGACAACAACACTACTGCTGATCTTGAAGGCTGCTGCTCACGGTGCTGGAGCAGAGAGGCTCGCTGTGCTGTGGAGGAGCTGCTTTTCTGACGGTGGAAGATGCAGAGGAAATGGCGGATGGTTGACCGATGGGCTAGCGGTTGAAGGTGTTGGCAATGGAAGCTGCTGGAGTTAGGTATTCCACACAGGGCTAAGAGGCTGATTCAAATAAGATTAGTGTTGATTATTTTGGAGTGGTATTACTGCTTTCCTATTGTTCTTTTTTCTTGCCACCTCAAAGTCCAACTGATTTGACTTGTGAACTATTATTTTCTAAATCATTCCAGAAATTTATATAACTGGTTCTGGAAAAGGCATGCATTTTTGAAGGCCAAATTAAGCTTCTGGATGCAATTGATCGAGGAAGTGTCAAAAACAATCAAGTTTTTTTCCCATTGCTGTGCAGGTGACAACGTTATCGATCTTATTCTTCCATGCCTGCCCTAAGAAATCCCTATCTGAGCTTTTCCCTGATACCTTCTGTATGGTTATTTATTCCGTAAACTAGGTCAATTAAAAATTAAACTTCCTAATTTATTTTGATTTTTTCTACAATATTATCATTGTCTTATAACTCGAGTTACAAATTTAACATTTTAACTTGGGTTGATCGAGGTCAATCCAATATACTATTATTTTAATATTAATAAAGATTTCATATGGAAATTGTTTTTAGTTAAACTATCTTATATGAGTTGTATGAATTGCTCTTGAACCTACAAGGTTAACTCTCACACGTTTTAACTTTTTTTTTATACTAGAAAAAACAAATTAACAACATTTGAATATTTTTTTATGTTCAAGAAAAACTTGAGTTGACTCACAACATAGAGCGATCAATGATCTAGTAAATATACTAAAAGTCCTTGGCATTTCAATGTAGCAGTGAACAGTGAAATGCCAGGGTGTTTTACAATTTGGTCTTTAAAATAAAAAATTAAGAACCTTTTTTAATTGTTAAATATTACTTTTCAATTTAATCCTTCAACAAGAGATTTGTTAGGTGTTAGTCTTTATAAAAAAAATTATTTCCATTCTATAAAGGTATCTTAATCTTATGATTTGTTTCATGAATTTTCTAGGTTAGCCGTGTTGCCTTAGAGTTTTTTTTCTCATTATTATATTTGTTGTTTTGCTCAACTTCATCTTTTAATATTAATTTGATTAGAAATTAGACTTCATAATAATAATAATTACTTGATTTGTTTTCTATGGGTTTATTATTGTCTCATGACCTAGGTCGCAAGTTTTATGGGTTAGCCAGTTTGACTTAGTTTTTTTCCCTTTTTTTAATTGAATTTTTTTTCAATTTCTTCCTTCAAATTACATTGATTAGGAATTGTACTTTATTTCAATTTCAATTTTATTTGTTTTATATTGAGTTATCTTAGTCTTCTCACTCGGGTTTGATAGGTTAACCCAAGTTAGCTCGGGTTATTGTTGGTGTCCTTTTTATATGGGTTTATCCTATAAAATTGGGTTGATTGAGAATTGAGTTGAATAATTTTTTATTTTCTTTTTATAGGGTGATGAGGGTCTCATGATCTGGGTAACAGATTTGTTAGTTTAATTCGAGTTGATTTGATATAGTGTCATTTTAATACTTATAAAAAAACATATCGTCTTGATTTTTTTGAGTTAAAATATATCTTTCTCAGTAATATGGGTTATTTATTGACCTGTCAAATTAATTAGGTCATATCAAATCAATTCCTATGTAGTTTTAATTTGTTTTTATACTAAAAAAACACATTAACGACACCTGGTATTTTTTTTAAGTCTAGAATTTTTTTTATCTAACTAGTAGCATAATACACTCAATTATCTAGTAATTATACTAAAAGGCCTTCGTATTTAATTGTAACAGTGAATTATCAAGGCATTTTACGATTTGATCCTTAAAAAAAATAGACTATCCTTTTGTTTTCAATTTCATCCTCCACATCAGGTTTATTGACCATTAGACTTCATAATTTATCATGATTTTCTTTCTATAGAGTTCCTAGTGTTAAGATCCATGTCGCGAGTTTTGCGGGTTAACCATGTTGACTCATTTTTTTTGTTTTTTAAATTTATTTTCTCAACTTCATCTTTCAATATCGGGTTGATTAGAAATTAGAACTCATTATAAAAATTATTTCTATATTTTTTATGGGGTTATCATGGTCTCATGGTTTCGGTCGCGAGTCTTGCACGTTAGCCAAGTTTACCTAGTTTTTTTTCTTAACTAAAGTTTGTTTCAATTTCATCCTTCAATATTGGATTGATGTTGAATTAGAGTTTAGAACTTTTTTCACAATTTCTTTTCTATGCATCACAGACTTCTCACCTAGTTTTGAAAAGTTAACATGCATTAACTTTAGTCACTATTTTTATCTTTTTTATTTAATCTTATTTTTAATATTAGGTTGATTAATAATTAGGTTGAATATTTTATTTTATTTTATTTTTATTCTATAAGATTATCAAGATCTCATGATCTGGACAACAAATTTGACACGTTAACCCTAGTTGATATAAGTCAATCCAATACATTGTCATTTCAATACTTGAAAAAACATGTCATCGTGGTGTTTTTATTTAAACTATATTTTTCTTTGTCATTTGGGTTCTCTTTGGACCTACCAGGTCAATTAGGTTATATCAAGTCAATTCCTATGTAATTTTAATTTTTTCTACTAAAAAACACAATAACAACACCTATATATTTTTTATATCAAGAAAAAAAATCAATCTAACCTGGTATAGTGCATACAATTATCTAGTAATATACTAAAACTCCATAGCATTTCACTATAACAATGAACAATAAAATGCCAAGGCATTGTAAATTTTGGTCCTAAAAAATTAAAAATTGTGAGAGTTTTGTTTTTTAGTTGATTATTTTTTCAATTTCATCTCCAAATTAAGTTTACTAGGTTTTAGACTTCAATTGTTTTTTATATGGAATCATTTTGGTCTCCTCACCCAATATTAATAAGTTAACTCGGGTCGACTCAGGTCAATATGTTATTGGATTATTTGGTAATTGAGTTGCATATTATTTTTTTATTTGTTTTTCATAGGGTTATCACACTGTGTATAACCTGGTCACCATTTAAGTCGGTTAACTTGATTTTTCCCTCTTTTTTTTTTCCAATCTCAACCTTCAATATTGAGTTGATAAAAAAGATATTCTTTGTAACTTATTTAAGAGTGTGTTTTATGAGGTTTTAATGGTTTTATGGTAGGAATGTCAAGTTTGTTCTGTTGACTTGGTTGGTTTTTTGTGTCTTTTTTTTATTTTGTTTTTAATTTCATTATTTAATATTAAGTTGATTGTGATTGAGTTTCATAATTTATTTTGATGTACTTTTATGGGTTTGTTCTAGTTTCATGACCTGAATATAGAAGGTTAATCTAGATCGACTCGACTCATTTTTTATTTAAAATTAGTTTTCAATTTTATTTTTGAACATTGAGTTGATTGAGAATTGAATTTAATATATATATATATATATACATTTTAATATATTTTTAGTAAAAAAAAATACTTTCAAAAATAATTAAACTGAATAGAGATCGCAAACTAAAGAATAAAAATACCTTCAATAAACCAAAAAAACAAAATGAAGATACTGTTAACGGTGGAAAAAAATAATACTTTTCCTTGTTGGCCTTGAAAAAACATCTTAGCGATGTGTTTTTTTAAATATAAAATAGTTTTGTGGGGATAATTCTGGTATTCTAAAACTAACTTGGGGCAAGATAAGTATTGGAATGTATAATAAATTTACAACATTATCTTAAAATAAGTCAATTTAGTTTTGTATTTTCAATTTAAAATGTATATTAAAAAATATTTTTTACTCTTAGAAATGAAAAAAGAAAACTAACGATTATATGGAGGGGCCTTTCACTATTTTCAATATTATTGTATAATAAAAAGAAATTAGTGTTTTTGATGTCAAATTATTTAAGGGTGTTTATTTTATTTTATTGTCAACCAATTCATGGACTTGCAAGGTAAATTTTAAATGATTTGTTTTAACTCAAGGGACTAGATAGTATTTAAGAGTGTGGTAATAATTGTTTTTTCAAATTATTTTTTATTTGTTAATGTATCAACATAATATTTTTTTATTTTAAAAAATAAAACACAAAAACAAATGAGCTAGAAATATGTGAGATAAAAAGAATGATTGGTAAATTTTAAAACGGTTATAAGCCACCATTCATTATAGTAAAAGTTAAAACATGCTGAGAAATCAATGTAGCTCTCAACACAAATTATTGTGGATTGATATAGTATAATTACTTTAATACTCTTCAATTGTTAAAATTTACACCTTTGATTTAGGGGTCTTTTCCTCTCGCCCGATTGTTATTAAAAGATTATTTGAAGGTGTATAGATTTTTTCTAAATTTTTTACAAGGTGAAAAATACTCCAGTGCATTTAAGGTCAACAAAATTTAAAGTTGTTGACCAAGGGCGAGCTTTCTTAACTTTTCACAAGTTTTGTAATAGTTACAATATTTCTTTACTCCCAAGTTTAGAAAAATATTGAGCTATTAGACAATAGTATTTCAAGTTTTTTGAAAATTATGTATAATGAAATAATGATTTGACCTTATAACAACAAAAAAGAAGCTTTTTCTTTAGGGGTATTCTGGTATTTTCATGTGTTTTTTTTTTAAATTATTGATGCGTGTTCCAGATGCGCCTGTGATTAAGAAGCATCTTTGTCATACATGCAGCAGCGTGTGTAGTATCGTCTAATAGCCAAATATGGTCATTTCACATGGTGTGACATGTGTAGTCTTATACTTTTTGGATTGTCAATGGTGTTGATTATGTTTCTCTCTTTCTTTTCTCTCTCCTAACAACTAAAATATATAATTGTCATCTTAATTTGTTGTTTGTTAATTTCAGTCGCCATTCTATTTATTTTTTATTTCATTTGAATTCCTTTTATGAAGTTTTGTTGTTTTTCAACTCTCCTTCAATTGCAATTTTTTATATTATTTTTTTCATTTTAGTTCTCTTTTTTTTATTCCTTTAAAATTTCATTCTTAAGTCGTTTCTAATTTTTGTTGGTGTTTCTTGATCTATCCTTTTAATTTTGATTTTTGTCTTTTTTTTTCTTTTGTTTGAGTTTTATTTATTTTTAATTTAGTATTGTAATTCTAATTTGTGTATATGATGTTTTTTGAATTGATACCTTTTCTTTTGATTTTTTTTTATCTCTTAGCTCTTTTGTCAAGGATTTTTTATTTAGTATTGTATGATTTTTTTCTAAATTTTTACAAGGTGAAAATACTCCAATGCATCTAGGGTCAAAAATTTAAAGTTGACCAAGGGCGAGCTTTCTTAACTTTTCACAAGTTCTGTAACAGTTAAAATATTTCTTTACTCCCATGATTAGAAAAATATTGAGCTATTAGACAAGAGTATTTCAAGTTTTTTGAAAATTATGTATAATGAAATAATGATTTGACCTTATTAAAACAAAAAAAGAAGCTTTTTCTTTGGGGGTATTTTGGTATTTTCATATGGTTTTATTGTATAGTAAAAAAAAGAGGCTTGGGAAGTCTTTTGGTATTTTCATGTTTTTTTTTTAAAAAAAAAATTATTGATGCGTGTTCCAGATGCGCCAGTCATTAAGGCCCCGTTTGTTTGCTGGAAAGTGGTTTCCTTTTGGAAAGTGAATTCCGGGGAAAGTGAATTCCTGTAAAGTGAATTCCTGGAAAGTGAATTCCTGAAAAGTGAATTCCGATGTTTGGCAATGTTATGAAAAATGAACTGGAAAACACTTTCCAGTGTTTGTTTGTGTTATGGAAAATGAACTGGAAAATAATTTATTAATAAATTAATTTTTTTTCAAGTTTATTAAAATAATGAGGAACAAATCTTACAAATTAAAAAGTTGAATGAGAATGAAATTGAAAAAAAATATAATTTCATAAATTATCTCAAATAAAATAAATAATAATCAAAATAATAGAGATCAAATCTAAAAATTTAAAAAAAATGAAAGGTGAATAAATTAAAATAATAATAATTAACATTTCATAAATTATTTCAAATAAAATAAGTAACAATAAAAAAATGAGGACCAAATTTGATAGATAAAAAATTTCAATAAAAAAATGATAAGAAAAAAGCAAATAGCAATTATAAAAATAAGGACCAAAATTAATATAAAAATTAAATTTTAAGAGATGGAATTGAAAAATAAATATTCAAAAACAAATTATATATAGCAATCAAAAGTTTGAGGATCAAATTTGATATAATCAGCAAATAATGACATTTCTAAATTTTTCACAACTTCCGGAAAGTGTTTTCCGCTCAAATTTTCCGGAAAACACTTTCCTGAAAACCAAGCCAAATTTTTCTTTGACTGGAAAGTGTTTTCCGTTGATCGGAAAGTGTTTTCCGTTGATCAACTTTCCGGAAGACAAACAAACACAGGAAAGTTTGGAAAGTGGTTTCCCGAAAAGTGAATTCCGGGAAACAAACACAGCCTAAGAGGCATCTTTGTCATACACACAGCAGTGCGTGTGATATCGTCTAATAGCCAAATCTGGTCATCCACCATCTCAATAGATATGACGTTGTGTCATTTTTCACATGGTGTGACATGTGTAGTCTTATACTTTTTTGATTGTCAATGGTGTTGATTGTGTTTCTCTCTTTCTTTTCTCTCTCCTAACAACTAAAATATATAGTTGTCCTCTTAATTTGTTGTTTGTTAATTTCAGTCTCCATTCTGTTTATTTTTTATTTCATTTGAATTCCTTTTATTAAGTTATGTTGTTTTTCAACTGTCCTTCAATTGTAAATTTTTATATTATTTTTTTTTCATTTTAGTTCTTATTTTTTTTATTCCTTTTAAATTTCATTCTTAAGTCGTTTCTAATTTTTGTTGATGTTTCTTGATCTATCCTTTTAATTTTGATTTTTGTCTTTTCTTCTTCTTTTGTTTGAGTTTTATTTATTTTTAATTTAGTATTGTAATTCTAATTTGTGTATATGATGTTTTTTGAATTGATATCTTTTCTTTTGATTTCTTTTATCTCTTGGCTCTTTTGTCAAGGATTTTATGGTTTTTTATGCTATCCTTCAATTCATTTTTATGGATAATATATATTGTTTTCGCTTTCCTATTTATCAAAGTCTCTTTGTTTGTTGATTTTATTCTTCAAAAACAAGTTTATGAATTTTGTTATTTCAATAATAATAATAATAATTGTGATGGTTGTAGCAATAATAATAAAAATAATAGCAATAAATAATTATGTTAATAATGCTAAAAATATTAATAATAACGAAAATAATTATAATAACTAGTAATTACATGTTTTGGGTTCATTAGCCGCACGCAGAAAGAAAAATGCCATCAACAGATGGCGATTCGTTATTTAAGAGCTGCTGATAAGAAAAACAAGTGTGCTTTCACCCTATTTTATTTATTCTCTTGGAATTGTACGTGTTCAAACTTAATACAGTTATACAGTTAGCAGCGCCATGACCCCAGATTTGTTTGCTAAACAAAACACTATCCATTGATCAAATCCTTCGGCACCGTCCAAACAAGATCTAGGGATCCACAACAGCAGAGCCATTATTGATACTAGCAGCCATCATCTTCTGAAATTCTTCAAAATTCACGCACCCATCACCATCCGAATCGACGTTCTTAATCATCTGCAAGCACTCGTCCACCTTACACTTCATCCCCAACCGGTTCAGCACCTGGTGGAGCTCCGCCGCCGAGATCATCCCGTCACCGTTCTGATCATACAGATCGAACGCATCTCTCAACTCAGAAGCGGCGGCGGAGGAGGAGGAGGATCGACACAGCTGCGCAAACTCGGCCACATCAATGTGTCCGTCCTTGTCGGTGTCCACCTCTTCCATCACGCGAAGAAGCTCCTCCGGGGTGTAGGTAGACCCCATGGATTTCAGCACTTCTCCGAGCTCCGAGGCTGAGATCTTGCCGTCACCGTTTGTGTCGAATTGCTTGAAGACCCTCCTGAGCTCCGACGTGTCGTCGATGTTGACGGTAGTGGAAGATTTCGGCCCGGCGGTTTCGGGGTTAGGGTTCGAGATTGGGGTTGCCATTCTTGGGATATATTTCGAGAGAGAGAGCGGGGAGAAGGAAAGCAGTTTCCGTTGTGCCGAGAAAAGAGGAAGGTTGTGGAGGGGGTGGGAAGGAAATTGGAAATTTATCTAGGGAGAGATGAAGAAGAAGTGCCTGTCACGATTGGACTTCAATAAGAGTAAACATGGGCCTGGGAATAAATTGCGGGCCCATGATTTATTGAATAGTGATAAGTCAAGGCGAAGAAGAAAAGCCGCGTAGGTAACGGCTTTTTTAATTTTATTTTTTATTATTATTGTACACGCAAGGGACGAAGAAAAAGGAAGCAGGATCCGTCCACGTCGGCTAAAGAACGTAAAAGTAAACGAACCACTTTCTCTTGTCTTGTATTTTTAAAATGACAAGGCTCGTGATTAATAATAAAAAAATGTCTTTAAGCACCGACCACCTTTCTTTTTGTTTTTGGGTGTGTTTGATATTGTTTTTGTTTTGTGGTTGAAGTTTTAAAGAAGAATTTTCATGAAAAACACTTTAGTTCCGATTCAAAATAATTTTTAAAGTGTTTGGTTAAAACTGTGGTTGAGTTTGAGGTTAATGAAAAGCAGTTTCAAGTGTTTGGTTACCAAACCTTTCATATTGTTTTCAACTTGTAAAATTATTTTAAAGTATATATATATATATTGTTTTTTAAATATTTAATAATTATAATAATAAAATATAATTAATAATTCAAGTAAATTAGACACTTGTTTTTATTCTCCCATCAAAATAAAATGTAATTTTATCACGAGCTATAAATTCATACGTGAAGGTCTCTGCGATCCCGGAACAATATATAGTAAAATATCATTTGAAACAAAATTAGGATTACGAGGCAAAAATTATATTGTAATCTCCTTCTAATATATTTATTTATATTTTAATTAATTTTTAGATTATTTTAATATTAAAAATATATTTTTTATATGAAAATATAATAAATAATAAACTCAAAAATACCCCCACTCCTTGCAGCCCTCTCACACATAAAATATACTCCCAGCCCTCTCACACATAATAAATAATAAACTAAAAAATATCCCCCTCCCTGCAGCCCTCTCACACATAAAATATACTCCTAGCCCTCTCACACATAATAAATACTCCCAGCCCTCTCACGAAACGCATGAAAAGCAACAATTTACTGCTTTCCGTGAAACACAGGTTTTGAATTTTTTTAAATGAGACCCACATGCTTTTTTCAACTTCTCTACATTAACTAAATACTCAAACCCTTAACTTTTTTGCAACCTCCCGTTGCACCACAATCCCAAACACCCTCTTCTACTCACCACTGGACTGGAGTTGATCAGGTTGTAATTTTATATAAAAAAAGGCTAAATTAGCACGAGTAAAAGTTTTTTTCTAAAATAATATAGTTTAGCACATGTTATATTAGGCTGAAAATAACGATTTTTCAGAAGACGAGATGGTCCGGTTTTATTTAGCATTGTGTTATAACAATTTAAAAAAAAATTAAGTTTTTTTTTTATTTTAAATTAAAAAATTTGATGTTTTTAGATTATTTTCATGTATTGATGTCAAAATAATTTTTTAAAAATAAAAAAATATCATTTTGATGCATTTATGAATGAAAATTACTTTCAAAAACAACATCAACCACATTCCCAAATAGATACTACAAATATTGACTTTTAAATAAATTGTTAAAATTAATTGCCAAAAATTTAAAGAAAACAAATATAGAAGGAAAGAAGAAAAACATAAAACAACATTGAAACTTATATAACAACACTAGTGATACTATTAAAAAAAAATTATAAGATAAATATAATAACATAAAAAATATTATTAATAGTAATGAGAATGTGTCACATTCTTTTTTAAAGAAAATTGAGTTATGGCCTGTTTGGGAGTGCGATTGCGGTAGCTTTTCAAAGTGCTTATCGTGCCGAAATACATCAAAATGATATTTTTTTATTTTTAAAAAATTATTTTTGAAATCAGCACATCAAAATGATCTAAAAACACCAAACCGCCGGTTTTTAAAATAATTTTTTTTTTAAATTTCAGCAAAAAACCAGTGGGATCGCAATACTAAACAGGCACTTAATCTGTTTGGTTGTTACAATCAGATGATGATATTTTTTAGTGTCATTAGATTCTTTTCTTCGTGATCTTTATAATGGTACTGGTAATGTTTTCATCAGAACTTTAATGTGTCTCCATAATCTTTTTATTTCTTTTTTTTCCCTCCATATTTTATTTGTTTATTTGACTTGAAATGAAGAGTGTACCCACACTAGTCACCGTTAATGACTTTCTATAGTGTCGTTAGATTGCCCTTGTAAAGATTTTCTATATAGCATCGGTGGTGTTACAGAGAGTGTTTGGCACGGCTTTTTTCAAGTCATACTGCAATTTTTGAAGTTTTTTTTTATTATTTTAAATGAATATATTTTGGTATTTTTAGATATTTTGATATTATTAGAATCAATTTATTTAATATTTGTGATCAAAGTCATAAATTTGTTTCTTATTTTAAAACATATTTGAGACACTTAAACGTATTCTTTACACCAAAAAAAAAAAAACACAATAATATCTCGCGGGTCACAGCTATTAACAGCCATTACAAGTTTACAACAGGACTGCTGGAGAATCCTCTGCCATGAGAATGACCGCAGACTGTTAAAGCTTGGCTAATTGGCTGATTTAATTCCTGTTGAGAAAATTGAAAGCTTCATTAATCGTGAAAAAATAGGTAATTGTTGTTTCATAAAATATTTTTTGTATGAAAATATATTAAAAATATTTTTAATATGAATATATCATAATAATCTAGAAATAATAATTTTAAACAAATTGTTTTAAAATTTTAAAAAAGCGCTGTATAAAAAGCAATCCTAAACAACTCAACAATGGAGATGACCACCGGCAGAGAGTTAAGAACCCAGTTCGGTGATACCATAACGGGACTGCAGCTTCAAAGCAACAAAAAACAATTCCAGCCACTGCAAATTGATTGCCTCTTGAATGAAGATCACCCAAAAAAAACCCCACCAAACTGCTGGATTAAATCTTCGTTGTTTCTCATTTATGTACAATTTCTCCCACAAATTGTATTATCATTTCTCCTGACAAATAAAATTAGGAGTTTCTCCAGAACAAACCGAAGGAGATCCGGAGAATCATATCTTTTTACTGTGTCTTGCAGACCAGTTTTGGGGCATTAGAGATTTCAGTTTGCTATTCCTTTCCATGGGGCGAGAGTAAGCAGGAATCCATTCTTAAGAAGACTGTTCCTTCACTATCTGCAGAATATGCTTCACATACACGGATGCTAAATCTATCCCTCTACTAGAAGCCCTTCTTACCCACTGACAACTTGACTCGTATGTTAATTGTTAAATCAATTCTTCACATGTGCATGTAATTTATCAAGAGTCCGCCACGTTACCGCGTCAGGGTTCAACCCATTCTTTTGCATTTCTCCTACAATTTGGTAAGCTTCTCTTTTCATACCTAAGCTGCAAGCTCTGTCAATCACAATGTTGTAGCTTACAATATTAGGATTAACCCCAGAATCTACCAATTCATAAAGGAAATGTATGGCCTCATTCAAATGGTCTGAGCGGCAAAGTCCTTTAAGAATGGCTGCATAAACAAAATCATCATGGATTTTTGACGGCCAAATAACCTCATCCCAGAACTTCTTAGCCCCATCTATTTGGCCAGACTCGCATAATCCCTCGACTATTATACTGTAAGTTTGACTACCGGCAGCTACACCATCACTTATCATTTCATCGAAAACTGCCATTGCCTCATTTGTTAACTGAAGTTTAAACAAACCTCGAAGAATTGCATTGTATGTCACAACACCAGGTGTGATACCCTTTTCAAGCATTTGAAGCAGTAAATTGCGAGCTTCTGGACTTCTTCCAACATTTAATAAACCACTTATGATGGTTGTGAAAGTGACAGCATCAGGGGCAGAAAATTTCCCCGTCATCATATCATTTAGAACCTTCAAAGCTTCTTCGACTCTTCCCATCTTGCAGAACCCATTAATAACTGTGTTGAGAGTGATCGCATCCGGCGGACAATTAGTTTGTAGCATAGAAACAAGCACATTCAAAAGCTCAGTTGGATTATTCATGAGACAAAGAGCTCTTAAATATATATTGTAAATCCTAGTTCTATCCATCCCTTCTTTGCTCAACATAACTTTTAAAACTTCCCTTGCCTTGTCAAGATCCATTGCTTGACAAAGTGCTTCTACCAGAACCTTGTAAGTATATTCAGACAGCAAGTAACCAAATCCAACCCCTTCCTCTAACAACTGATAAGCTCTCATGCAACCCCCTTCCTTACAAAGCCCATGTATGATTGAATTATATGACACTATACTTGGTGTAAACCCTTTTTTCCTCATTATATAAACAACCCTGGAAGCACCATGGCTCCTTCCAACCTTACAAAGGGAATCAATCAAATGCCCAAAAGCAAAGTCCTCATTCACCCTATTTCCTTGTGGCATTTCCTCGGCAATCATAAAAACCTCATTAAAAAGCCCTTCTCTACACAAACAATCAACAAGATTAGCGAAGGCGGCACTATTCACTGACTGATCCTCTTCATATCTCATTCCCTGAAAGAGCACGTGCATCAATTCTCTGCCACGTTCAATGTCTCTCTTTCTTAAAACTCCACGAATCAACAAACTATAAGACAGCGAATTAGGCACAACACCCCATTCAGGCATTTCATCGAACAACTTATAAGCATCAGAGATTTCACCAATTTTACAATACCCATTAACCAAAGTAGTATAACTTACAGTATTTGGACAATGCCCTCTATTAATCATGTCGTACAACATCCTATGCGCTACATTCGGCAGCGAGACCGAGCAAAACTGATCGATCAAACGGTTATAATTAATCAACGAAGGCACAAACTCAGGCTTAAATTCAATCAAACGATGAATAACATTAAATGTCCTAAATGGATCTTTAGAATGAAGAAAGCGAGCAATGAGAACATTACAAGTACGCTCATCAGGGACACAAAGGGAGGTTAAAAAGATGATAAGGCGTTGGTGGGCTTCATTGAAGCGGTTGGCATCACAGAGGCCGTGAATTATGCTGCTGAGATTGAGTGGGTCAGGGAGGTACCCACGGAGGCGGAGATGGTCAAGAAGGCGGAGGGCTTCATCAACGTTGCGGTGTTTGGTGCAGAGGTCATGGATTTTTTTGTTCCAGTATGACCTGTTGGTTATGCAAATGTTTTGTTGTTGGTGGTTCAGTGGTAGTTCTTGGTGTGGATGGTTCTGTGGGTGCGTCGAGAGGAATGCGTGAGGTGAGAGTTTGGGTTTGAAAGGAATGGAGAGTTTCCTGAAATTGGAGAGAGTGGCGAGGAACATTGCTTGGGAGCATGCTTTTCAGAGAGTGACTATGTTTTTTCAATAACATCATCATCTGATAAAAAAAATACTCAATTTGAATAATTGAATAAATCTTCAATTATTTTTATATATTTAATTATGTAAATTTAAATCTTAAATAAAGATATAGTTTTTCCATATATTTTTCTATCAAGACCATAGTTGTATATTTTGTTTTATTTTAGCCGAAACAACCGAACCATTTTGTATCAGTTAAAAAAATAAGACAAAACGATATTGTTTTTATTTCGGTTTTAATTCTGGTCTATTCCGGATTTTTTGGCCAAATACCGGTTGAAATGTTCCGGTTCCGTTTTTCCTGTTCCGTTTTGGCCAAATAGTGTTTTTTTAAATAATAAATAATTTTACAATATCAATTATATCTCTTAATCTGACCGTTAGATTGAGATGAAATTTTACGATGAGTCTTTTGACAAATTTATATATATTATATTAAAATTTCAAAGCAATCAGAGAATATAGAATATAATGAACTTGCGAAATTGATAATGTTATTCTTGTAATATTATACATGTTTATAATTTTATTCAGAAAAATTATTTTATTTTATTTTTTAGATTAAATTGCACAATTCTAAATAATTTTATTTTTGGATTTGAACTATTTTTTTAATTAATGTATTTAATTATCTAAATAAATATAATTAAAGATATAGATATTAATCTGAACATAAAGTAATCAATTACCCCCCAAAACATGTAAATATGAAAATGAAAAGGAGAAAGTAATTTATTTGACCAGAATCGGCGAGTAAGATTTTCTACTTCAATGGTTTGAGATTATTACGAGATTTTGTTTTTGAAAATATTTTTTTGTTTATAAATATATTAAAATAATATTTTTTTTATTTTTATAAAAAATATTTTTGACATTAATATATGAAAATATCTAAAAATATTAAAAAAATTATATTTTAAAATATAAAAAAAATATGTTTTTGAAACACAGTGTAAAGAATCAAAGGAATAGAGTATTAAACTTAGCCCTTCTTTTGATCGAGGGGGTTAAAAGTCAAAGGAAAAAAAATTGAGAAATGACAACCATCAGGATTCGGGGGTGGAGCCTATGTTTTGTTTACAGGAGTTGTTCCGTTGTAGGTGATAATTTAGATAGTAAATGTTTAGTTCAAGTTAAAAGTACTAACAGAGGATTTTACTGTACTTTTTTTATAAAATATTATTTATTGGGATAATATTTTTTTAATTTTAATTATATCATTTAATATAAGACTTGTTAAATATTGAATTTAATAAATTTTTAATGTATTTTTTATTAGATTAATCTAGTTTACTATCTATTTCGTAGATTTAACGAGTCAACTTATTTGACTTGATTTTTTTTATTTTTTTTAAATTCATCTTTCAATATTATGTTGATTGATAATTACCATATATTATTAATTATTTGACATAATTAAGTATTTAAAATTTAAAATTATCTTGATTCTTCCGTCATTCCACTATGATGATGATTTTCAATTTAAGTAATAAATCCAACAAATTTTCCAACTTCTCTAACTATTTCTTGTCTTCAATTTGAAATGCTTATTTGGGAACGATTATTCAAGTTTTCTTCATTTTCTACAAAGTAAGTATGCACTTGAGCTCAAAATTGTCTTGCTTGTTATTCAATTCAAGTAACTGAATCTTTGCTTGTATTTAACCATGCAGAAACAAGTAAACAATCTTTCTCTAGTGAGAAGTTTTGACTTCTTTGTGATTTTTTAATTGTATGAATAATTAAATTAGAGTCTATGAAGTCATAAGAAAGTTAATTAGGATCACTTGGTTGAGAAACAATATTTTTAGACTCACTTATAAGAAAGTTGGTGAATGAGTTTGGAAAATTTGAGTCCATCTACATAAGAACATGAATTGTGTTAGGTGATATGTTACATTTTATCTAACTCAAATTCTATCTAACTCATGTTATTAATAAACTTATAAAAACATATATTTAATACAAAGAAGATAGCATCATTATCAGTATACAAATTAAGAATAAATGCACAACAACTCCCAACACATAATGTAAATAATTTAAAATCATTTTATACTTATAACAGTAAATTCAACGCATGTAAAGTAAAAAAAAAGATTTTAACACATGACAAACTTCATTGAGTGATGCCGAAGATCACAACTTTGGTGGCATAAAAAACACACAAATATAGAGTTGGGTAGCTACCACTATTTTTTTTTTTGTTATTTTGCTCTCTCTCTTTCTTGGTTTGTCCTCCCATCTAGTATTTAAAATGCATGCCATCAATTAATTATAAATTGAAGGCAACAAAATGGATGCACTCTAATGCAGTTAATTACAAATTGAAGGCAACAAAATGAATCCCTTATCTTCCTCTTTCCTCCATGTGATTCAAACTTCAAAGCTCCTCACCAATTCCATGGCCATCACCATTCCTAATAGGGCGTTTGGTAGTGTGGCCACGCCGGAGTTTTTAAAAAAAAAGTCAATTTAGTGTTTGATGATGTTTAAAATGTTGGAAAAGTGATGTGGGCCTCGCTTAAAAAAATTGTAAAACGCCGGCTCATAAAAAGCAGCAATTTGCTGCTTTTCACGCTGCTGCATTTTGGGAAGGGGGGGCTGGGGTATTATTTTTAGGGGTTTGTTATTATTATTATGTTTTTTTGGGGGGGAGGGGGGACTGAGAGTAATATTATTTATTATATTTTGCATGTATTATATTTTGCAAGATTATACTTTGCAGGGAGGGGATTTTGCAGGGAAGGGAATGATTTATTATTTATTATATTTTCTTATAAAAAATATATTTTCAATATTAAAATAATTTAAAAATTAATTAAAATATAAATAAATATATTAGAAGGATATCACAATATAATTTTTGTCTCGCAATTCTAATTTTGTTTTAGATAATATTTTACTATATGTTGTTCCGGGATCGCAGATGCCTTCACGTATGAATTTATAGTTTGTGATGAAATTACAAGTAGTTTGATGAGAGAATAAAAACAATTGTCTAATTTACTTAAATTATTAATTATATTTTATTATTATAATTATTAAATATTTAAAGAACAACACACACACACACACACCTATTTGTATAGATATTGTTCGTGTTGACATTGCAAGTAATTTGGTGAGAGAATAAAAAAAAAGTGTCCAATTTACTTGAATTATTAATTATATTATATTATTATAATTATTAAATCTACAATATTTAAAAAATTATATATATGCTGTTTAAAGTAATTTCACAAGTTAAAAACAATATGAAAAGCTTGGTAACCAAACACATGAAACTACTTTTCATTAATCTCAAACTAAAAAACAGTTTTAACCAAACACTTCAAAACTTATTTTAACCGTAGCTAAAGTGTATTTTATGAAACTGTTTTTTTAAAGCTTTAACCACAAAAACAAAAATAATATCAAACATACTCTAAATCTATTGTCACAACTCCACCATCATTTCTTTCTCACCTCAATGTATCATCAACGAGAATTGAAGAAAAACCCAAAACTCAACCTCGAGACCTACCACCATTAGAACTTCACGCCTAACATCATCTACAACAGCCTTGCCCGTTGCAATAAAATCATCAACACGATCGACAAGGAAATATCCTGCAAATGATAGACGAGTTGTAGAGCCAAAGCAACCACTATGATGTTCAATGGATTGGAATAATTGCAACAAAATCATCAACACAATCGTCCAATGCAACCTTTCATTTACTATTAAATTCGAATAACTTGCATACCCATTTTCATAGAACTTCTGAACTACAAACGCAAGTCTTTTCTTGTCTCTCTTAAACCATAATCCCTCTCCATTCTCTCAAAAATCCAATGACTTGTGTTGTCCTCCCTACTCTCACAAGCCTATCAATCATAGACTCCAAACACTTAACCCCAACAACACTTTTACCTTCAACAACCAAATCATGAGATGCTTTAAAAATTCTTTCTTCTACCAAAATAGTCAACAAAAATAAGGAGAGACTCATCAAACCTCTATCTCAAATCTGCAGTGTTGATTGAAAATGTATAACAAGGTACAATTGCAAACAAATTAATGCCTTTAACTACGGAATTGCTATGTCAGACATTAAAATTTCAAATAAGTTTCAGCAATATCACATAATTGGCACAAATATATATAACCATAAACAAATAAACTTTACATCCTCGTCCATGGTTAGAAAGAAAAATAAAACACAACTGATATCATACAGTAATCATATCTCTGAAGTTATCCAATAGTTGCAAATCTTAATTGTCTATTATCAAAATCAGAATCTCAGAATCTCTGTATGCACGAACCTGAGCCATGTTTTGAATGTTATATAAGAAAATATTTAGACCCATAAACAAAAAGGCAAAGGAATAGCCCTCTCAAGTCTCAACAACATAAATGAAATTGGGCTGAACAACTTTAAAGGAAGTGTAGCTTCTAGGAAAATAATTATCTATTTAACCCAAACTACTATAAAGAGAAAATAGGCATTGGGCAGAAGTTTCATCTATAGAAATCGACTTTCATCTGTAGCATAAATCAGATCTAAAAAGAGAATAAAAAAAGTTTAGAAAACAAATATTTTGGTAATTAATGGAAGCAGAAGTTTTATAGTTGACAGGAGTTTCTATTCACCAAAGTTGTTCTTCATCCTTCCTTCATTTTTTCTTATGCGTTGGAGAAGAAACAATTCTTCTTCTATACAACAAAGAAGATGGAAACTGCACAAACAATTTTGATGACAGTATTTGGGGTTCTTTGCTTGTTCTGTTTTGTTTCCAAGAAAAGAAACAATTTCGCTTCTATTGTTTTTCTTATCCATGTTTTAATTATGCCTCTATTATTCATCGTTGTTGTTGTGTTTTAATTAACAAATATCAACAATATAATTTCAATAAGTATATATACTGTTTTAACTTTTTCTATTTTCTGGCTATACTCTGAAAATATGTAGAAAAAAGTAAACAAGAATAATTATTTAGCTTTGCGCGTTGGAGTTGCTATAGCTAAAATGACAAGCTATCTATCTTTTCCATAAACAGCTCTAGCAATAGCTGTCTTGCCTCTTCCGAGGTTCTACCGATCCCACGGTTCTCTTGTAATTGAAAAAACCATTCAACTGCTAAAAGCAATACCCTTTCCTCCAGACACGAAAGTTCACTTCCAGCCAAATCCTTGGCTGGATTTTAGCTCACCATGCAAGTTGTCAGATTTTCTTTTATTTTCTCATCACACCCTTGAATTTCCCTTAATTTAATAGCAGGGGACTAAATGTTCACTTGGGCTTCTGTAAAATGAAAATATGTATCAAGTATCAACCCCTGTGCTTTCGGTGATTTGGGGGAGATGAGGGTAGTTTTGTCAAATCACTCAAATTTCTCACCGAGGGGAAATGCTACAACTTGCTGCTTTATTATTTTCTTAAAAAAACAAACCGGTCAAGTACGTTCCTAACGGAACCCAAACGCCGTATATTGTAGTTTTTCCTAAAAATAAATATTATTTTAACATATTTTATAAATAATCGTTGATAGACTCTCAACACATCTTAAGCAAATAATAAATATTTTATTTAAATTGCTAACATATTTCTATTTTTTTACGAGGCAATTTGTTATTTTTGGACGTAACCACAAATATTAAATAACTTATTTTAGTGTTTTATTATGATTTATATACAAGTGTCAAAAATCAATTATGCATTTCCTTCATATTCACAATTTTTTTCCACTGTTGGTATGGTAATCCTAAATCAGATGCAAGAATAAAAAAACAAAATGAGGATCAAAACATGCATACGCTCAAAACAAAATTATGTCGAACTCAATGAAAATCATTACCATATATTATTAATTATTTAACATAATTAATTATTTATTATAATTTAGAATGGTACTACAATGGAGCACCATGATGAATAAAGTAAGGCTACGTTTAGTAATGTTGGAGAACGTATTCTTTTCAAGTGTTTTTTGAAAAATATACTAAATTAATTTGTTTAATTTTTAACAATTTTGATATACTAAAGTTATAAATAAAAGATACATTTTTAATTAAAAAAACATTTGCAAATTGCAGAAAATTACACTAAATATAGAACTAGCACTACATAAATAAGCCAAAACAAACACTCGATATTGAATAAATAGATCACAGCCGCTGATACATCGTTCATGAGCGTTGATTAGGGCAGAAAGTGACCAAATAATTTCCACGAGTGCAAGTTGCGATGCTAGTAGGATCGTCATAAGCATAAGAGTAAGCCTTAGGACAAGCTGCCTTGAATATCCTCGAATAAGCAGTTGGCTTGCAGGCCTGGGGAGTCCCGAAGCTACCAGTACAGCAATACCTCGGGGAATTGAAAGCAAAACAAGCACTCTTGCAAGCCACGACCCTGCTGCTACCTTTTGACCTGACCTGTAACCCAACAGGGCACATCAGGTTCAAGTCACGAACACACCCTGCGTAGCTGCATTTGCCCGAGCCTTTAGATGGAGTTATCGAGATTGCCAGATTGTAGCCATCTACAAGGCTAACATCATAGAAATCTTGGTCATTTCCTAGGGTGATTTCTGCTAGCGTGGCAGGTGGGGTGCCTCCAATGCCATTGCAGAAGAGGGAGCCTCCACAATCTCCGGTAGCGCAGCGGCCACGGCCAGAGGCGTCGAAGGAGCAGCCGTGGCGACCCCAGAAACGGCCAGACCAGAGCGGTGGGAGGTTGAGGGTGTAGGCCTTGTTGGCTGGGAGCTTGAATCCTCCTCGGGCTAACACGGGCTTTCCTGCACTTGGTTGGACACCTGGCCACACTGGATGGGAGCACTTGTTGTGAAACGTTATCGTTGTCGCTGAGACCTCTACATTATGTCGCAAAAACACATTTATAATATCAGTTAGAATGTTAATAGCAATCAACAACCAAGAAACTAAAATCTGAGCTCATGAGAAGCTGTATTTACAAACAAGAACAGCACATTAAATAGAGGGATTTTTTTTTTAAAAAATAAATCTTTACCTAGACCTAAGAAAGCCAGAGAATAAAAACTCAAGAGCGAAGAGGGCACGAGGTAGTACCTGAAATGTGGGAGACTACAAGAGTGAAGAGAGTAAGAAGAGTGAGAAGAGATCTCGGCATTGCTGCCATGGTGAAATACTGGGAGAAGATGATGGCCACCACACAATGGGTTTGAGGTTGAAGATAGGAAAGAGTCCTCTCCCTCCTCTTTCCGGGTGAAGCTCCCCTCAGTAGGGTTTTTATAGGGAAAAACAGTGTGATGGTAATGTAGAGAAATGTATTTTTTTTTGTTTCAAAAAAATTTAAAACTAAACATATTTTTAATATTCTTCTTGTAAAGCGAATAAAGTAGGTTGAAATAGGGAGTCAGTAGAGTTAGTAACTGTTTTGTATTATTTTTTTACATGTTGACAAATATATTAAAATATTTTTTATAAAAAATTAAATTACTTTTGAAATGAAAGTATTATAAAAACACTATTTTTTTATTTAAAATACAAAATAAAAATAATACATTTTCAATTTTTAAAAGTTAATGACAAACAGTGTATCACTGCCACACTGGCCTGGTAATTTTGAAAAGCGAATAAAGGAGGTTGAAATATGGGCCAATTTGAATGATTGAGGTCAGAGTTACATTAGTGAAAAACTCTACTCCCAACCAATGCCTCGTGTATATGAGAGTGCTCGAGAGCAGAGATTTTACACACATAGGTTTTATAATTAATTTATTTTTTTGAAAATTAGCGCAATTTAATGATTTTTTGGGTCAAATTAGCAAACAAATATTTAAAGACTAATACAGTTTAATTAAAATTGTTCTTTTGGTCGTAATTTTAACTTCCAATCTTAAATTAACCCTTAATATGCGATTCTCAAACTCATTTTAGAATTTGAAGATTAGAGTTGAGACTAGTTTAAGTTTGCTATTATTTTTAATTAATTTCTTAATCGAAGAACACTCGTACTAGTAGTGCAAGAGAGATGACAATAGAAGATAATAATGAATGATGTGATGCCAATAAAAATAATTGCAAACCCTAGAGTATTATGAATGTTGGTCTTTTTTGTCACTGCGTTACAAAAATATATTTGAAAAAATTATTTTATTTTATTTTATGTTTTTAAAATATTTTAATATTACGATGTCATAAATTTATTTTTAAAAAATAAAAAATACTATTTTGATATTTTTTAATAAAAAATACTTTAAAAAACAACGTCATCTACAATATCAAATAGTCTTCAACTCTCAAACCCTAAAATGCCATTGGAAATCATATATTTAGAGTTTATGATAAAAAAAAATTAAAGTTAGTTTAGGGTAGGGATTAAAGTTTTTGCTTGAGTCTGTTTATTTTTTATTTTTCTTCATGTTTTTATATTTTTTTAATATACTAATATTAAAAATAAAAAATTATTTTAAAAAATAATCATTATTAGAATACAAATAAGCTTGAAAACAGCTTCAACAAAGTCATGATTTCAAAAAACAACTTTAATCCAACCGTATTATTTTTTGAATCTTGTTGTTTAGCAAAACTTTAAAAAATATATGTTAGATTGAAAAATTACCAAGGTCTTAAGGGTGCATTTGGAAAAGTGAGGATGGAGAGACTGCACAGCTTTCAAGGACATGTCAGAGGTTAGTGGGCGAGATGCTGTCTGCGTCCCAGAAAAAAGAAAACATCTTCACATGCCCGAGTGGAACCCTCCGATACTATATTTGTATTTGGTAATGTGTTTTAATAATATTTTTTTTTAATTTTTATTTTAAATTAAATTATTTTATATACAGATATCAAAAATAATTTTTTTTAAATTAAATAATATTATCTTAATATATTTTAAATAAAAAATACTTTTGAAAACAAATCATTTTACCCTAATGGCTCCAAAAGACTATTACTCAGCAGCAACATTTACCTTTCTTTTCTTCTCTTTCTGTCCAGCACCCACAAATGTTAACCTCCTCTCTTTTTTTCCATGAAAAATCATATATTCAATGATACCCACAAAAGAAATCTGACGAGAGAGCGAGATTCACTCTCTTGTAAACATGTCAAGCTGTCCTTTCTCATTGATTTTGTGAATTACTTCTCCTGTAAACCTAGATAAATTCAAGGCATGGTCACGCGAGAAAGATTTTGAAGATCAACGGCACAGATTGGGTGAATGTGCAGTCTCCATTCAATGCTGAGCATACACGTGGGCACGATCCTGTTACAGATGAGATGTTGCTCACATTCTGTGTCCCAGACCAAAATCTCATCGGTGAAAGATTCTGCAGGAACAGTTGTCGTGTAATGGAGCACAAACAACTCTTGTCGTGTAATGTCGACCAGAGGAGAGATCCAAGCCATTAACGTTTTGTTTTGTATCCCAAAATCCAGAAGCATAAATAAATAATAAATGTGAAAGAAAAGTGAGCTTTGATTTAAATCTAGACATAGGAAAAGGCAAAACCAAGCCCATCAGCACGGGTACCCCACTAGAGAACTTTCGTTTTTGGTCGTTAAAAACTTTCTAGGGTGCCGTCCGAGGCTGTGACTCGTTGGAATGGGAAAATAAAAAGGTATTTGACAGTACATTTTAAAATTGTTTTTGAATAATTTTTTTTTGATATTTTTATATTATTTTAATAATATATTGATGTTAAAAAATGTTTTTTTAAAAATAAAAAATATATATTTTAACGTATTTCGAAACAAAATACATTTTTAAAAACAACTTGAAACTTATCTCAAACAGTCAATAGCTCTACGGGGGGATTACCCTGGTGATGTGCCAAGGGGGGAAAAAGAAAAGAAAAGAAAAACTTCGGCTGCTCAAGTGCGCAGCCCAGGCAATTGGGCATGTCCTCGGGCACATGGCCCGGTTGCGAGAAAAATCCAGACTTTCTGTGTATTTTTTATTTTACTTTGTATATTTTTATACATGCTTTTTATAAATATTTTTTTTTATATATTTTCTATACACAATCTTATAATAGATTCTTTTGCTTTCTCTTGCATAAATTTCTATAAATTCTATATGTCTTCGTGCTGATATTTTTTATTGGTTTGATTAACGAGATGGATGGTCAAATTTTGTGGAGTTTATATCACTTGTTTGTCGTTTAATCTCTATCACTTACACGTCAACTAAAGACAAACAACATAATCATCTAGTAGATAGTTCAGTGATAAGAGTTTAGAATTAAAGGGTTTGCTCTTCAAGTTTGCTCCTCCTATGATCTCATTCGAGTCTTGTGATTGCTAATATGATGACCACTAGAGATTTATTTAATCATTAATTTCAGGGCCCATAAAATTAATCAAAATACACATAAACCGACCCAGACATCCACATTAATAATAAAAAAAGGCCTTGCAAATTGCAACCAAGACAACATACATTGAATGAAATAACTTCAGTTATCTCTATTTATCCACACTTTATCTATATTAATTAAATCACAAATATTAATTAATTAATAATTATATATTATAATTTTTGTTTTTAATGAAATGATCAATTAATAGTTTAATACATATAACTTGATTTCAAAGAATGGAGGACATGAAAGTCTTCTAGATTAGATTAAGTGGCTTAGCCCTCTGCTTATCCATGAATCAAAACTTAGGGAAAATAAACTCAAACATGCATTTTCCTTTTCAAAATGTTTTTATCGGGAAATTAATAAATAGCTTAAAAATTACAATGTGTTTTTTTCCTATTGATACAAATACAAGGCCTTAAAAATACCGAATTCCATATGAAATTTATGGATAACAATTCGACCTAATTTAAATTGAATGAGTGAGATTTTTTCTTTTAGATAATTTTCTTGCTTGATGGATAATAAATAAGATATAAATATTATTAAACTTGATATAAACTCAATCAAAATCTAACCCGAGATTTATAAATTTGTATCATATAGATACACATGTAGAATATTTATATATTTTTTAATACAATACACACACACACGCATATATATATGTTGAATAATAAATGTTAGAAAATGAATACCCGTACGAATACATGATACCCGATAAATAAGGTGTGAATATCTAAATTTATTACTTATTAGATAATGGATAGGGTATAAATATAGTAGTGCTGTTTAAAATATTAAATTAATGTACAAAGTTTGCTTAGTTAATCATTACAAGTGCATGCTAATCAAATCAATTTTCCAAGCATAAACTATTAATGTTTACTTTATAAGCATGTGATTTTATATATCAAAGTGAACTTCAAATCAAAACTAAATTCTAGCATGCATACTAAGTAAATATACAAACTTGAACAAAAGATTGACTCTTATATAATAATGTGAACTCAATTGTAACATGCATACTAATCAAACACACACACAAAATTTATTCTTAAAAAAAACCCATATAGAATACTTGTTGAAGATACTTAGAATCGGGGTAGCTAGCATTCTGTTGTGGTCAAGGATAAAACATTTATTCTCAAGGCTTTATTGCTCATTTTTTTGATGCTAATGAATGATGTCAATAAGCCTTCTAAGATTCCAGTAACTATATTTTTAAAGTATGCAATTCCTTTACAACACTACCAAAAAAATATCAAATACAAATGGAAATAACAATAAAAAAATATCATGAGTAAAATACAGTGAAATTTACCGACGAAACATGGCGTCATTGTTTTCGTTGGTATTCACCAACAAAATGTTTCTATTGATGAATACCAAGAGAATTATAAGAGGAAATCAAGTAATGAAAAACAAATTATGTAGGCATTCCCTCATTATTTTTGTCAAAAATAATACAATTTGTCAATATTACAAATGAAATCACTGATGAGAACTAACCATCGTTAATTTTCATTTATGAATCCATTAGTGATATTTAAGTTATGACCTACTAGATGACTCCCCCTTCCTCTCTCCCCCATTTCCTCTTCTTTGCTTTTTTTTTTTCTCTACAGAAAACAACACCTTTTCCCTTTTTATTTTGTCACAAATTAAACTTTTATCATTGTAATTTTGGCCACCTAACACTTAGGCAATTAGTGTCCCTATTTTGGTTCAATTGTTTTTTAAATATTTGTCACATCAAGTAAGCAAACCTAATTATTTTTTATTGTAACTGTAACATCCCTTTCTCTAGGAGAAATACATTAAATATACATTCACAAAAAGAAAAAATAATAATTTATTGGTAATTTATAAGGTTCCACCGAAATTGCATCAAAATCTCCCCTATGCTGGGAGATCCCAAGTTATCGACATATAACCTTCAAAGAAAATCCAATAACTCCTAATTCAATTTCAACCCAAACATCCTAGGCCTACATCTCCACAAGCATCATTCTCATCACATTCACAATAAAATAAAATATACATTTAATAACAATTATCAATTATAGTAGAAATTAAGATAAATTTGGTCATTTTTAATAGGATACTAGGAATTAAGGGTTAAATTCTTACATTTCTGCCCTTTTTAAAGAGTAGTGATCATATATATTAAGTTTATCAACACTTAAATGACATAAAATATTAAAATAGACCTCCTAGAGGTAAATACAAGAAGATAACAAACAACATAATCTACTCTTGATGTGTAGATGATGGACTTGAAAGGGAATACAAGATAATTCCATAAAAAAAATCAAATAAATATAATAGTAAAGTTATTTAACCAATTGTACACAATCATACATAATTATAAGAATAAGTATAGCTATTGGAAACACAATCTAACTTTCTAGCCTACATACTATTTGTTGCTATCTAATTTTTAACCCACTTATTTTTATATTTTGAAAAGAACAAAAAAATACCAAAATAATCAAAAATCTTAAAATATCTTTACATAAGGGCCAAAATTGAAAAAGACAATCAGAGACTAGAAAAACATATTTTTTTTATTATATACACATGTGTCAAGGCATATAAAAAGGGGGGGAAAATAAAGCAAAATCACACACTCTCCCTCATAAAAAAACCCTAACCCTAAAAAAACCCTTTTATTCCTCTTTTTCTGCAACACTAGATACAGCCACCGGCCACCATTCCAGCCTCTCTACCCACTTCCTTCGCCGCTGGCCACCACCCCAAGCAGCCCACCCCTTCTATCCTTTTTTTTTTTTTGTATCGTCAGGCCCCCTACTGTCCCCATTGGACCCTAGTTCACAGGATGACAACTTCATTAGGGACGATATTTTTTCTGAAAAAATATTGGACTAAGCTTTGATTATTTTGATGTGATTTATCTGTTTTGATGTATTTGAATTTTATGTGTTTTATTTTTAGTTATGTTTTCACATTTTCTATTTAGCTCATATGCACATATGTTCATGCATTGTTAATTTATTTGAGATACATCTTTTTGGTTTGTTATTTTAAGTTAAGTGGGAGACTAGCAACTTACCTTATGACTTTTAGTCAAGGTTTAAGTTTGTGTAAACCCCAACTCTCTGCTGAGTGCTTAGACTGATAATGTTTGGTACATGAGCCAACTCGTTACCTATTGAGCCCCCATATTGCCTTCACGAGGGTGATCACTAGGACAACAAGAGACCCTATTTAGAGACCAAAGTAGCAAACTCACCATTTGTTGCATAACAATTAGAACCAATCATTAAGGTGTATGCTCTCTCCATTTTGTTTTACATTAAGGCAAACCCTTCTCGAAGCATCTTAAATTCAAGACTTACAGGTGACACAATGGTCGTCACTTCAGACATTGTCATTGTAGAGTTTTAGTAAAAATAAAGATTTTAGTTCATCATGCAATTGTTACAACCATGTGTCACCCCTCGAAGGGCGAGCCTGTAAAAAAATGCACATACATTTCAAGATGCATTCCCACATTTTGAAATAAGGGTCCCTCAAATTTGTCATCCTCTAAAGAGAAGAGTCGGTGACATCTGGCATTGATACGAAGGATTCGCACTGATACAGAAACATCAATCGTGTTTTTCTACAAGCCGACAACAAAGGTTTATGCTTTACCATGAAATCAGTATGGACATATGCTCAAATATAATCTGCATAGTGCTGACAAGTTCATCAATGAAAACTGTGGGAAATATAGGCTTCTTTTTAAGAAATGTGACAAACCCACATATGAATCCACTTTCAGAAAGCAAGAATTAGTCAAAGAACCAACATTGTCTATGAGTTCTCTATAGAAAACATAAGCATAATCAGAAATGAATATCAGATTTTATTTGTTTCGACTAACACTTTGAAACCTCATATAGAAATATCATTTGATTTCTCTCCTGATCATGTGGAGTTATTGTGGCATTGACAAATCAAGGAGTTTTATGTTACCACGCACAATAGACCATGTTATTTTTACGCATAATTCTGCCTTTTAAAGCAAAGATGAAATATCCCGAGTGCCAAAATGCATCATAGTATTGTTGAATGTGGTCTGACATGTAAAAGATGAAAGCATATACTTTGCAAGATTACAATACTCGATGGAGTGAAGGTGCCATAAAAAGAGTCTTTTCATCGTATGACAAAATCGTTCATGAATAGCACATTTTGGTGGCTTATATATATATATATATATATATATATATATGTTGTTTGATATGACAATGAAGAGTCATTGCTTATTTTCCATTTCCTCTACTAGTGTACGAGAACAATGATTAACAAAGAGATTAAATGTGTCGAATACAAAGAAAAGCTTGTCATGACTTGTATTGATAAACAGAAAGATTGCTTGGACTAATGGATCATTAAGGACTACATCAAAAGACAATGAAATGTAGAGAATTCAATAAACATGAGGGTTTTGACACAAAGAAAGAGCATCATATAAGTCCTTTGACCTTTTGCTATGCTAATATTATGTTGAAGGAAAAATATTTTTCTAACAAGATATTCTTCAACTTCAAACACAAAAAACATTATAGTGCTGCAAAACCATTTACTCCATGAATGCTTCCATCCAGATTCACCATTTATGGCTAAGGAAGGAGCATGGTGGAACACAACATTGAAATTTTATGCCCTAAAAAACATTTGCCTGAACCACCTTGATGAGAGAGATGAATAGTTGCAAGTATTTCAGTAATCAAGTCTAAAAGTTAATCAGCAAGAGGCAAGTCTAGTTTATGGAGGTTGTTATCTTCGGTAGTGTCATCAATAATTTATCACAAGCATAATAAAGATCAATGAGCAATGACGAGACATAAATGATTGTTGAAAAGGCTGATAAAAGTGTCATATTGTCAATAAGTTTCTTATGGAATCTCATTGGTTATCACTTTGTTTTCAGGTTAAATCATCATTCCAATGAAACATGTGTTTTTCTTGTCTTTTTGTTGTTTTGAAATCAAGAGATGTTTAATATTCTTATTTTTGACAAAATATTTTGATCAAACTCCAACATGTAGAATTTAAAACTTATCATTCTTGGAAATTAAAAGTGTTTTAATTATAGAATTGACTAGACTTTTGTTAAATGACATGATCAACAATAACAGGTTACCAAATAATATTTTGAGCCCATACACTGAGTTTTGAACCACATCATTGAACTCAGCTTTATCAGTATGTATATTGACATGTAATGGATTTGATAATTATGGACCCGTGAATCATGACTCTTGCACGTCCAAATCATTACACTAGACGAGGTCAAAATTCATCAGTTATAAACAACCTTGAAATGTCAAAAGGTCATTTTTGTTTATTCCCTAAACTATTCTCAAAACATATATCCCTTTTTAATCTTGATTTGAGTCTGATATGATATTTCTTTGGAAAAAAACCCAACATGGATCACACCTCACACTATGGGCAAATGAGAGATTTATAGTTTAAGAAGACAGAGTTGGCATTAGAATCTATAGAAGAGGGAATGCTAAGAACAAAATCCCAACATTGAAGAATAAGTTAAGTTGAGGGAAGACACGAAAAAAAATAAAAAAAAATATTGAACTACACCATGTCCGTTGGTATCTATGATCGAACCTCATGTTGGAAGAAATATTATTGAGATTATTGAGTCTTCAAGATAGGTTATTCATCAAATGAAGATCTTGTAAAGTTGTTTTTTTAGACTCTATTGAATACAACAAAAGATAGAATAACATCAGATGAAAAATAACGGGTTACATTTTAGTATTTCCCTTTTAAGTTTGAAATTGTTAATGAAAGGAATGACATGGTTATGGAGCTTCTTAAAGCATTGATTGATTGAAAAAAATCGCGTTAAGGTAATTGATGTATTTTAATGTCATTTCTTTTACAGACACAACATGTGAAAGAAAGTTAATGGCTATCTGATGGTGATCCCAGGTCTTTGAAATCCTTAAACGCCTTTTTGAGCCTATGTATTCCCTTTTCTTTTATAGCCATGAACCAAAGCCTCGCTACATGCTTTTAAAAATCCTTGATCAAGCAAGCAATTTTAAATGATAAGTGGAGCTCTCAAAATTGTTTGAGTTTTTCTATAAGGGTTATAATTTCACGATCTAAGTTACGATTATCAATAAGTTTCTTATGGAATCTCATCGGTTATCAGTTTGTTTTGGGGTTAAATAATCATTTTGATTGAAACATGTGTATTCCTTATCTTTTTGTTGTTTTGGAATCAAGAGTTGTTTAACATTCTTATTTTTGACAAATATTTTGATAAAACTCCAACGTGCAGAATTTAAAGCTTATCATTCCTGAAAATTAAAAGTGTTTTGATTACAGAATTGACCCCACTTTTGATTAAGTGACATGATCAACAATATCAGGTGACCAAATAATTTTTGGTGCCCATACATTTAGTTTTAAACCACATCATTCAACTAAGATTTATCAGTATGCATATTGACATGTAATGGATTTGGTAGTTATGGACCTGTGAATCATGATTCTTGCACGTCTAAATCATTACACTGAACGAGGTCAAAATTTATCAGTTATAACCAACCTTGCTTGAAATGTCAAAATGCCATTTTTGTTTATTCCCTTCACTATTCTTGAAACATATATCCCTTGTTAATCCCAATTTGAGCCTGATATGATATTTCTTTGGGGGGAAAACTGACATGGATCACACCCTCACACTAGAGGCAA
This sequence comes from Salix arbutifolia, assembly GCA_025169955.1. Lineage (NCBI taxonomy): Eukaryota > Viridiplantae > Streptophyta > Magnoliopsida > Malpighiales > Salicaceae > Salix > Salix arbutifolia. The sequence continues at coordinate 3,089,705 of CM045916.1, read as the reverse complement.
ATGAGAGATTTGTAGTTTGAGAAGACAGTGACAACATTAGAATCTGTGGAGGGGGGATGCTAAGTACGAAAGCCCAAGATTGAAGAACAAGTTAAATTGAGGGAAAACATGACAAAAACCAAGAGTCAATGCTAAGGACAAGTTAAAAAAATAAAGAAAAAAAATTGAACTACACCATGTTCGTTGCTATCTATGATCGAACCTCATGTTGGAAGAAATGTTATTGAGATTATTGAGTCTTCAAGATAGGTTATCCATCAAATAAAGATCTTTTAGAGTTGTTTTGTTAGACTCTATGGAATACAACAAAAGATAAAATAACATGAGATAACAAATGATGGGTGGAGTTTTGGTATTTCCTTTTTAAGTTTGAAATTGTCAAGGAAAGGAATGATATGGTTATGGAGCTTCTTAAAGCATTGATTGATTGATAAAAGAATGATGTTAAGATAAATGATGTATATTTTCTGTCATTCCCTCTACAAAAAAGCAAAAGACAGACAGTTAATGACTACCTAATGGTGATCCTAGGTCTTTGAAACGTTTACATACCATTTTGAGCTTATGAAAGTCCTTTTCTTTTATAGCCATGAACCATAGCCTCACTACATGCTTTTCAAAGTCCTTGTTCAAGCAAACAATTTTAACTGATAAGTGACGCTATCAAAATTGTTAGCATTTTTTCCTTAAGGATTATAATTTCACGAACTAAGTTACGAGTTGTTATGCATATTGATAAAGTAAGAATTGAAAATTGAGACAAATTTTCTACTGAACTTTGGGTCTTTACTCGACACTCTAATTGTTTGAAAATCACAAATGGTCACCTCATCATGTATCATCAAATGACATACCCCAAAATTAGATATTAGAATTTAAACAAAAAAAACACATAGAAAAATGATTTTAATCTCCCAACGGGTTAGTTAGTGCTTTTAAAATACAAGATAATTATAGGGCTGCATGCATTGGATATTGTGTGTTAGGTCTTTGACCAAATAAGTTTGATGTTTGAAATAGTTTCAACAAATGACATATCTTTGATTTTATTTCAATGATTAGACTTCGAATGCACATGATCTTTGAAATTGATGACCTAATTTCAAAACAAGAAAGATTTACAAATAAAGAAAACATTGACTGGATTTGCAGAATCCTTGACATTGACAGTTCTAGATTATCATTGAAAAACTCAATAGCTAGAGGCGACAACGTGGATCTTAAAAGGGATGCAAACAATTTCACATCAGCTTGGGAGAAAGGAAACACAAGCAAATAATGATCCAGTGAAATTCATCAAATTTATGGCAACGACAAATATGTTTGGTGATATATAGATGAATGAGCACCAATAATCGACTCAAGGCAACATTGTTTAATAGAGACCGATGGTTTAACAAGCTCCAACAGTGTTTCAGAATAACATTGCATTTAAAGGGCATCTTAAGATTCTGAAATATTGGCTTGCCCATAGATTTGGTTTTCTATAGAAAGGTGTTATCGCATGGGTGCATTTTGATAAATGTTGAAGAGTATGCATGCCACCAAAACTGACTGTGGGATAATCTATTTTGAAGCCCATCGACTTAAGCTCCAGTTCACTATATGAATGTGGGTGATAAAAAGAAAGATGTTATCACATAAATGCATTTTGATAAATGTTGAAAAGTATGTGTGCCACCAAGATTGATTGTGGTATAATCTGTTTTGAAACTCGTCAACTCAAGCTCCACTTCACTACATGAATGTGGGTGATAAAAAGAAAGATGTTATCGCTGAGCTGCTTGTGATAAATGTTAAAGATGATGCATGCCACCAAGATTGATTATGGAATAATTTGTTTAGAAGCCCATTGACTCAAAGTTCATTTCACCGTATGAATATAGGAGATAGAAAGAACTCGTTAATGACAACATTACAATTCTTTGCACGGGCTAAGAAGAATTTTTTCAGAAAAAATATTGAGTTTACAATGAAGAGTTTCAGATTGCATGACCTAACAGTTGCATCAATTCAAGGCACAATACATTGCATGAATATGAGTGATGATAACATTACATCTTTTTTGACGAGCTGAGAGAAATTTATTAAGGATAACATTGAGCACAATGATGAGTTCTGGATGCATTTCTAGATGACTTGACATTTCCATGAAGTTTGATGATGACATATGCTGTTAGAAATATGATTCAATTGATATCGACTCCATGACTGATTGGCAATCTAAGATGAGGTCAATATTAGCAAGCTTTGCAATGATTAGCAGAACGCACACAAAGAACTGTTATTGAGAGAATCCAAGAAAATGGATGACTTGTTATGCTCTTTCATAATGAATCAAGCAACACCACACGTGGGACAAGGTCAAACTTGATAACAATGAAAAAAGAGAACGTTGCAGATAGCCCAAAATAGGTAATATGCTTACATTTGAGTGGATGACTGACATATGACAAACTTCAATTAGCCATCTAATTAGAGAAGCCAACAAAGCTTTGGAGATCATGCAAAGGCACCTGATGACAATGGAGCATCAGAAAAGAGGGTCATCTATTTCACATCAGCTAAGGATGCATGCATGACATCTAACCCCAAAACATTGTATATATGTTATTGATTTTTTTCAGGAATATTCTCATTAAAATTCAACAAGATTTTATTGAATCAGATTAAAAAGAAAAGAAAAAAAACTTGAAAAATGAAAAATGAAAAATGAAAAGAAAAAAAGTAGAAAAGAAGAAAGAATCCTTTATTTGAAATTAGGAAGCATCAAGTTTTTGAACCATATAGTCGGGAAATTAGTTCAAGCCCTACAAATGAGGAATTCCATATTACTAAGAAGTGCTAAGTGGCCAACCTTTGTTATCGGAAAACTCTAGCTAGCAAGAAGTGTCGAGTTACCAATTTTGTTGCTAGGAAGTCCATATTACTAAGAAGTGCTAAGTGGCCAACCTCGTTACCAAGAAATTATAGTGATTAAGAAGCACCAAGTGGCTAATCTTTGTTATCAGGAAATTCCATCTAGCAAGAAGCACCAAGTTGCTAATTTTGCTACTAGGAAATCCAAGTTATCAAGAAGTGCCGAGTGGTCAATCTTCGTTACAAAAAAATTCTAAAGATTGAGAAGTGCTGATTGGTCAATCTTTGTACTAGGAATTTTAGCTAACAAGAAGCACCAAGTTGCCATCCTTGTAGAAAATTTCCAGTTAATTCCAGCTAGTAAGAACTGTCGAGTTGCTGACCTTGTTGTAGAAAATTTCTAGTTAATTCCAGCTATTAAGAACTGTCGAGTTGCCAACCTTGTTATCTGGAAATCCAATCATCAAGAGGAGCGAATGTTAACCATAAAACCCCGCAACAACCAGGGAAATTCATGAAGAACTTGATCAAAACCCATCATCAAGTAAGAAGATAAGGAAGAACCATGTCACCGGGAACCTTAGTTTTTCAACCATGCAAAGAAGGAAAAAAAGAAAAAACCAACAAAAACATTACAAAAACACAAAATCCATAAAACAGAAAAAGAAAAGAAAAGCCTTTTTGCTAGGAATTTCTCAAAAAAAAAAGAGTTCATACCTGGGCATTAAGAAGAATGACAGCCCACCATTAAGAATTCGAATCCTATTATCAAGAAGGTCAATTTTGATTGTTACAGTCAATTTGTTCTAGATTCAACCAAAGATGAAGTTGAGGTTAAAGGGGATCGTCAGATTAGATCTTAGGTTAACCCAGCTCAAACAAAGAAAACATTCAGGTTTAAGGAGATTGCCAGATGGGATCTCAAGTTAACCCAGCTTAAGCCAAGAACAAGTTCAGGTTTAAGGGATCGCCAGATGGGATCTTAGGCTAACCAAACTCAAGCCAAGAAGAAGTTGAGGTTAAAGGGGATCGCTACATGGGATCTCAGGTTAACCCAACTCAAGTCAAGAAGAAATTTAGATTAAAAGGGATCGCCAGATGGGATCTCAAGTTAACCGAACTCAAGTTGAGGTTAAAGGGGATCGCCAGATGGAATCTCAGGTTAACAAAACTCAAGACAAGAAGAAGTTGAGGTTAAAGGGGGTCTCCAAATAGAATCTTAGGTTAACCCAACTCAAGTCAAGAAAAGGTTAAGGTTAAAGGGGATCATCAAATGGGATCTCAAGTTAACGATGTCATATGAGGGAGATATGAATTTTGAAAGATAACAATTGAATTCTATCAGCAAACAAATTCCATGAAAAACAAGTTCCAATTACTTTCTGAAGCATCTAAATTGGCATCTAAGTTTTTATTTTAGCAATTCAGCTCTTCTAGTCAAAGCTTGAAGATTTCATGTAAGGCTATTTCTCTTTTTTAGGAAAATAGTTATTAAAGTTCTTAAATGTAAACTGTCAACTTAAAAGATGACTATTTTGTAAAATAAAAACTAGGGTTTCCTATGTGGTATAAAAAGAAAGCAGCAAAAAGAAGGAGACGACCAGTAGAAGAGTGAAGACAAAAATCTTCTTTTTCCAAATCCAAAACCATACATTCTTCTATTTTTTGGAGTAGTTATTCCATAGATATGCAAGGCTAACTTTATCTTCTTGGTTGCAATGACACAAAAACCTTTGGATTTTAAGAACCGTGAGCTTTTTTCTTCCCTTTATTTTCAATTTGTATTATGAATGAGTATGATTGTTTTCCAATGCAAATTTCCTATTATTGTTTATCTTAATTGCTTGAGTGGACTCTAAGCTTTTATTATGAACAATTTATTGTTAAGTTAGATATCAAAACCATAGTTGTGAGATCTAGACTTGTGAAGCAACTAAGTTTAATAATTGTGGCAGATACATGTTATTAACCTTAGGGAGAATACTCCAACACAGAAATTACAAGTTGTGGACAACTTGGTTATGTTAAAATTAATGAATTTATCTAGTTCTTAATGCTGCCATTGAACTAAATCATTAATATAGACATTGTGATTATTTGTTGGTTAGAGCTAGATATACGGTGGAATTGTTAATTAACCAATGTTAAGGAAGGATAAAAATTCAGAACATGAATTGAAATTTCATTTCAAAGATCGATTCTAATTTCCATAGGTGGATGTCACTTACAGCCAAAGAATGTTTTACTGATACGTTTTGCTTTTAATTTATTGTTTAATTGAAGCCATAGTCTAGATAACTTAGATAATCACAAGCCAACCCCCTTAATTGCATAGTGTATAACACAAAAATTTGAACTAAAATATACTCGTGGGATCGACCCCTTGCTTGCTCTATAAAACTTGTGTGTTTTGTTTTAAGCTAGGGATTAATTTGTGCGACCGCGACATCGCACAAGGTATCGCCAGATGGGATCTCAGGTTAACCCAACTCAAGCCAAGAAAAAGTTCAGGTTAAAGGGGATCGCCAAATGGGATCTTAGGTTAACCCAGCTTAAGCCAAGAAAAGTTGAGGTTAAAGGGGATCACTAGATGGTATCTCAGGTTAACCCAACTCAAGCCAAGAAAAAATCAAGTTAAAGGGTATTGCCAAATAGGATCTCAGGTTAAACGGGCTCAAACCAACATGAAGTTCAGGTTATAGGGGATCAAAAGATGGGATCTCAAGTTAATCGAGCTTAGACCAACCTGAAGTTCAGGTTAAAGGGGATCGATAAATGGGATCTCAGGTTAACTAGGCTCAGAACAATATAAAGTTCAGGTTAAAGGGGATTGCCAGATGGGATCTCAAGTTGATCGAGCTGGAAAAAAGAAGAAAAGATAGATTGAAGTTTAGGTTAAAAGAGATCGCTAGATGGGATCTCAGGTTGATTGAGCTAAAAAACAGCGAGAAAGAAAGGTAGAAGAAAAGATAAAATGAAGTTCAGGTTAAAGGGGGTCGCTAGATGGGATCTTAGGTTGACCGAACAGGAAAAAAAAAAGACAAGGTTCAGGTTAAAGGGGTTTCTAGATGGAATCTCAGGTTGACCGAACTAAACAAAAACAAAGATAAAAGTTCTGGTTAAAGGAGATTGTCAGAAAAGATTTCGGGTTAACCTATTGGATAAATTTGCATAAAATTTAAGTAGAGAGACATCATTATATTTTTTATAGGCCAATTTGATTTAATCATCGGCCGATTTAAACTATAATTGTGTTTAGGAATTAATATAGGATCCAATTGAAGGATTTAATTAAGTACAAAGACTTAATTATACTTTAAAGTGGTCAAATTAATTTTATTAAGGGCTTAATCGATGAAAAATCAAGTTTTTTTTATCTTAATTCTGGTTCAATTGAGAAAACTGGAATTTTTGGAGACCAAATTGAATTTTTCTAGGCTAGTTGTGTGAAGTCAGGGGAAAAATTGGAGAAAACCAAGAGTTTAATGGTCAATAGAGGGTCAAATTGCATAAATCTGAAACGAAGAACCAAAACAAAAAAGGCGCGCAAAGTTGAGGTTGCTATTGAGATTTTTGTGGGTATACAAATGCATAATTGAAAAATTTAAAGTCAATTGAGGGTGCAATTAGAATAATTATAAATTGAACGACCAAAACATATTTGCACCCAAAGCCTGCAACACGCTGTTGCAGGTGTGCTGACGCAGAAGGCAACCCACTGCTGCACGCAATGATCACCTCCTTCATCTATAAATAACGTCGATCACACCATGCACGGGGGGAGGAAAAATGAACGACAAAGAAGGAAATAGCAGAACAAAAATTGTGTTTTTTTCATGCATACGACCAAAATTTACAATCCTAAGATTTATAGTCGTAATTTTACAATTATAAACCCCCTCATTTACCGTGCGTCATCTCCCTTCTGGGATGGTGGGGCACGAACCACAAAAAAACATTTTTGCAACACTTATGATCAACTTATTCTATATGCAGGAGGATTGTTCTCATGAATGTGTTTGTGTAATGTTGGTCGTGTTGTTTGGTAGAAGAGTTTTGCTGCTTCGTTCAGCTAGTGAATAACTGTTTATTGGCTACCATACTAGAGCATGCTCTGTAGTTCAGACATGTTCTTCCATAACTAGTTTTTGTAACCTTGTCAACAACGTTGTCCATTTAGTTTAGTTGTTCTCAGGAGCTTGTTTCTGTCAACAAACTCGTGTTATGAATTATTTAGTTTGTTCAATGGTGTAGAGAGCTTTTTCCCTTGCTAATTCATCTGTTTGTTTAACCTGGTTCTTTTGATTTTTCCCTTTACTTTGTTTGCACGTTATTGGGAGTCTGTTCCCTACAACATGCTTGTTTTTATATGCATGTGATTTGTTGGTTTCCAGCCCAGTTTCATTTTTTTATCTATAAAATTACTTACATTTGATCAAAATAAGATAGGCCAAATCTAGGCTGGAGGAGACTAGATTTGGAGCTTGAGCTCCTTCTTTCCGCTTTCTTATGCCATTTTTCCACCTTCTAGAGTAAGAGAGGCTAGATCTAAGTCAGTAGGGAGAGAAGCGGGGGAGAAATAAGCTTTTAGTTGTAGTGAGCGAAGGTCGCCTCCCCGGCATGTCAGATCTCCCCTCATTATGCAACACAACATCTCCTTCACTCAAATTTACTAGCTACGCTTCTCCCTCGGAACTTGAGCTTTTTCCTCCTCTAGGGTTAGGTTCTATGGCTGTTGTTCCCCCTGTAGCAGCACCATGCTCTTCTCGGTCATCCTAGTAGCAATGTTGCACAGTCGTTATTTACATATCAATGTGAGATTCTTCGTTGAGAGTACTTAGAGAAAGAAGCCCTGATTGAAGTTGGATAGAGACAGTTAAATTGTTCATTTTTTATTCTCACTGTGCAATGCTAACAACTCTTATGCCTGGTCTTCCATTTAATCTCACTACTATTTTGTTGTGACTTGCGGTTGTGCTCATTAATGTGAGGGTCTTTCCACCCTATTGGCTGGACAAGGTGAGGGAACCTTTTCCCCAGGTATCCTTTTGATTTCAATGTTCCTAAAGTTGTCTCTGCAGCTCGATTTTACTAGGAATGCAGTTCTGCTGCTGCTTTCCTACTGTGTTTTGTTGTTTGGCAGCTGAGTTTTACTAGAATAGCAGGTTTTCCACCATTGCTGTTGTTTTTTAGTTTTTCTGTAGGGCACTATCTTCTACCTCCTACCGGTGGATTGTTGTTTGTTGCCTTTCTGACAGCTTTCGTCGTGTGCTGGTCTCAGGAGACTATTTCTGACCATGATTATGTAAGGTTGTTTCTTATGATAGGTGTTCTTAGTCTATCATAGATTGTTTCTTGCTTGTTGCTGGTGTGTTAACATAATTTGGTTGGTTTATGCTGTTTTGTTCACCTGTGAAGGCTACCGGACTAGAACATTCTCCTTACTTTCAAGTTGTTCTTCCTTAGCTAGCTTGTTAGCTTCTTTGGTTTCATTTTGTTTAGTTTGTTCTCGGAGCTTGTTCTTGTCAACAAATCCATTAATGTATATTTTGTTTGTTCATTATCTTAGCGAGTTTGTTCCCTTAACAATGCAGCTGTCCAATTAGTTTGTTGTTTTTCCTTTGCTTTATTTACATGTTTCTTGCAAGCTTGTTCCCTACAACATGTTTGTTTGTACATGCTTGTATATGTTGATTTGTTGGTTTCCAGCTTAGTTTCACTTTTTGATCTATAAAATTACTTATATTGATAAAAAAAAGAAGGTATGCTTCTCCTCTACAAAGTTCATGTGGTCACTAATAATGTTTCCATTGGATTTGTTCTAGTTAAGCCTCTAAACTAGTCAACTCATTCAGCCTTGACTAAGATACCTATTTGTTCAAAACCACTTAATTTTTCTGTATGTTCATACTTAAAATTTCCTAGAGGATTATTATCAAGGGTAAAGAATCTTTTATCTAAAATACAAAGGTAAAGGATGCATGCCTTTGTCTCCAAGCAAAAGAAAACCATATCGGCAAATTTGTTAAAAAACTACCATCCTAAAACCATTAAAGGATAGAGGTAAAAAAGAGAAGGAGTACAATAGTCTATAGCCAGTAAGCTTGAATAAAGTATAACCATGTAAATGTTCAAGGGTGGAGTCCATATGGCCTGCCTATTCATGTTTTCTTAATTTTTAAAACTCTTTTTATGTTATTTGAGCTTATACTGATTTTTTTGTTTAATTTTAGTGATAGAACAATCTAATGTTTTTCATCAGAGTTTGTTTTGTTTTTGTTTTTGTTCTTGTTTTAAGCATGTTTTGGGTTGTTTAAGCTTTTGTTAGGATAAGTTGTTTTAGTTTTGCTCAATAATATGTAAAAGAAGCTTTCATTGAAAGCATGATTCTTAGTTTTGATTCTTTATTTTTAGCTCAATAGCATGTTGATGATGTATGTCACGATATAATTTTTTTTACTGGGCACGACCATCCTCAAAACGGGAGTGGGGGAGGTGCGTGGAAAATATATTTTTATAACCATAAAATTATGAATATAAGTTTTGGGAGTCACCACCTAATATTAAGGTCGCTAAGAAACTTAATGGTTGCGAGATTCCGCGTAAAAAAAACTTGTTATGCAAGGCGAAAAGGCACCACCCCTAGTGGCCCCTACCTAAGATAAGATGCATTGTTGTCTGATTATTTTTCTAGGTCAAATTTTATTTATTGATCTTTTCTAAGTTTCGAAGTAGATCGCTTCATGAGGGAGTCTTTGCCTCATTCGGTGAAAAACCTAACTACTCTAAAGTCTGAATTTTAGCACTGCATTTATTGTCTTTCTAATATATAAAGGTGTACTTTACAATGTAATTTTGCACCTCACATATCAAAGTCTACAACTAAATAAAATGGTTATTGAAAGATTTTTGATATTCCTGGTGAACTTTATTAGATAATTACAAATTGGTTATGATATCTATTTTGCATTTTAAAACACGAGAAAAAATATATTTTTTGTGAAAATAAGTTTAGATTTTTTTTAAAATTTGGTCGTATGCACACAAACAGTATATTTTTTTTAAATGCAGATTATTTATATATGTGTGTGTGTGCTCGGACTGGGATGGCTGAACCGAATGGGTCGGCCCAACCATGTTAGGTTTGGGCTGGACTCGGCCCAGCCGATTGGGCTAGGCTAAAACAGGTCCGACCTAAAAAGAAGAAGAAAAAAAGTGAACAGTGTAGAGTGAATTAATTCTCTACATAGTTCATGTATTGCATGAACAATCCAAAGTAATTAATCCGCTCTGCATTATTCACGTATTACGTGAACAATGGATACCCAATCTGGAAAAGGTAGGGGAAGGAAGCTACCTGGTGATGGAGGAGGGTTGACTAGAGTATTGGAGAGAGTTGAAGGCAGAGTGGAGGTTAGTGTTGGTTGGAGAAAAAAGAAGGAGTTGCTGCTGGTGATTGTTGTCGCTACATAGAGATAATGTTGTAGCTGTTGTTGTTTCCAAAAAGGAAGGAGACAGTGTTGCTCGTCGTTAGAGAAGTACAGTTATTGTGGCTGGAGGAGAAGAGGAGTGCAATTGTTGTTGTTGTCACCCGGGAAGAAATAGAAAGGGCCATTGTTGTTATTGTTGAAGGGGAAGAAGTATTGTCTGTCACCGTAGAAGAGCAGTTGTTGCTTCTGCTGCAACCGAAGGAGAAAGAAGAGTCCGGCTGCTGATGCTATCACCAGAGAAGAAGAAGAAACTATTGTTGTTTCTAGAGAAGAGCAGCAGCTACCGTCAAAGAAACCTTTGTTTAGGCTCATGGTTGAACCTTTATTTCAGTTTAAGCCTTTGATTTAGTTTAGTATTAGGGTCAAACCTTGGTTTTAGGTTAGGCTCATGGTTGAACTCATACTTTAGGTTGACCTGTTTGGTTTTGTTTTGGGTCAAGTACTAAAGGCTTTGTTTGTTCGGTCACTTTCTTGTTAAGGAATTTTGGTTTGAGAGGGTGTTTGACAAACATACCTTTAAGTCTATTTTATCAATTTTTTAATATAAGGAAATGATGGTTTTGACAAACATGTTCCTATAAAAATAAATAAATAACTAAGAAATAACTTTTACTTGTTGCGTATGGCCTAATCCTTGCAAAAAATTGCATTTTATATATAAAAATGGAGAAAATATTTTTAGCATTGTTTTAGAATTTGTCTTTTTTTTTCATTGCACTTTTTTCATAATTTACATTAAGTTCGTAAAATTCTATAAGGATTTTGTTAGTATTACAATAACCATAAATATCATAATTCCTGAAAATTAATGGTCAATATTCTTGTATAAATATTAGACTTACTAGTAGTTTGGTATTTAAGTATCAAAAGTTGATTAAAAAATTCTCAAAATTATTTTGGATATTTACTAATTTTAATTGAGTATTTTTCATCATAATATACTACTTGTGTGAAACATTTTCTCCTTCCAAGATATGTGAACTCTATCAGGGAACCTATATGATTTTTTCCTATAAACATTTACCTAGGCATAGAAATCCACAATAAATCTCAAATGCCGAATTTATTCATGATCGTAAATTTTTTGTTTTAAGTCTTAGACGAACCACTAGTTAGAAACCTATAAATACCTTTAAATCACATGCATACAACATAATGTAGATTACCTTAAGTGAGTTGTTTTAGGGTGCTAATACAGATAAGACCAATCCACCAAGTTATTCTAATAATCCTGAACCAAATAACTAGGTGGTAACTTCTTGATCTCAACACCACAAAGTCATGCACACACGTATGACACATCTTATGCTGGTTTATGACTTTATTTTTCAATATGTATTTGCAAGTAATAAGAACTTGGGTAGTCTCTTTTATAAGGAAAGTGTTGTCAAATATTTTTCTAAAATGTGATATAATGATACTGTTATTACTTTTTCTATACTTAATATGTTTAGATGATGAACAAAAGTTTATCAAAGAGTAATACAAACAAAAACGTTATAGATTCTTCTAGCATTGCTTCTAATGATCATGAGTTACCAAGTGTCAACCATGTCTATGCACCTCAGGCACAAACACCATCCCTTGATGCAAACTTTTGAGTGTATGGGAAACTTATAAAGGGGGTGTCCTTTTTTCGCAGGGTGCATACATTGTGAAGTATATTACTTAGTGGAAGCCCAACCATGATATGTAAGTTTGTTTTTATTTCATATACAATAAAAAAACAGTATTTTTTTTTATTAATTAGCTTCAATTTAAGAATGATGTTTCAAGTTTATAAATATGGAGGTTGCTCACACGATATCATCATAGATAAAATCATCAATGGAAGTAATTTTGTTTTTATTAATGGAAGCTTCTGATTAATGCTTGGTTTAGAAAGTTCATGGTTAGTATATACATTAATATTTTATTAATATGGTTAACATTTTAATTTTAATAAACTAATTATTTAATGAAATATACACTCGAGGAAAATTTTACTAGGAGAAGGCTACCAATGTTATTACCAAACTAGTGTGGGAAAATCATATCATTAGGAAAGATTGAATTCAAATTGTGATATTTTTCTCAATGTTAAAATTTTATTTGTCATAAACCTATCCAATAATTTTTTCTACGAACTAGGTTGCATGATTTCTCATATAAGACCCATAAAAAATGAAAGAACTATGCAAAAGTTAATGGCTTTCCAGGCTAGGAAGACATGGTTGTGTGGAGGGATTTTTGACATCCTCATGTCTTAAGGGTATCTAGAATGTATATATTCAACATGTAACATATAAGCGTTTCTTATGGTGATCGTAGACAGGTGTGGAGATCTTAACAAAGAACATTCACGGTTTCATTACCATGTACACTAGGGAATCCATTTTATTTGTTTTACATGCAAAATCGATGGTAAGATTATTTTTAACAAGATTTTTGTTTTTAAAAATTATTGTATTACATAAAAATGTTTAAGTAATAATAACTTGTTTTTACAAGCTATAATGCTAGATGAAAGACTAATGAAGCTTTTTATTGTAACCTATGTGTATAATAAGAACCGACAAAAATGGGTACAATAGCTCGTGGATAGTCATAACTCAATCAATGGAGTAGTTGATTATACGAGAGATACAAGGACAATCTTTCAACCTAGTCATAACTCAATCCAAATTTATAGTTAGAAGCTGGATTTATTGGTGGCCCAATAGAAATTGAGTTTATGATACTTGTAACACTATGGATGAGGATATACGAGAGGACCATAGTTTATTGACTATTGGTTACTCATAGTCTAAATTGAGTTAGTTTATTCAATAATATTTTTTAAAATTAATAATAAAAAATTGATTTTTTATTTTATGTTTTGTATTGGTTATTTAAATATCTTAAAAAACATAAAATATAATATTGACAAAATTAACGATAAACTTGAATCACCAAAGGTATTTTCGATGAATTAAGTCCCTCATAAAGTTTTAGAGAGTTGAAAAAAAATCACAGGTCTTACCACTACTAGATATAATTCTCTAATGGTTTAATTTCATCGATAATATGCTTATAATCACCAATGAATTTACCAACAATATATTCTATTAGTAATATGCCATAATCATCGACAAGTTCACCGACACAATTAATACCAATATTTGTTTTGTGTGTTGTTTTTTTTCCATAAATTCATTCTTGGTTGTATTACCAAATTATTTTATTGACATAATATAATTCATCAATGATGTGTTTTCCAACTATGTTTTTAAGTCTGTGATTCTATTATAGACCTAAATCTACTGCATGCACAACAAATCTAGATATTATAATTGTTTCATAATAAATCTAAATCTAAATCTAAGTCCAAAATACAATAGCGAGAAACAGACCCAAACCTAGGGCTCGAGTCCGTGTGAGTTAAACCTATACTATTTTGCTCTAGCTTATTTAAGACTTTAACTAGCCAAACCAAAAGACAATCTTGTATTTTTCATATATGAGAAAAGGTTTGGATTTCACAAAATCTTGTCAACCAAGAATTGTTTAACATTATTTTTTCATACACCCATAATTTGTTTTAATTATATTAATGTTCAATTAAAGAACTTATATAAAACGATAATTTCCAACAAATTTTTAACCTTAAAAATAAGTTGAACCCACTTTAAATTAACCTTAAATATACCAATTAATCATGACTTAAATTAAAATTTCCAACAAACGGAGCATATATTTCCTTTTTTCGTTCTTTTTATTCTACTAGAAAGAGGTCTTCAAACCCTATCGGAAAAATTAGGTTACACAACAACTGTTCTCAAAAATTTAATCCCATACACATAGCAATTACATTTTTTGTGTAAATAATAATAGGTTATTTAAGCTAATTTTTCAGGAATGACTTCCTGTGCTAGTTTCTAAAATTACTCTTGTTATCTAACTCATATTATAATGCTTGTGTCACCTCTTAAATTTAATTTAAGTTAGTGGAATATATATTAGTTTTAAAGTCAGGTGATCTATACATGTAGTGTTTGTTTGGGAGCATATTAAAATTTATTTTTAATATAAACACGTCAAAATAATTAAAAACACAAAAATAATAATTTGAAGCTAAAAAATTTGCTTCGACAATGGAGAACTGGAAGGGAAATGGTGAGTTCCCAGTGGCAGGGAAGAGCATGGTTGGTGAGTCAGTCTGTAAACTCGTCAACCTCTTGAGGTGCCGACAAGGAAAATGCCGACAAGCCTTCATCCATGGCAGTATTATAAGTGAACCTATCAAGCCAAGCACCGACACTTCTCCAAATAAACTCACCTGCGTCGGCTCTGTTGACTCAATGCCGCAGGAACTCGTTAGGGTTTTATCTTTAGCCACTCAAAAGAAAGCACTTAATTTATTTATTTTTTTAAATAATTTGACTATTATAAACTATTTATATATATATATATATATATAATAAGTCTAGGTGATTTGAGATTATGGTTAAACTATGTTTTTTTTTCTAAAAAATAATTTTTTTAGCTTCAAATTAATTTTTTTGTATTTTTAATTTTTTTGACGTATTTATATTAAAAATAAATTTTAATATATTCCCAAACAAACACTACATGTATAGATCACCTGACTTTAAAACTAATATATATTCCACTAACTTAAATTAAATTTAAGAGGTGACAAGCATTATAATATGAGTTAGATAACAAAAGTAATTTTATCATTGCCGAAAACTTAAATAACCTATTATTTACAAAAAAAAATGTAATTGATATTAATCAAATTATTTAAAAAAAAAAAAAACATTAACATCAATCTTGGTTTTACTGGAAGTTTAGGGTGATCATTGATGATTTAACCAAATAAAAATGCATTTTATAAATTATAATTTAAAGACATGACATTGATGTGGAAATGATATATGAAAATTGTTTTTCTTCAAAATAATATTATTTAATAATTTTGCTTGGTTAAAAAATAAAATCGAGTACTTTATTGAGTTTTGTAACCATGGTTTACACAAATGGTGTACCGACCACCACTGTGTCCGTATGGAACGTCGCTTACTTCTGCTACTTTCTGGCCTATCTGCTGCGCAAGAGTTAAGTTAGCCACTTGGGTCCAAATTTTGGCTCGAGGATCCACAACGCATATATGGATTTTTTGCTGAATTTTTAGTGGATTACACAAATATGGAACGAAGAGGAATAAACGAAATCCAAAATAAATCCAAAACCTGAGTCAATTTAGTTTTGTGGTGCATACTATTTTTATTTTAAAAAAATAAAATTAATATATAAAAATTACAAAATACACAAATAATATCAATTTGATATTTTATCAAGGTAAATAAACTTTTAAAAAGTATCTAAAAACATAAGTAATGCACTTCCAAACAAGGACTCAATTGCCACAACTAATCATTGTAATAAAAGAAAGTGCACTTATTTTGCTCTACTCACTTTCAATTTCAACAATTCAGACATCAAAGTTCAATTGAATATTCCAAATGGGAAATGGCCTTTTTCATAAATAAATAAAAAATAAAAAAAACTCTTAGCTCGATATCTGATAATATTTGCAGCCCGGCCCATAAATGATGAAAGGGGCTGTGGTTGGTCATTGCTCTTCCAAGCCTATAATTGCTCGGCTTGTCTAATCTAGCCCGTAACCTTGACATAAATGAAATAATAAAAAACAAATATTCACAAGCCATTAAATTCATGAAATTGACCATTGACTCTTATATTGATCGTGTGATTGGATGAATCACAATTTTTCTTATAATTTTCTGTTAATGTGGTCTCTATTATTTTTGCCTTAGTCAATTTTTTTTTTTTCACTTTCATATGCTACAATTAACACTGGAGGGCAATAAATATAATGAGATAAAACTTTTATTCAAACATACTAAGAATATATATTAAAATTTATATATTAGAGACTATAATAATGTAAGTTTTCAAGCTCAAGCATAGTATGCGCAAAAATATTTAGTTTTTTTTTTTTAAAAAAAAAAAAAAACATAGAATTTTGTCTTGGACAAAACTTTGTACATGACAAGGATTATCATGTCTTTTTCCATGTGTGTATCAAATACTAAATAACTTGTCTTGTACTATCCAATATGTCAAATGCATTCCCAAAACCTAATTTTTGTAATTACCTCACCATCCTGCCTTCTGTATTCATTAGAAAATAAAGCCAACATGGTAAGAATGTGGTTAATTAATCCTTTTTAAGTGCATAATAATTAGTTTTATGAAAGTCTTGTTTTTAAATTGTTGAGGTTGTACTAGGTATATTTTTGCGAGTATATTAAATGTGATAAAATTAAAACTAGAAGTTGTCATCTAATTTTGTACTAGGTATGTCTTATTGTAACAATAGAAATTCAATAAATCCATAAAGATAGAAGATATCAAGATAAGTTGAAATGCTATCAAATCCTGTGAAAAATAAAATGTTTTAGGCTTAGTAAGGTATATATTAATTGTTTGATCATATAAATAATTGAAAAACGACACTATAATAACTATACTTGCTTAAAAGATTAAATCCAATAGTATATATTATAGTTTTCTTCAAGGTTGTGAAGGCCCCTCCCTCCCTCCAACTGTGGCAATGTTCTCAAAATCCCATACGTGCTGTGAAGAAAGAAACGGACAAGATAGATTACACGGAAAGATTTTAGAATTAAAGAGTTTGCTCTCCTTGTGATATCAGGTTCGAGAGTCCTGTGGTTGCTAATATGATGGTCATTGGAGACTTACATGATTGTTAACTTCAAGGTCCGTGAGATTAGTCGAGATGCGCGCAAGTTGACTCGAATACTAAGGTTAATAAAAAAAATAAAAGAAATGGACAAGATTTAACTACATAGGATTATTCAAGTTTGGTATTGGGCAGAAAAATGGAGGGTTACATGGTAGTCAACTTCAGGGTACGTGAGATTATTCGAGGTGCATGCAGTTGGCCTAAAGATTCATGTTAAAAAAAAAAAACATACAAGATTTAACTACAAAGGATTATTCAGGTTTGGGGTTGGGTAGAAGAGTGGAGGCTTATATTATCATTAATTTTAGGACCTAGAAAATTAGTCGAGGTACACGCAATCTAACCCGAACATCGTCGCTCATAAAAAAAGAAAAGAAACGGACAAGATTTAACTACATAGGATTATTCAAGTTTGGTGTTGGGCAAAAGAGTGGAGACTTACATGGTCATTAACTTCAAAACTCATTAGATTAATCGAGGTACATGTAGGGCCTGTTTGGGACTGCGATTACGGTAGCTTTTCAAAGTGCTTTTCGTGTCGAAATACATCAAAATGATATTTTTTTATTTTTTAAAAATCATTTTTGACATCAGCACATCAAAATAATTTAAAAACACTAAACCATATTTATTTAAAATAAAATAAAAATTCAAATTTCGGAAAAACGCTGATTGAAACGCACAACAAACACGTAATTAATCTGGACAAAACCATTAATAAAAGAAAAAGAAACAGACAAGATTTAACTACATAGAATTATTCAAGTTTGGCGTTGGGCAGAGGAGGAAGGAGACATGACATGATGACCTCATGATAATCAAAGAGGAGACGACAGACGACAGAGCTGCTGAAAAATAGTAGGGAATGGAGAGGTCACATGATGGCCTTAACTGCATCATCTGGTCCACCACCACCCTGTCTCCATATGTCTAATAGTCTTAGGTCTTGTCAACTTCAATGGCAGACTGTCCGCTTTACGCCCTCTTGGCTCACTCCATTCCACTCCCTCCCCTGCAATTTCCACATTCTTCATTCCATTGTTTCCATGCACAGCAACCAAATCACCTGTCTCATCTTCTGTCCTCGAAAATAACAAAACAACAAAACTATAATCTCCCCTCTTTCTGATTATTTCTATGTAATTTCCTGATTTCCCCCCCCCCCCCCCCCCCCCCCTCTTTTTTTTCTCACTAGTTCGGTTTGAAACGTTCTTGGTTACAAATATGACAGAGACTAGTCAATGAAAAATTGAACAGCTAAAAAAACAAAACAAATTAATTATGAATCTATATATTGCTTATTTAATCAAACATATTCCTTGGAAATGTTCCCCCAAGACAATGAACAGCAACTTGGGTTAAATAAATTATATAACTTAGTTATTCCCTATTCTTTTCATATATATTATGGAATCAAGAAAAAAAGTTGACACGACAAAAGAACACGAGAGAGGAGAGAGAGAGGAGAGAAAACAAACAAAAAAATTTCTTATTAGAGACTCGTCGGAGCTCCGATGATGAAACTCTCGGTACCATTATAAAGATAACAATAAGAGAAATCTATAAACACCATGAAAAGCTAACTTTTACTGTCTTTAAACTAGTTTTTATGATATTTGTAGATCAGTCTTATCGATATCTTTCTGATGATACAGAAAATCTAATCATTGAAGCTCTATTATATTTTCTTTTTTCTTTTCTACATGCACGAGTTAACTACAATGTTAATTCATAAATTATTTATTCGGCTATGTTAGTTTAAAAAACATAATGAATAGTACAAGTAAAGACTCTAAGAAAACCAAGCTCAACCCAAAATTTCTTTAAACAATGTCAAACCCAGTACTGCTAGACACTGTTAAATTTTAGCCAGAGTTGCAGGACAGCATCTGGCTGCCCATCTTGTACAGTTATCGAACTAGCAAGTGAATAGATTAAACACATGGAGACGTCAAATGACGATTGCAGAAACTCATGAGTTGACATTTCATGGCTCGGTTAATTAGGTAAATCGTTATTCCAAATGAATAGCAGATATGGAAAATCTGACTCTCTCAGCGCATGAAGCTAGTTATTTATTATTGGACTTTTAAAAGTGGGCATGGAAAAGGGATAAACGGGAGTGGATCCAAGCGTTAAAAAATTGTGATTTTCTTAGGGTTTTGAAAGTTCTTAGTGATACTGTTTATACCACCAACGCACGTAGCTAAACCTTCGAAGATATATAAGAAATGTGATCGAATGTTTTTAATCAACAAATAAGCCTATCGGGGCTTTGAATCTTTATAAAAGTATATATATATATATATGTTTGTATGTATGTATATTAAACATAACGTAGATCAATGTATGTCGATTGGAAAGGCAAAACGGAGAGTACTAAATGTATACTTTTTGACTAAGTAATAGAAACTGTGACGCCTGAATTTGACTCTACTTTTGGTTTTGTTATCATAAGAGGGAGGAATGGTATCATCCCAGCCCTAATTTCAAGGAACAGGAGAAAAGTAGCATGCATGAAAGAAAGAAAGAAAGAAAGAAGCTCCCTCTCTCTCTAGTTTGATTTCAAAGTCTTTGTCTCATTTGAAAACTTATCAGGCTGCTGCCTGCTGCTGCTGCTGCTGCACAGATAGAATCGAGAGAAATTAAGAGATCAGTAGTACAATATGATTCCGTAGTTGTGAAGACACTGCGCTTTGTCGATGAACCGACCGTGATGATCTTTTGAATCTGGCGACACAAATGCATTTTTTTTTACTCAACAATTACCATTTAAACTTTGCAGATAAAATTACAGAAATGATATATGAAGTTTCTAATATCCAATGTTTTTTTTTTAAAAAAAATTAACATGTCTAGAGAATTGAATTCACCATTCTTTCTTTTTTTAGAGCTATAACTTAATCGTTCATTAAAGTTTATAAATTATTACTCGTTTAATATATTCCGAGCTCAAACCTCTCCATTATAAACAATAATTAAAATGGAATCCCTCAGTCATTAACTAAGGAGTGTTTGAAAATAAAAAAGAAAATGCTTTTTTTTTAAAATCATTTTATTGAGTCTAGTATTAATGCAATTAATATATATTTAGTTGTAGTTCATTAATATTTAAACACTAGGGTTGTGACGTGACATGATAACAGAGAGTTTATGTGATGTGATGACAAAGAGGTTGGGATCTGCACAGCAAGTCTCGAGTTCGAGTCATGACGTGCACTCCTTATAAGAGTGTAAAACAATCAGAATTTTACTCGTTCACTTAGACTCATATAAATACGCTTTCCAGTAGTGATTTTTCTCGTATCCAAAAAAAATAATTAAATACTTTTTTGAAAGAAAAAGGGGCATGCCCAAAGTTTGTCAATCCATCAATATTGATTAATGCAAGGAAAAATGTCAGCACGAAAAAGAAAAGAAACCCGTAGAGATAACAAAATTTATATGTATAGTGTACAAGGAAGAACTGTTCTTTAAGCCAAGATCATATTCTATTTTTCTCTTGCATAAAAAGTAGAACTCCACAAGTGGTAAAGAATCATATTCTAATTGTGGGCACTTAGAAGAGATGCAGCACTGTACTACTTTCACAGGACTGTAGATTTGTTCATTTAACCAGCAGTTAAATAGTAATCTTGATTTAAACTATCGAAAATCAATATTAATAGTCAAGTTAAAACTTTAAATAAAAAAAAAAACATGTAGAAATTCATTTGTAAATCTATAAATCATCCCAATTATAATATATATAAAGTAGAAAAATGCATGGAGGACTACATATCTATCCAATCAGATATTCGTAATTACTTAATATAAATTTTTAACAAATATAATGAAACTTAAAGTTATGGTTTTAAATTGATATCTTTTTTTTGGATGCGAGGAAGCCCCACCTCCCGGAAAGCGTATTTTATGGGTCAAGATGAGCGAGTAAAACCATAATTGTCTCAGGTTTTTACAAGATGTGCATATCCTGACTTGAACTCGAGATCTACTATACAGATCGTAAGCTCTCTATCATTATGTCACGCCTCTTCGATTTTATATTGATATCCCCATCTCTAAGATGCACTCTTAATTTTATTCTTCTTTTTTTCTTTTTTTAAAAAAAAACACCCAATATTTCAAAATCTATTTAAGGCCGAGTGAAACATAATTTCCTATAACAAGTGCATGCTTACACCTTCACAAAAGTTTTTATTTTATATATTTATTTATAATCACAATTCTTCTTCTTTTTTTTTGGTCTCGAAGGGGGATTAGTAATAGCATGTCAAAGAATTACTTTGCTGAAACATATCTTAAATAGTATTTGGAGGTAGAAGAGAGACTGCACACATTACCAATGGAACATATTTTTAGACTATCTTAAATGTCTAATTCATGTTGTTGAACAAGGCACTTGGAATATGCTAAAATTTGGGCTAAATAATAATAATAATAATAATAATAATAATAATAATAAAATCCATTTACCGTTTTGACTACCTTATATTAGCGGGAATAATATTGCACTCTTCTTCCTTTTTTTCATAAGAAAAATTAACATTAAAAACATCACATTATTAGCGTGAAAACAAAGACAATAACTACAAAGTATCTTTAAGAGACGTGACGTGATGATAAAGAGTTTGAGATCTGCACAAGAGATCTTGAATTCGAGTCAGGCTATACATTTCTTGTAAAAGCCTGAAACAACCGAGGTTTTACTCGCTCACCTAGACTCATAAAATGTATTTTCTAGAGAGTGGGGTTTCCTCGAATAAAAAAAAATACAAAGCGGGAAAACAATTCCTTTGTCTTCATGTAAACATTTTTTACAGAAAAACTTGATGTTAATTAATATTACCATGAGAGTCGAGAACTAAAGTCTGATATACATTCTGTACAAATCGAAATGCTACCATTTCTTCTCGTAGATCTTCATAATGACGGGGACCAAAGCCTCTGAATTCATCCACGTTAACATGTACAGAGACAAGATCTCCCTGTAGATTTATTTGAGTACCCAATCATAAATCACAGTCATGCCAAAGACTCACAATTCCTCAAGACATAGTGATTTTTTTTTAATGCGAAAAAATCCTAATTTTTAGAAAGTGTATTTTAAGGATTTAAATAAATAAATAAAACTCTGATTATCTTGATTCAAATTCGAGATCTGTCATACAGATTGTAAACTCTCTTCTATCAGTATGAATGAAGGACACAGAACCCATGTGTGACGAGAAACAAGTAGGTGAGATGAAAAAAGAGTTTATGATATCCAGTTAACCACAGTGATAGAGTGAGATTCTACAATAATGGTCCTTCCAATTTAAGTATAGATGAAATTCTACCAGCAATTATTCTTCATTAAAGTCCTTGAATCCCAATAGGGAAAGATAAAAATCACAACACCAATCCCATCACATTCCATTTTAGTCATACCATAAAATTAACAAGTCAAAGGCACAAAAGTAATTCGTATGAATCATAATATAAGAAAGAATAACATTAATCATATCTTTATTGGAACAACATTTGAACAAAAAACAACATGCTTTTCAGGATAATACCAAAAAACCCCATTAATATATAAATTTAGTCTAGATGATCCAATGTTTTTTATAAATTTATTCTAAAGAAAAACCATGTACTAGATCGAAAAGAAAAGGGGATGATAGCAGCCCACACCTAGACTTAACAAGGAACTCTTCACTTGGATTTGTTTTCTAAATCAATTTGTCCCCAACCTCAGTAGCCAATACCACCTGAGATAGCTTGTCAAACATTGAAATTCCAGATCCATGGAGACTTATATATATATATATATATATGGCGGTGATGCTCATTTCTTTACCAACTTCCATTAAGAAGCTAAGCACAAATTAAATGGTAATAACTTCGATTATTGTTTTGGACTTACCATTACTTATTGGTTTTTTTGTAGCTGTCTTTTTCATTTTTATTTTACGAGACAATAATCGAAGGTGCTGATCTTTCGTCATCCTCATTAATTGTCGTCACCCAATTTGGTTCCCCACAAATCACATTACATTAATACTCATGCTAGATTCTAATTATGTAAGAAAAGAACGAAAGAACTCTCTAAACTAAATTCGTAGTCATTTCAACATCAATGTTGGCTTTTTCCTTTGGATCTCTCATTTTGACTCATCTTCAACATCAAAGTGTTTCATATTCAATTCCCATTTTAGATCCATCCTTAATCTCGACGTCAAACTTTCACATCCAATTCCATTTTTCGATCTCTTCATTGGATAACACAACTTTCTCTTTCCTTTCCAATTCTCCCATACATCCGACAAGCACATGATTTCAGTTACTTAAACAAGGCCTAGCTAGCTAGCTATCATGTCAAAATTGACGACCTTTCTGTAACTTTCTCTTAAATGATGTTTCTTCATGGATTCAACTAACATGGTCCAAATGCATTTTAAGGCAATCCCCTTCCTTTTCGTTCTCCATGGACCAATGCACTAAGCCATGAAATGTAACATCTTGATCGCAAAACAAGAAACAGTACTTCCCATTTTCCAACAAAATTACAATGTCCAAACCCCCAACACAGCCCCATCATGTTACATACATGGCAAAGTACTCATAAAATGAAACAAAAGAAGAAGAGTCTTGCTTTGACTGGTCATTAGTTCTTCAGTGGAAGGAACTCAAAAAACTGGCAAGGAGCGAAGTTATTAGCATTGAAAGCTTCAGCAGCAGAAACTGATGCCTCAGTCTCTCTCCCGTTAATGTTTTCGATATCATTGTTGCCGTCACCGCCACTTCGAAGAGGAAATAGTTGAAGGGTTTGATGAGATTCCCCATTACCACCTCTGGATTCATCTCCTCCTCCATTGATGAGACTGCCATTGAAGTGGTTAATAAGGGCTCCATGATGCCCATTTTCTCTGTAAGGTGCTATAAAGACGTTGAGGTCTTGAGCCTTAATGAGCATCGTCGGGTCCATCGATCTTACTGCTGCTGCTGCTGCTTTTTTTGATATGGATGTAGTGGTAGTACTGGAGATAGTGTTTATTAGGTGGGTGGGAGATGGACAAGACAACTGCGTCATCTCCCACGTGGCATTCCTTTCTATAAAGTTCCTTCTATGCTGTAATTCTCCTTCATCGAGTTGCATCCATCCATCTGGTGCACAGTACTGATCTGCCATTACTCCTTTTGTTGCCCTTGATATTGAAACCGATTCCTGCAATTTAATGAAGACCATGCAGAACATGATTTCTCTTACTATTGTCTTATTCAGAAAAAAAGAATTTGAATATTGCCAAAAAACAACTCTGTGATCCTTGTGCTGTTCACATATGATCAATCCATACTACTATCTAACGGTATTCAAGTGTAATTAATAACGGGGTCACGGTTTGTACACACAAGTTATTTCAACTTCTTCTTCTTCTTCTTCTTCTGAATAATTATAATAAAAGAAAAACCAAAGCTATTGAAGTGCATGTGTAGGAGGCCAAATCGCTACTAGTACTGCTAGGGTTGGCATTTTGTCTTTTCACTATCAGGGTGTCCAGATATTCCATGGAATAAAAGAGAAAAGAAAAGAAAAGGTGACCATATAACTGGTCTTCACAATGCCATGAATGCATAATAAGCACAAGACCCAAAAACCCAGCTAGTTTCATTACAGTAGCCCCGACAGAAAGGAAGGAATGCAGCTTTTTAACCCTTTTCATTTCCCAACAAACAAAGTTTTTGTTGTTTCTTCAATTCCATATCTCCCTAGCTACTACATAAACTTCTTTCTTAAACTATGTTAAACAAAAACCGAAGTCAAATGCTCTTCTAATCATTAAAAATTGTCAAAACTGCTTAATTAATGTTGGTGTTATGTTCCCTTTTAGGGATTGAAGTAGAGGTATAGGGTACTAAATTTATTTATTTTTCTGTTTTTAAGAAGATATAGAGGAGTCTTGCTTAATCTATAATTAAGAAAGACAAATGAAGGTTATATATATAGTAAGTGGAAAGAATAATAGACCTCTGATAGTGCACTGCAGTTTGTGGACGGAGCCCAGTTCTTGGTTTGTTCACCTTCATAAGCTGTCCTACTTGCCCCTGTAGACAAAAAGAAAAACAAAAAGAATACACGACTTTACACCTCTCTCTAAAACCAACAATTGGAATGCTAAAAAGCAAGACATACAGGCAATCAAGCTTCTCTAACTAACAGCAAAATGGAATTCACAAAAAGCCATACATATAAAAACATTTCTCTCTTTTCAAATCCCAGGATTGGAAATAACTCTTAAAAGGCTTGTTCATACTCTCTTTCTTACCTGATTCTTTCCTTTCAAAGATTTCAACACCATGTTCGTTTTGCTGATGACCATCGAAAGAATCAGAATCCATTTGACGTCGACGCTTTTGCCTCTCTCTTGCCTTGTGGTTTTGAAACCAGTAAAACACGTTCTTCCCTTCTATCCTTCCATATCTACGAAGCTGTGCGGTAATGTCTTGAATTTGGTCGGTTGACGGTGTTCTAGTCCCTCTTCGATACAAATCCTCAAGGGTCCTTAACTGCTCCGGTGTTGGATTCCATCTTGAGCTCATTACAACTGGCTGCGTGTTGAATTCTCTTTTGTTTTGATCAGCCATACTTGCTACAAAAGCAAACATGAAGAACAATAATTTATTTACATTCAATTCGTAACTCTCACCTGAACAGACAGACAGACAGACAGAGGGGGAGCTAGCTAGCTAGAGAGAAAAGAAAAGAAAAGAAAAGAAAAGAAAGATGCATACCCAGATGATACTGATTGAGTGCAAAGAAATCGGTGCTATGAAGGCGACCGCCAGGACAAGGAGGACTAGAGGCAGTTGGAGTGTTGTTTGCAGAGGGTATTGGCCTTGGAACTAGTGGCCTAAGCTTCCTGCCATTGAAAGAATCTGATATGTTGAAGTCACCACCATCATTATAGCCCATCATCCACATTTTCGTATAAACAAGCTTCAAGGACAGATAAGAGAAGGGTGAAAGAGAACAGAATGCAAACTTTTAGCGACAGAACTGGATATATAGTGAAACCAGAAGAAGAGGCGTACTAAAGTAGATTTTTTTGTAGATCCCTCCCACCCTTTTTTTTCCTCGCAGGGAAATGTGTGTTGAAATAATGGGGCTGAAAAAAATGGTCTTGGTTTAGCAGGAACAGGAAAGCAGCATGCAAGGGAATAGTATGGAGCTAGCTAGAAGGTGACTCAATAAACGTTGCCCCTACCTTTACAACATAGGTAATTGATGCTATTCATTTATAGTAAAAGGTGTTGCCCTAGTTGAAAATGCTGGCCGAGCAAGAAATAGAGAAGTAGATCAATTATTATTATTTGAAAAACAAAAAAAAGGGGTTCAGATTGAATCAGAATTTGAGTTTCCGGACTTCAAAGAGATGTGGATTGATCACTATCCATCTCCATCTCCAAAGAGATAGGTGAAGAAATGGGTGTTATATGTGTTGGTTTATTATGGAACAAAAACAAAAGTGAGGGCTAGACATGAAGTTGACTAGGCTATATTTTAGCTAGAGTGAGAAATAGAACGACAAGTCTTGTGTTCTTTCAAGTGTGAGAAAGTATATACTATACTCTAGTAGTAGTCGTAACAGGAGAGGACAAAAGCAAAAAAAAAGTTGTGTGTGAGAGAGAGAGAGAGAGGCGTGGAATTCTGGGAGGATTATCGGGAGTAGCAAATGAAAAACGACGTGACGATCATGAGGGTTATCATATCCCTCATCACCATTCCTTTACCTCTCATTTATTGTTCTCCTCATGTATCGTGCCTTTCACACTTGCTCTAGATCCGAACTGCCCCTCTCCCCCTCAACCCTTTCTTTCTCTACATTTTCTCTCTTAACCAAACACCCCTTTATGATCTCCCCATCTTTTCATTTCTCTCTTCTTCTGCTTGTATAAATATATGCCTTTTGTACAATTTGACGTTGCGACATTCATATAGATCATGAATTGTCTTTTATTTTGTACATTTTGTGCTCTCCCCTCAAATTTTCACCGCATTTCTTACAGCCCCATCTGTTTCTAGTTGTCCATTCACAAGTTGTTTTCATAGATTTCAATACATCTGTTCGTTCCCTTGTTTGATCATTATATACTATAGTTGTTCTTCCTTTATTTTTATTTATTTTATAACCGGAGTGACCGAGCAAGCTTACACGCACCACGATTAATTCCTTGACCCGCTGAATACCCTGTAAATCTAATGAGCAGGTAAGACATCAAGGGATGATAGATATACATAGAGAAAATCGAACCCGATTGCAGAGGAAGGGAACAAGTCCCTTCCCTCGCTAGGTCATGATCTTAAGTGCTCTTTATGTTTTTTTTATAACCGAGATATCCAGGTCAGTTTACATGCACCACAATTAATCTCCAAACTCAACGAATATCCTACAAATCTAGCAAATAAATAAAATAATACAGGAATAACAAATATGTATAATAGGGCTTGAACCGGTTAGGGAAGAAGTTCCTTACTCCGTAGGCCAATACCCCCTCATGCCTCTTCCTTTTATGTTATGAGTATTGGTTGCGGTTTAGCCAGATTGGTGTTACACTTTTACGTGCTAACACTTTTACTGTGCCTCATTTTTGGGATCATCCCTCCCTCTCACCATACCGATGTATCCCCTCTCTCTCTCTCTCAAATTCATTTCCTGGGGTAGTGTCAATATCTGTGTCACTGCATGGTCTGGGTGCATGCAGCTAGCTACCCTAAGGGCCTCACTTTGCTTGAGGATACGAGACAAATCCCATGGTTATTATTAAGATGGAATGATCGATTCAATTTAAGTGGATGGCTGGGTGCCCTTTTTGTCCTCATTGAAATTGGATATTATCATTATTGCTTAATTATTGCTACATCTTTGTTTCTACAGAACAGAGAGTCTAAAACCAGTTTTTGAGGCTGTTTGGTACAGTTGTTACTGTAGCTTTTCAAAATGTTTTTCGTACTGAAATACATTCAAATAATATTTTTTTATTTTTTTAAAAATCATTTTTGATATCAGCACATCAAAATGATCTAAAAACATCAAAATATATTCATTTAAAATGAAAAAAAAAAATTTCAAAAGCTGCGGTACAGCTTGAAAAAAGTCATGCCAAACACCCTCAAAGTGAGCCAAAGGCAAGGCCTAGCCAGCAATATTCATGTACGAAGTAAATGAAAGTGAATTAATCAATTATTGACGGGACAAATATATTATGGAATTAAATATAGGGTGGTACTATAAATTTGATATTTGGCCTAGCCAACTAGCTACAACACAGGACTGACTCTATTGAGCTAATGTCCGGAACCCTAACCCACAGTACCTAGCTAGCTATTACCTGCTGGAAGCAGAAGAGTATATTCTATTATCTATTACAAACGGAGAGACCGATATTTCTAAGCTAAGTTATGAGATGGCTTAAAATGATTCCACTGACATTCTTCCCTGGTTACACCAACGGATAAGGTTGACTCGGGAAATTTGATGTCAAACCTCTTTTTAGTGTTTATTTATAAATGTGGTTTATCAAATCTTTTTTAATATCTATTTTGTTTAAGAGTATAGTTACAATTGTTTTTAAAAATATTTTTCATTTATAAATATATCAAAATAATATTTTTTAAAAAAATCATTATTAATATCAACATATAAAAATGATCTAAACACACCAAAAAAAATTCATTTTTTTTTAAATACTTTTACGTAAAACAGCTTCAGATATATAGAGACAAGGGCCTTGAATTAATTAATTATGATTTCTTCCTACTTGCACTCCCTTCTTACTAGCTCGTAGCTAAGCCGTAGCAATGCCAACAGACGTGGAACGATTTAAGCTAGCTAGTAGCCAGACACGTAAAAGAAGAAGCACTGTTTGAGTACATTGCTGAGTCATTTTCATTAATAAAGAGGTCTTAATTACAGTAGTCATTTCCATTGAATCTTCAAGGAAGTTTTTGCGAGGAATGCATTACCCTAAGACAAAACATCTCACCTTGACCGTACAACTTTGAAATAACCAATTATCTCACTATGTGGTTAAAGTGGCACTGCTTAAAAATACTTCTTTTTACTACTTCAAAATTGAAGTTACAAAGAAACGACATCGTGTAAGGAGGCTATAAATATACACAATTATATCCTCCAAGAAAGGAAACAACCTATTCTAAGGAGAACTAAATATTCCTATACAAGATTGTCGATCACTACCAGATTTCTAGGAGTATTGCATATTCTAGAATCATCTAATATATTGCACCTCACATATCGCTCGCGCCGATAATCCCACTCAAATTGGAGTATAGATATTTATTATGTTCAACTTGTCGGTTATACCAAGAAGCACCCTTCATGTAACTATTTTTGTGAATATATCGATTAGCTGACTTTCAGAATGAACAAATGAAAACTGTATGATCTTGCGATCGAGATTCTTGATGAAATGCCAATCAATCTCAACTTGTTTAGTGTGATCGTGTTGTACATGATTTTGTGCAATCTCAATGCCAAAATTCTAATCCCAAATGATCATGTGATTTACAAAAAGAGAAAATGAAGGATCTTTTTGATGTCTGTGTATAAATAACCCCACCATGACTCCTTCATTTTAAACCCTTTTAGGAGAGTTTAATTTTTTGTTATAATATCTTAACATTATTCCTATTTTGCCATTTGTCTACAAGTTTCCTATTAGACCATTATGCGTGAAATTATTCGCATTCAAGGAGGGCAATGTGGAAACTAAATTTAATCAAAAAAATTTGAGGTGATTTGTGATGAACATGGGATTGATCTACCGCCTTGTACATATACGGATTATAAAATGAACTAAAAGCTGTTAGTGTTTCACTGTTTATTAGGAGTGAAAACACTGTGGATTGTAATAGTGTGTTTTTGGGTTGGTTTGGTTTTCAGGTCGGTTCAGTTCGGTCGGGTCACCGATTTATTAATTTTTTATATTTATTTACACAGTAAAATAATCATTTCATCCCTTGTAAAAGACAAAAAAAACAACACTGGCCGAGAGGGGTGCCACGGGATTTTCACATTTTTTTAAAATGACTAAATACTAATTCGCCCCCGCATAAGATAAAAAACAATACTGGCTGGGAGGGGTACCACGAGAATTTTATATTTTTTTAAAATGGCTAAATACTAATCTACTCCCCAATAAGACAACTTGAAGAGGTGGTTGTAGGGGTGTTTTGGTCATTTACCAATTTTTTATTATTTTCTGTTGAATATTGTGTGAGCGTGTGCCACATATGACCGACAGTTTTCGGCCTCACGCCCTTTTCGGGCAGCGTGTGCTGGGTCGTTCGGTGGTGAAAAATATTCATCTGGCGTCTCACCCGATGCGCCGTCGTGTACTCTTCCTTCTGGTGCGGCGCGTTGTGGCCCAAGGTGGCTGGATTCATGACGGTGGTTGGTTGAAAGTTTTTTCCCATTTTCTCTCTCCTGCATGCTAAAGTATAGGGCATGCCTCCGATTTTGTGGTGTTTTCATTTCAGTCCCTTAATTGTTTTACATGGTCCTGATTTCTGTAATATAAGTTTTGATTTATTTCAATTGGGTCATTTGATTGAAATTGATTATATATTTAGGTTTCAATTCGGTCCTCATTCTTTTAATTTTCGGATTGGTTTTAAATCCCTTAATATATTTGGTACAGAGGTTTTGATTTTTTTTTAATTTGTCCTTTGATTGAAATTGATAATATATTTGGTTTTTATTTCGACCCTTATACTTTTAATTTTTTATTTTAATTCCTTTATTTTTAGTTTTTAGTTTTTATTATTTTCTTATTTATTGAGGTGGTATTTTTTGAAAGATTTATTTCTTATATTTTAGTTTGTGTTTATGATCATTTGAAAATTGATATTTTTGTTTTTTTCTCTCTTTGTTCTTTCTTTCTTTTAGTTTTTTTTATTAGTTTTTTTAATTTTATTTTCAAGTCAAGTGATTTTTTCTCAGCTAATAATTTTTATTTTTATTTTATAATTTATTTTATTTTATTATTTGCTCTTTTGTTAAATTTTTTAGTCTTTTTTTAGTCTTTGATTTAATTTCTTTTTTCATTATTAACACAATAATAAAAATAATAATAATAATTTTAGTTGTTTTCTTGCTTACTCTTTTGTTAATGATGTTGAATTTTTTTTCTCGAGGTAATTTAATAATTTTTATTATTTAGTCTTTTATTGAGATAGTATTTTTTTAGAAAACTTTTGTTCTTAAATTTTAGTTTGTGATTATGATTATTTGAAAATTTATATTTCTTATTTTTTTCCTGTTGTTCTTTTTTTTAGTTTTTTATTAGTTTTTTTTTATTTTCACATCAAATAATATTTTTTTCAGCTAATAATTTTTTTTTTTTTTTTATTTTTTGTTGCTTTTTTGTTTAAGTTTTTAGGGTTTTTTTTATTCTTTGATTTATTTTTTTCATTATTAACGCAATAATAATAATAAAAATAATAAAAATAATAATTGTAGTTTTTTTTTGCTTCCTCTTTTGTTATTGTTTTTGAGTTTTTTTTTCTCGAGGTTGTTTACTATTTTTTATTGATTTAGTAATAATAGTAATGATATTTTTAGTTATTAAGACTCCGATGTTGCTATTGTTATAATAGGGTGTGTTGATATATTTCATTAAATCAAATCTTGCATGTATAAATGTTATATTTTATTTTTGAACTAGAAAAATCTAGTAATTATTTCAATCCCAATAATTATAAAAATTATTTACTCAGCCCGCAACATCCTGCGGGCAATTTAACTAGTTTACAGCTAAGAGATAGTGGATGTAAATTAGAATGAGGCTAGTAACAACTGGTATGTGCCACGGGCTGTACTTATGGACCTTGAGCTTGGCACTATCGACCGCGTCAGGACCAGTCCATATGGGCAGATTTTCCGACCTGATAATCTCGTTTTCAGGCAATCGGGGCCAGGAAATCATTGGGCTAAAGGCCACTACACTGAGGGTGCTGAGCTTATTGGTTCGTTCCTGGATGTTGTGAGGAAAGAGGCTGAGAATTGTGACTGCTTACAAGGTCGGTTGATATTAAATTTATTAAGAAATTTGTTATTTCATATCCTACATTATATCCTACATTGCTCATAAGCCTGGTAGATTAGACAACATTTTCCCTTAAACATTTGCCAGGAAGCATTAGAGTGGTTTTAGATTCAGATTAGATTTTAAATCATGCAACCATATAAGACTTGTAATTTTGGGTTTGGTTTCGACCTTTCTAAACCAATTATTTTTCTCTGGGACTCCCTTGGATGAAAAGTTCTTTTCCTGCTCTTCTAGTTGGAGACTTGAATAATCTGATTTCAGGAACAATGAGCAGTGTTGCTTGTTTCTTGCGCTTTCCGGTCAGCTTAACTCAGACCTGAGAAAACTAGTTGTGAACTTGATACAATTATGACGCAGCGGAAAATATAAAAAATACTACCAACATCAATAATTTGAGATTCCCATAAACAAGAAAAACTCTCAAGAAAGTTCAATTTTTTTATTGAAAAATTTGTGTATCCAGCCAGAAGGCTTACAATGATATTTATAGCGAAAACCCTAATCCTTGTTGGACAAGAAACGGGATAATTATTAAAATTTACCAAAGATAGCAAAATTGAGATAATTGCAGAAATTAAACTGCTAAAAATCCTGAGCAGACCGGAATTGACGGAAGTCGATTCGGACTTGGAAATCAAGAGTTATGACTAAAACAAAACTTTTCTTTAATAACAAAAACGACGATTCCAGGGCATAAAGGACGGAATTTAGCCAAAAAAGGATATGCAACATCAGAAAAGCTGTTGTTAAATGCCGGACTTGCTGAAACGCATTAACTGAGTGAGTTTCGTGTCATTTCGATTTCAACGCAGGAAAATTCAATTGATCTTAAATTTTGAATGTTCATTATTCAACATGTACGGCTCTGAAACTTGAATTGCTATCAACTATATATGAATTCTTTTATATCAAGCCACTAAATATCTAGGTTAGAAAAAATAAATTGAATTGCTTGAATTATTTGTTAAGGAACCATCTCACACCCCCCTCAAGTGAAAGTCTTTTGGGCTTGAAACTTGCACAGGCCCACGTCACTTTGTGCTTGATTTTTATCAAATAGAATGAGAGTGATGAGATTCGAACTCGTGACCGTTGGATCAATAAGGTTCTGATACCATGTTAAGGAACCACCTCACCTAAAAGCTCAAACTTATAGGTGAAGCCCCAGAATATGATTTATATTATTCTCTAACATTATTCAACACATGGATCATATATTTATAAGCATGATGGATGTTTTACACATCACTAGGTAAGTGGAGTGCTCTCGTGACTGTACTCTCATATCAAATGCGGATACTCTAACGCAAAATCAAGAGTCAAAGCAACATGACTATTCACAGCTGCGTGTCTTTCCTGTAAAGCAATCGAGAAATCTTCCATTTTTTATCCAATCATATTAATTGTTTTCCTCTCCTTCTACACAGATTAGATTAGACCACGAATCCAACCCAGATAAACAAAGATACATGGACCACTAAACTAGTGGGGTGCTCTAGTGGAGCAGAAATTTAGTTATTATGTGACGGTGTTGTTTTGATTTATTTATTTTTAGAAATATATTAAAATAATATTTTTTATTTTTAAAAATTTATTTTTGATATCGATGTATAAAAATAATCTAAAAATACTAAAAAAAATTGAAAAACAGTTTTAAAACGTGTTGAAAAAGTCACTACTCTTGAACTCGATGAATTTATACATGCATTTCCCGAGTGGATTTGAATGGGGGTGCATCTAATAATTTGCTTGGTGCATAACGAAAGTTCACCCCGTTGACATTTGACCTCCCTCTCCGACAAATCCCACACGTGTCACGTCTCACACGTGGAAATACAAAACACATGCACGTTGGATAAACATCGGGAAAAATATAATAGTAACAAAACTTTCTTGTCCATTTCTACTTGCATTTTCATGGTCCTAAAATTTCCCTTCTTTTCTTCAACAAAAATTGCCTTCTCTTCCCTCTCTTTCTAACCATAATTCAACTGTTGAAGCTGCCATTAAACTGCAAGAAACACAAGGCAATTCTAGCTACGTACTAAATCATCAAGCGTAGTTCATTCCTGCCATGGCGTGTTCTTCTTCACCACCAACATGGAGGACAGCCACCAGCACTTGTTCCAGTACAGCAACAGCAAGAAAAGACACAGCTTTTCTAATTTCAGGCTCCTTTCTCTTCTTTTCCTCCATTGTTCATAACCCTCAACAATACAAAAGATCTCGTTTAATCTCTTTCTCTAGTTCTTCTACTCTCACACATGTTCTAAACAAGAAAAAATCTTTAAAACTTGCGGAAACCTATGATGGTTCTTTCCTGTTTGTTTTTTCTGATGAGTCTATAACTTCACTTGATGATGATGATGATGATGAGGAGGAGGAGGAGGAGGAGGAGGGAGGAGGGGGAGGGGGAGGGTAGGACTGGGACCATCAGTGAAACGAGCGATCGTGTTGGATTAGTATCCTCCAACGTTAAGAAGCAGCCGTGGGGAAAGGTTTTGTTTGCATCCGACAAGATCAAGAGTATTCTCTTGCTGAATGTCATCACCATTGTCTATGGTATTGATTTGTTTTCCTAGATAACTCCATGATTAAGTACTATTTGTTTTTGTTGTTGATTCTATTAGAAATTTGACAATTTGATATTTCCCTAGTATGGTGAATTTCAATGCCAAATCACTTGGTCTGGATGGAAATTCAGTGGGAAGGGAATCTTTTCGTTGAGCAATTTGATTCATATATTCATATTCGGCTATAAAGGTTCAGCTTGCTCAATTTTAAATTTATAAATCCCAACTCCATGTATATTGTCAATATCCCAAATTCAACGTAGAGAAGAAAAGAGAACCAAAAAAAAAAGACAAGGAAATTGTTAGAGATGCCGAGTAGTCTTTTAAGAAAACATTTAACCTAAAAGCTTAAACTGTTTAGATGAGACCCATAACATGATTTATATTATTCTCTAACACCCCCTTCAAGTGAAAATCTTTTGGTCTTGAAACTTGCACAGGTCCATACAACCTTGTGGTCTAATTTTTATTTAATAGAATGAGAATGATTAGATTTGAACTCACCGCTGGGTCAATAATGCTCTGATACCATGTTAAAAAATCATCTTACATAAAAATTTAAATTGTTTAGATAAGCTTCCAGAATATTTATATTATTCTCTAACCTAATATAATATAGTCAATCGTTCTTCCCATCTTATTAGCTAGACAATGTGAGATGTGCCTCAGCGCATTAGCTTGGCTTGTTCATTGTAGAATTGATCATTCTGTATCTTTTTGATCCTTGACAATGAGAACGTGGTTATTACTGATGGCATCAAGTTCTCATGATTTCAAGTGTATCTTTGTAAATAGACCAAATTGGTGTGATAATCCAACGTTGAAGCGATTCCTAAAATTTTGGTTGGATTCACGTTTCAGCAAGTAATATCCCAGTTGTGAAAGCAGTTGAAGAAATGATGGATGCCGCCGCCTTCTCAGCCGTGCGGTTTGTTGTGTCAGCCATCCCATTTCTTCCGTTTGTATTTCGCGCAAGAGATGATGTTCAGATCCGCAATGCAGGGATAGAGTTGGGATTGTGGGTCAGTTTAGGCTACCTCATCGAGGCACTTGGACTTCTTACAGCTGAGGCCGGACGCGCATCATTCATTTCCTTGATTACTGTAAGCTATGGTTGCTTATTTACTCGGAAAACAGAGCATTGCAGGAAAAGTTTGTATAAACCCGCCTACAATCATTTCTGTTATTTGCACCATTTCTGCTTCCCTATAAAAAAAAGAAAAAATCAAAGTGAACTGCAGTTCTGAAATATTTTCCGGCTGACTGGAACAGGTTATTGCGGTGCCATTGCTTGACGGCATGTTAGGAGCATATATACCTGCTCGTACTTGGTTTGGAGTTCTCATGTCTGCCATAGGAATTGCTATGCTTGAGTGCAGTGGATCCCCTCCAAATGTAAGCAGTGAATCACTATTTGCTAGCAGTTTTAACTTTCAAAGTCAATTGCAGCGTAAAATTTTCGTCCCTTTGCAAGATCATGTCATTGGCTAACGTGACCTCTTTCAGATTGGAGATCTTTTGAGCTTTGTAAGTGCGATTTTTTTTGGAATTCATATGCTCCGAACTGAACATTTCTCGAGAAGCACAAAGAAAGAGAACTTCTTGCCGCTTCTTGGATATGAGGTATGCAACTTCATGAATGAACAAATTATGGACATTTTCAAATCAAAATTTAGCTTTGGAACCTAAAAGTGTTGACCAATCATGCTGTTTCATTTAGGTATGTGTTCTTGCTCTGTTATCCACAATTTGGGTCATGTTTGGAGGATGGTTTGATGGCAACCAAGAGCTTGACCATTCCTCATGGACATGGGAAACGATACGGGATTGGCTCATTGCCTTCCCATGGATACCTGCCCTTTACACTGGCGTATTCTCAACTGGATTATGCTTATGGGTGGAGGTGCCGTACTCTATTCTCCTGTACTTCATGTTTAATGGTGCTCGTTTCTTTATTGATTGTATTCATACAGATTGCTGCCATGCGTGAAGTTTCAGCAACCGAAACAGCCATAATTTATGGGCTCGAGCCACTATGGAGTGCTGGTTTTGCTTGGTTTCTCCTCGGTGAAAGATGGGGAGCAGCTGGATGGGTTGGAGCTGCTCTTGTTCTTGGTGAGTGTGACCACATCAATATATTTCAGTTTCTTAAATATTTCATATAAATATAGCAATATACAAATTGATAGAACAGAAACTCACATCCTAGTTTAGCATGGACTGTGATCCATGACAGTAAACTGATTTGCCTGCACTTTATGGTAGGTGGAAGCTTGACAGTGCAGATATTTGGAACCTCAACTCCCCATGAATCTTTGAAGACTGGAGAGAAAGAAGAGGGTGGGGATCTGCTTTTGGAAAAGCAAAAACCACAGGGTAGTCTCTCAACTTCTCCAGTTGTCAGATCTGGGAAGGACATCATTTGACATGTTGAAATGATCAGCATAAATTTCCCTGAGCTCATAACATGAACTTGCAATTGCCTGATAAAATTGTACACATGTCAATTGTAGTTAGTAGCAATGTATATG
Organism: Salix arbutifolia; assembly: GCA_025169955.1. NCBI lineage: Eukaryota > Viridiplantae > Streptophyta > Magnoliopsida > Malpighiales > Salicaceae > Salix > Salix arbutifolia. The sequence goes on along the minus strand of CM045916.1, from coordinate 3,052,384 downwards.
TTATCCTCGGTGTCGGATGAAAAGAGAGATCCACAAATTCTCAAGGCATTTTGCTGCCTTCTACTTGATTTTATACAGCATATCATAAAATATATTCCAACGCTTCAGGAAGAACAACAATTCAAGTAAGTTTCCAGTATTTGGCTTCCCACTTCCTACATATCTACTGAAAGAATATATATATATAATTGCAGTCTCCATGGGTTCTAGCATATCCTATAGATCCTGGTTCCGTGATGTTCAAAAGACAAACAAATCTTGCAAGTTCAAACTCCTGAGATAACCAAGTGACAAAAGATGGGATGATTTTTATTATTTAAGACACTAGAAAAAGCTAGCTTAGTTCACACATTAGCCATCGGCTGAAATCATACAATTACAAACAAGACATCAACAAATATTGTCCAGAACACTTATTCAATATGATAGAAGTAGAGGTTGTAAAAGAGCCAGAAATCATTTTTTCTTCGCAATGAACAGGCCCCATCGCTGCTCCCCAGATGAATTCCTGATCAGCTTTGCCTTCCATCCACCAACTATATCATTATAGTCCCCCTGGAATGGATAATGGCCAAGAAGTGTATAAAAGTGCGTTACATAAATTTAAAGAAAATCAGCAACTAAGACTTCAGGATAAAACAAATGAAACTCACTTCGGAAAAGTCGCAAATGAATTCATCCTTGTCCTTCTCTACAGCATTTAATTCCCTTCGCAGAACTTTGTTGAACTGAAGGCAGAAGTAACAAAATAATTCAAATTTTGAAGGTCAATTAAGTACTAAAACAATGAGGACACGAGGGAATGGTTGATTTGTGGCAAACCTGATCAGATCGGTCCTCTGCAACGACCTCGTCAAAACCAGCATCCCTGAGCATCTGCATATCATTCATAACAAGACAGACATTTTAGGAACTGGGAACCAAAAACCACATGTCTGGCAACAACAAATAATTTTAGATGCAAATATACCTGGCCATATGCTTTTACATCATGAAGATCATATCCTCTTTGTTTAATGTACTCTGCAAATTCTGGTGATGGAGTTCCAGCACTCTTGCAGTAATCACTGATAAGTACTTTACCTCCAGGCTTCAACCACTTGAAGAAAGATCTAAATAATGTAGGTTTGTCCTGAAACATGGTAGTTCATGAAGTAAAATTAATTAAGGATAAGAATAGAGGCAAACAGGCAGCTTCTAACAATACAGCAAATTAAGCACCATGCGAAAATTGTAATGACTTTTTTATACCACTCAGAGTCTCAAAATGTTCACATAAATCAGCTTTATGCAAGTCAATTAGCCTGTAGTTTTCAATAATAAATATAACCGAGTGGAAAAATTTATCCAAAGAACAGCACTGAAAGCATTATCACAGATTGACTGGTAACTTCTTGCAAAACAGAGAAAAACTGTGTGCTGCCAAAGAAAGCCATCTCTCCAATCTTCAGAAATCAAAATCTACTTGGCAAAAACATCTGAGAATTCTTACTTGAATGTGCAAAATGGTGTCACGGCTGTAGATAACATCAAATGTGTTGTTAGTATATGTCTTTGTAGTACAATCAGCAACTTCAAACTCCACAGAATAGTTGAGCCCAGTGGCACGTTCAAGGGCAAAAGAAATCATATTTATGGAGAGGTCAATGCCTACAACCTCCACATCAAAGTTCTCAGCCATGTAAAAGTCACCTCCCCCAATCCCACAGCCAACATCTAGGACTTTCTGGCCAGGTTTAAGATCAAGTTTTCCCACGAATTCTTTAGTTGTTTCTGCACAGATACAAATATGCATTTAGAAACAGTAATGCAAAAATGAATATTGAGAATGAGCATGTAAAGAACTTTTACATTGAGCTCTTTGAAAAGAAATATAAATATATGGTATGCCATTAAGGAAAGGGGTGAATAGAAGTGTGAAGATAGAAGCACATTGTCTACGCAGGTTCTTGACTTTCAGGTTGTAATATCAAACTTGGTTTCCTTACAAGGGCATGAATACAATGGTAGAAAAAGGCAACTTGTAGCTTTTTCCCTCAAGAGGGGTGGGGTAAGGAAAAGAATGTGACGGTAGCTTACCAATTCCTCCTGTACTCACATAACCATGTCCAAAGACACGCTCATAACGTAATATGCCATTTGATTTATACTGAACATTATCTAAGAATCGCTGGAACCCCTTGTCCTCATATGAACTAACTTTCTTCCATATCCAACAAATCTGCACCAAGCAAGTATTGCATCTTTAAACACATCTAATTAAGCCTCAAAGGAACAAAATCAAATGATCCAGTTTCATTGCCTGATTCTGGTTCTTTTTGTTTTTCACATAAGCTGAGATGCATTTGCAGCCAACAAGAGAGAGTTCGAAAGAGTTTCCAGACCCGTCACGTGTATGGCATTCTTTAAACACCTGCAATACAGTATATATCAGTAAAAGGCATTTTAATAATTAAAGTTCCGTCACAAATGAAATAATTCCCAATTCATATTTTGTTCATTAGTCAATCTCTAGAAAATGAAATGATGCACAAATGTGTAATGTTTATGTGTCGTAAGTTCATGGTTATTCTTTCAAAACTTAATGAAGATCTGTTAGTTATTGCTTACAACCCAAAGGTTAACTGAAAAAATGACCTTTCAAGTGGCAACAACAGACATTATGATCCACAGATCACCTACATTGAGGGGACAATAGCCATCAGGAATCATCAATCTATATGGCATTTTTCTCCACAAACTTAGAATCTTGCTGGTTCAAGAAACATTTGAACCTCAGTGGTGCTATCATACACAGTATAACAGATAAAAACAATAATTTTCTAGCACATCACACATGTTCAATTAACAAAACATGGAGTCTTTTCAAAGAATATTTCAACAAGAATCAAACCTTTGTGTAGAATCTGGGTTCCCGGTAATGGGTTGGGTTGTATTTTCGCTTAGAATCTCCAGATCTATGAAAACATGATTCTCTGAAGAAAATAAACCCATCAACCTTTACCCATTTGACCATCCTTTCTACCAGATTCTCCACCTGCAATCCATGTTAATAATACACGAGACGGAGACATTATCAGAGTAGCAGAAAAGGGTACTAGAGAAACTAGCTAGCAACCAAAATGACTAAACCAGTGTAAAAGAACAAGAAGACACCTCATGAACCATCAGAAAGTCGAGTAGGCTAGGCATACAAAACCAATAGAACAAGAACAGCAAAAATTGTGCCAACAGAAACAATCCAGTAGGTCATTAAAAAAAAAGACTAATAAGAGGGTTTGCATTTTATTATCTCCTTACCATAAAAGGGTGGGTTAAGCAACAACATTGTGAAACAGAAAAAATCATTATTATCTCCAGATTAAGGCATTGAGAAACTAAAGAGCCAAAGAAAAAATCACACAATATTTATGTAGGATACTTCATATATAGACTGGTTCAACAACAAAGTCATTATTACACCAAACATCACAAAATGCAAGTAACAGACTCCGATAAAATCATTAAAGCACTAACCACTGAATCCGGAAAACCTTCAGCTGAATTACTAGCAAGTCCATAAGCCTATTGTGAAATTAAATAACAAGTAGGAATACGAACTAGGAATGTTCACCTCTTTGTCAGATAGATACATGAGAAGCCAATTTGAGAATATCAAATCCACCGACCCCTCTGAAAAATTCAGATCTGGGGATGTCACATCAGCACACATAAACTTGACGTTCTTATAGTGTCCGTTGATGTTTTCATTCTGCAATTAGAAGATTGGGAAGAAAGGGGGGGGGATAGATAAAACCCAAACATAAACATAGAAATAACATTATACATCCAGTTTAACAGGCATAAACAAAAAGCTTTTTCTGGATATAGATATGGAGGACCACAAGTTACCTTTTTTATTGCACTCTCAATGAAGTCCAAAGCCACAACTTGGCCAGCCTTCTGTGCCAATTCCCCGGTGAAACGGCCAATACCAGCTCCAAGTTCCAAAACTGTGTTTCCTTCATACGGTGGAAGCAGAGAAAGTATCTGTGCATCCCCCCCCAATTAGTAGAGTTTCAAATAACTATATACCAGCAATCAATGATCTAAAAGCATGAAGAAATGGATGAATCAGAAAAGTTGACACCCTTGTAATGACGTTTCATAGTTAAATCTTCAAAACGGCGTTTCAATTAAAGATCGGAGCTCTAGCTTTCTCAAAGTAACTCCCAAAACAAGAATTCAAAATGAAGATACATGTTCATCAATGAACTACCAATATCATCTTAACGTATTTTGAAGAACTACATCTAAAGGTACAATCTTCTGAAAATTCATGTAATCAAGATGGAAGAGCATGATTTTGGCGCCAAAGTATATCCGAAGCCGGGTTCTTGAACGATCATTTTACAATTCATTACCCCATAATTAATGCTGCCAAATACCAAAGCAGTAAACATGATCACACCAAAAGAAAAACTAGCCTCAAAATTAAGTAAACCGGACTGGAATTTACATCAACCAATCCATTGATCAAACGATTACTAAATCCAAATAGACCCAAAAAAAATTGCATGCACAACATTCCCATGTACAATAAAACAAAAAGAAAAGGAACATTTTTTGAAGCAATAAAGAGAAGGATACCTCAGGTCTTTCTTCCTTGTCAAGTTCAGATGCTTTCGAGTCAAGCATCATTGCATTCACACTCAAATCAGAAATGTTATCCATCCAATACTTCTTCTGAATCTCGCGTTCTTCCACTGCCAAACCCAGAAACAAAAACCAATATAAATCCAGTCTCGACGTAATGCACACCTCTATACATAACTCCAAAACATTTAAAAAATGGGTATCGTACCATGAGTAGCCATTGCTGAAAGTGACTTTCTTTAACAAGAAAGAAAAGCAAATTGGGTTCTCTCTTTGAGTGTTTTGTTAAAAAGAAAAGATTTTGAAGGGAGATGATGGTGATGAAAAACGTAAACGAAAACGAAAACTTAAGAACCCTCAACCGCAATGCGAGATCTTGAAAAGGTCCTGGATCTACGGTCATAAGCTCTGCCTCTCTGCTGCATCACTTATTTGCTATGATATGAAACTCTCTCACTCTCTCTTACGATGCTCTGCTTGGGTTTCTGATTCTTGCTATGCTAAGAAAAGTTTATTAGCCTCTGCGTATTTTGGCTTTCGTAGTCTATTTTACCATCATTATTATTTTTTACTTTATTTTAATAATAGCAAATACTTTATTTATGGGTTAAATAGCTACATTGCAAAGGACATAATTATAGTTATATATTTTTTATTATTTTAATTAACAAGAAAATTGAAATGAATTCATTACCCTAACACATAAAAAATAATTATAAAATTGCATTAAATTACTATCAGTGTCATTATTTGCATTGGTTCTGAATTCTTTTCTTTTCAAATATCATTCACTTTGCTATAAAAAAAAAATAACCATTCAATGATTATCAAACCATCAAGTTGAGAATTTAAAAAAAAAAAAGCAATCTACAAAAATATTTCTTTTATAATATTCAAAATTAAAAGAAAAAAAAGAGCCATATCATTTGCAATATCCAGAGGTGATGTGTTTATCATTGTGTTTCAAAAGTATTTTAAAAAAAATTGAGAAAAAATTACTTTTATTTTTTACTTCAAATTAAATGTTTTGGGTGTTTTAAGATTCTTTTCATGTGTTGATGTCAAAATTAATTTTTAAAAAATAATAAAACATCAATTTGATATATTTTTAAACAATAAAACACTTTCAAAAATAAGATTAACCAGATTTCCGGACACCAAATATATAAATAAACAAACAAGAGTGGAAATAAAATAAAAAATAAAAAGGTCTGGGATCTAGCAAAGAATAGTTTGCTTTTTTTAATTTTTTTCAGTGTCATATGTGAATTAGGGCCTGTTTGGGAGTGTGGTTGCGGTAGCTTTTCAAAGTGCTTATCGTGCTGAAATATATCAAAATGATATTTTTTTTTTTTTTTTAAAATTATTTTTGAAATCAGCACATCAAAATAATTTAAAAACATTAAATTATTTCTTTTTTAAATGAAAAAAAATAAATTTCATTCAAAAATCGATGAAATCACAATGCTAAAAAGACACTTAATATATCGAGACAATAAAATTTGAATAATCGATAGTGGAAGGACTTTTTTAACCTTTCAAATCCCACAATGATTTGAGAATCTTTACGCTTAACTTTAAGAATCTAGCAATTCTTGTTTTTTCCCCAAAAAACAGGGGGAGAGAGTGAAGAAAACGAGTGTTTATTGGAGGAAGACTCGGTGACGCTGCGAAGAGCCGAAGAGTGAAGTGACTCTTCTGAGCAATGATCTGTTGATGGTATCACGTGAGCTACCATCAATTATAATAAAGCTGTTTTTAATGTATTAACTATTTAAAAATATATTAAAATAATAATTCTTTTATTTTTAAAATTTATTTTTAATATCTGCTTGTCAAAAGAATCTGAAAATATATAAAAAAATATTTTAACTTTTGATTTATAATTAAAAAGTTGTCGGCTATAAATACTTTACAATAAAAATAAGATAGAATGATTTTGAGTTATGGTCGTAGGCCTTAGCTTTTCTTGTGGTTATTAATGGTTGTGCTCGTTTGGCTGTGCGTTTCAATCGGTGTTTTGCTGAAATTTGAAAAAAAAATTCATTTTAAATGAATATGGTTTGGTGTTTTTAGATCATTTTGATGTGCTGATGTCAAAAATAATTTTTAAAAAAATAAAAAAATATCATTTTGATGTATTTCAGCACGAAAAGCACTTTGAAAAGCTACCGCAATCACACTCCCAAATAGGCCCTAAATTAAAAAAGAAGGGGTGTTAGCATGCTAAACCCTGCCCTTATAATCGATTATGACTTGGGAATTGTCGGCAATGGCATGGTTTACTTCACAGGTGGTCGTCGTCTTTGGTACACTGAGGGTCTTAAAATTAGTGCCATCGATCATAGCCGAAGAAAGTAATGTTAAATAATAATATAAATTATATTCTGGATCTTAGTTAATAGTTTAAATTTTTAGATGAATCGGTTTTTTGACATGATATTAGAGTCTTGTAGACATAACGGTCATGAATTCAAATCTCACCATTCTTATTCTATTTGATAAAAATCAAGCACAGTGCAATATAAATCTATGCAAATTTCAAGCTAAAAAGCTTTAACTTGAGATAATGTGTTAAAAAATAATATAAATTATATTCTGAAACTTTACTTAATAGTTTAAGTTTTTTAAAAAAATATTTTTAACATGAACGATTAGGGAACGTGGGAGGCAATGCATGATATATATATATATATATAATTATATATATATACACACACGTATATATATATACTTATTCATATATAAATATAGATAGATAGATACAGCTGCGAAAACATATGGATCTCAGTAACCCTAGACACACAGAATTGATAACGACGAAGAATGAGGAATCTCACCACGACCGGGAACAGGGGGTGGAAAGGGATCTTCAGTGGTGGAGGACATTGCGTTCCGAGGATGAAAGATTTTTCCTCTTCTTTTAATCTTGGATCAGTAAATTAAGAGGCAGAAGAGAACTCTCAGCTGTTGTTGTGGCTTGGAAACGGTAGCGTGAGGGGCATTTTATAGAATGGATTGGTGCCCATCGCCCCCTTTCCACGTCATCATGGCCCTAGTTTCCAATAATTTACGTTGCGTTTCTTCGTTGCCTCACAACATGAGATTATTATTATTTTTTTCTTTTTTTGGGTCCGAGAGCAAAAATATATTTAAGAAAGGTTTGGTTGATGGGCACATCAATGATTCAGCTTTGAAATTTTGTTATTTTAATTTCTGTGGTGTCTCCATAAAGGTTTGTTGGTATTCAGTATTGCATGTTTGACATTATGTTTTATAAATATTTTTGAAAAATATTGAAATTTTTTATTTTTAATTAAAAAAATTATGTTTTTAGATTATGTTCATGTGCTAATATCAAAAATAATTTTTTTTTAAAAAAAAACATCATTCTGATCCATTTTTGAACAAAAATCATTTTCAAATAGAATATTAACCACACTCCCAAACAGGCACTAACATTACAAAATACAAATCCTCCACCATTTTTTTTAAAAAAACAATTAATTACACTATCATGATGTAATTTTATAATTATTATCAAAATTAATATTTATTGTTAGATGTACTTAAGACCATATCCCCCTTATATTAATTTAATATAATCTAATAATTTCAACTAAATGTTGGTCTTAAAATTAAGACCTAAAAAATCAAAGAAATAAGTATACCTCTTAATCACCCCCATCAATTTTCTTAAGATTACAATGTTTTTGTTTTAATGATAACTTTTCTTGGAAAATAAATAGGATGTTATTATATAAAATAAAGTGTATTCAACCCAAGTTTGTCTAGACCTATGTATTTACTGCTAACATATTGGTTATAGGGTACTCAAGGATCATAACATGATGACATAGAGCTTCAAATCTGCACAACAAGTTTCAAGTTTAAATTAGCACAAGCACTCCTTGTAAGAGCTTGGGACAGCCAGAGTTTTACTCGTTCATCTGAGCCCACAAAATATATTTTTCGAGGGGATGAGGTTTACTCGCATCCAAAAAAATATTGGCTATAGGACAATTAATGATAAAAGTTGGAAAACAAACACTAAAAACATTTGATGTATATTAAGCAAGGAAAACACCTTGTTATTTTTATTTTTTTTAATATAGGGTTACCTCCTTGAATATTTAAAAGAGAAAGAATCTGAAAATAAGAGGGAAACAAATAATATTTATTGTAAATGTTTGTCTTTTTTCATATACTGATTAATTTATTTTCTAGTGAAACAAAATTGTACCTACCACTACCACTACCACTACCACTTATATATTATTATAACAAAAGTTAACAGGCATAGGTTCTAGGTAGTGAATGGACTCACATTACTCTTCTAGATCCAACATTGAATTTTTATTTTTTTTTAGTTGGCAAAATCATTTTGGAGGATTTTTTTTATATATATAACTTATTAGCCATTACATTAATAATCCAGTTAAATAGTTTTTTTGCATTTTTATTGCACAATATAATTACTTTATTACCCGTAAATTTTTTTATTAAACTTTCATGAATGAGTTTTTTAATCTTTAATTTAATTTTAAATCAATTAAGTTACTTTATTGCTCTTGAAATTTAAATGTTCTGCCTTTGATTTAGAGATTCTTTTATTTTTTATATTTGATTATTTGATAATTATTGAGGAAGTAGAATGATTTCATAAATAAAAAAAGATGAAAGCACATGAACAGTATTTTTCCAGTTTTGGATAGCACGTGTACCATCGTGTGATGGGCGAAAACTTGCTTCTAAGGAAATAGCCACAGCATCCCGGGATCCCTCTCCATGTACAAGCAAAGCATAGGTTTGACATATGTGGTCTTTTTTTTTACTCCTCTCTTCTACTAGATTTTTGTGTTAGGCCTTTAAAAAAATTAAATCAACCCTCGAGATTTGTTATCCTTATGATTTTGTTTATATTCTCTAAATTATATATTTTTTATATTTAAAATAATTTATGAGATTAATGATTTTTTTTATTTTCATCTCCAATAGATTTCTCATGTATTAAAGTTGGTTCTTATTTTTTTATTACTATTTTAGATTGATTTGTTTATTTCATCCTACACAGTTTAATTTATTAGGTGTTTATCTTTTTAGTTGAGCCAAAGTCTAGAGTTTAACGAATTACGAGTTTAAGAGACTAACTCAAGTTTACAAAGTTGACATGAGTTTTCTTGTTTTGTTTTTTCTTTTTAAAGATTTTTTTTAATCCTCTCATATTGTTTTCTTTTTTCACTTTCTATGAGATTTTTTAGTCGTTTTGAAAATAACATGAGTTGCCTTGTTTTTTTAAAAAGGAATTTTGTTTATTATTTAAATTAATTGATTCATCCTCCAACATTTAATTGTTCAAATGTTGAGCTTTTGGGTTTATCCTAAGTTGAGAATTTACAGATAACAGGTTTTGTAAGTTTAATTAAGGCTTACAAAGTTCACTCAAGTTTTTATTTCTTTTTTAAGCTTTTTTTTTTGCAATTTCATCCCCCGACACTCATTTTACTCGTTTTCTATGAGATTTATCTTTCTTTTTAAAATGTATTTTTAGACTTGTCCTTGGTGTTTAAATCATATCTAGAGTTCTACAGCTCCAAATAAAACAAAATGAGTTTTATTTTAAAGATAACATCCATATCTACAATTTTCATGAGCAACAAACTCTAAACTCCATCATTTTTCTGTTCCAAACTCAGCTAGAAATCAGGTGGTCAAACTGTCTGAATTCAAGCATCATTAAGAGATCTTTCTATGGGGCTTCTAAGGGTTGCCTCATGTTTTTATTTATTTTGGTCTTGTTATATCTAGCTTTTGAAAAAGAATTTTTGTTTTTTTTAAAGTTAAATTTATTGATTTTATCCTCTGTTATTTAATTGGGCAAGTGTTAAGTTTCTTAGTTTAGCACTAGTCTACAATTTAATGGGGTTATAGTCCATGTTTACAAGGTTTACCTGCGATTGCTTGTTTTTTTTCTTGATTTAAAGTTCTTTTTTTCTTCAGTTTGATCCACCAACAATTTATTATTGTTAACTGCTCTGCAAAAATTAGAGCTTACAATCTGTTTGATATTGCGTTTCAAAAATATTTTAAAAAAAATTAATTTAATATATTTTTAAATAAAAAATAATTTTAAAAACAATATCTACTGCATTTTCAAACAGTTAATTGCACTTGCAAAAATAAACAGCAACTCTTTCTAAAGCCCTTTTAGTATCTTGGGTTTGGTTCAACGAAGCCTTTGAGTTTTGAATTTGTGTTGGGCCTTTTTATGGTTTTGGATTTTAGCATTTGTTTTGAGGCTTGGGCTTTGATATATTTGCTTCTCCTTTCTTTTTTATCTCCAATAATTCCTTCTTCCCTGCAAACGAAGTCTCTCAAGCCACGTGAGGCTTGGGCTTCTTTTTATCATACATAGGTGAAATTAATTATCTTTTATATTTTAATCAATAAAAATATTTATTTTAAGATATTCACAATATTATCATTATATTTTAATTAATTATTAATAAGCCCTTATATTAAATATTGTAATTTTGCAATTGAATTGGAAAGGTCTTAAACCTCAATTCTCTTCTCTTCTCTGCAATATTTTATAAGTGACAAGAATCCACCAATTTCCCTAAAATACCAATATTCATCAACCATAGAAGCCCAAAAAATACCTAAATGTATCTAAAATGCTAAAGAAATGTAACTTTTCTTTTGTTTCTACCACATTTTCTCAGCAACCAAACAAAAAATGAGGATCTACCACCATCCTTTCCAGCCCACCGAACCACCCTTTGCCTCTAGCCACGCGTAACTCTCTTTCTCCTCATCCTTTGACACCAAACAACTCCCCACATCAAAGTCGTTGATCTCAAAAATGCTTTTCGTTGTAAATACATATTGAAGTTTTTTTTTTTTATCTAAGCTTAAAAAATTGTGTTGAATCAGGATGTATACTGTGATTTAATGAAAAACGTTCTTCATTTGAACGATCGACGAAGTAACCCTTTACCCCAAATTGGGCTTTCATGATTTGAATGTTTAAACCTTCATTTGGAGAGAAGAAAGAAATGGAGTTTGGTTGATGGGCTCTTCAGAGCCTGGTTGATGGGCATGCATAGGTGCTTCCTATGTAGGTGTCAATCACATGATCGGGCCTTATTTCATGTGTTCGTCTCTTCCTAATTAACCCACTAATTTTTGGGCCTTTTTCAACAAGGATAAAAAAAGTTTTTGGTTTTGTTGTAGGAAATTTGATTGAAATTATTTTTAAAAATAATTTTTATTTAAAAATATATTAAAATAATATATTTTTAAAAAATATTATTAATATTAATACATGAAAATGATATAAAAATATTTAAAAAAAATTAATTTAAATAAAATAAAAAAAATTGAGTTTTTTTTAAAAACAATTTTGAAAAATAGGATGATTTATAGGAATTATATAATGATTTTAATTATCATTCATACAGATAATTGAAATACGACAACCAAGTGTGCTTTCCTGAGCTATTGCTTCCAAAAGGAAAATGGCTAAAATTTTGATGAGTTTCGAGAAGATATGTCTCTCGTATATATGTCTCGCTCGCACATGCATGGGCATGTGCGGTGCTTAGTCCTTGGGAGGTTGTTTAATTTATACAAACTTTTTATTATTATAATTATTATTTATTGGAAGCCCAATTGGCGGATGGGTTACGAAAAAAGGCAAGTTTCTTCAATTTCCAATTTTTCATCCTATTTTCTAGGGTTTGAACTTCAACTTTGCAAGTAGAAATTTCAGATTTTGAGTGCCGAAATATACCTTTGGAGTTTTTTTTTTTTGCCCTATAACCAATTCATTGGTTGGGTAGAAAGAACTATATTGATTTTCATGGCTAACGTCTAACATATGTGCAAGTAAGATTCTAAGGAACGTGATTTAATGACATTCTGATTTACATAATAAGTTTTGAATTTGAATCAAGACGTATATTTCTTGTAAGAATTCGAGATAACCGAGATTTTATTTACTTATCCGGGCCTATAAAATATAATTTCTAGAGGTGGAGTTTCCTCGCATTCAAAAAAATATATTTGCAAGTAAAAACCAACACAAAAATATAATTTTATTTAGAAAATTGACTTCTTAATTTGATATTTTTTTTTAAAATAAATTATATTTAGAATCATTGTTTAATTAGCTAACTAAAGTGTTTTTTTTATCGAATTAGAACTTTTAAGATAGATTGAGTTTTTCATCAGCTTACAAATATAAACATTTTATATGCAGAATCTAAAAGAGCAATGAATATCCATGAATAAAAAAATTAGAGGCTTAAAAACACTTTGAGTATTTAGTGTTTTTAACATAACCTAAGAACAAAATTTTTGTATTTTTGAGAGAAGGCCATGACATCCTTGATAGTGTGATTGAGATTATTTTTAAGAATATTTTTTGTTCAGAAATGTATCAAAATAATAATATTATTTTTTCAAAAAATTATTTTTGATATCAGCACATCAAAATAATCTAAAAACATTAAAAAAATAAAAATAAAATAATTTATTATTATTATTTTAAAAATGCTTTTAAAAAGCACCTAATGTGTCAAGAAAATTGATCTTAATTATTTATCAACCTTGAATATCAAATATGAACACTACTCATCGAAGTCATCATTTACAAAAGTGGGCAGCCAGACAACTATCATTATTATTTAAATAAATTAATATATGGTTGACCAATCTTTATATATTGTTCAAATTAATCTTTAATGCTTGAATTTATAGTCCTTTTACGATAATTCATGCATACAAATTAAGGGAACCTATTTAACTCCTTGAAATTGAAGATATCCACTTTATTGATAACCTTTTTTCAGTGGTATGCATGAAATCTACAGTCTGTAAAGCATCATAAAAAGAAAAAAAATTCACGAGCTTCCCGAAAACGTTCATCACCAATACCATATTAATGAGAGCTTATGTAATTTGTTTGATATATAAATACTGGTTGGAGTGATAGAGAATAATATAAATTATATTCTGGAGCTTCACTTATTAGTTTAAGTTTTTAGATGAGATGATTTCTTAATATAGTATCAGAGCCTTATTGACTCAGCGGTCATGAGTTCAAATCTCACCATCCTCATTTTATTTGATAGAAATCAAACACAAGGTAATATGAGCTTGTGTGCAAGTTTCAAGCCCAAAAGGTTTTCACTTGAGGGAGTGTGTTAGAGAATAATATAAATCATATTCTGGAGCCTCACCTATTAGCTTAAGTTTTTTGGTGAGATGGTTTCTTAACATGGTATCAGAACCTTATTGACTCAGCGGTCATGAGTTCAAATCTCACATTCTCATTCTATTTGATAAAAATCAAACACAAGATAATATAAGTTTGTGTGCAAATTTCAAGTCCAAATGGCTTTCACTTGAGGGAGTGTGTTAGAGAATAATATAAATTATATTCTGGAGCCTCACCTATTAGCTTAAGTTTTTAGGTGAGATGGTTTCTTAACATATTATCAGAGCCTTATTGACTCAGCGGTCATGAGTTCAAATCTCATCATCCTTATTCTATTTGATAAAAATCAAATACAAGGTAATATGGGCTTGTGTGCAAGTTTCAAGCTCAAAGAGCTTTCACTTGAGGGAGTGTGTTAGATAATAATATAAATTATATTTTGGAGCCTCACCTATTAGCTTAAGCTTTTAGGTGAGATGATTTCTTAACATGAAGTTGGAGTTACATTTTAAGAGTATTTTTGAAGAAAAAAAATCATTTTGATATATTTCTAAATAAAAAACATTTTTTAAAATAACCTCAGCAAATAAATTCAAGAAAACTCGAGAGAAATAACACACAGAGTGTCGTATAATTCAGATTTTAATCAAGACATCTTTAAATAATCTTTTATAAAAAAAGAAGATAGCAAGCTTCAAGGACAGTATATATGAAAGTGTAAAAGAAAACAAATAATTCTTGTTTATGTGTTTCAAAAATATTTTTGAAAAAAATTAATATTGTTTTATTTTAAATTAATAGTTTTTATGTTTTTAAAATTGATATTAAAAATAATTTTTAAGAAATAAAAAAAATATTATTTTGATATATTTATAAATAAAAAAATATTTTAAAAAACAAGCTGAATATAAGTAAAAAAACAAACATTTAAAAATCTTTATATAAAATAAGAAATTTAAAGTGAAGGTGACCTACGTGGTCTTATTTTGTATTCGTGTAGAGTTTAGATATTGCACCAGACTTGGAATAAAACATGCTCACGCACGCTCATGCCCCGGTTGATATGATGATTTTTTTTTTTTGAGATTTTGGTGTTGATTTGGATGAGTTTGATTAATTTAATAATATAATTAGAAAATAAGATATCAATAATAAATAAAATAAAGACAAGAATAGCAACGATTTAGTGCAAAAGATATATAAATATCAATATATATATATATATATATATATATATATATAGTTCTAAAAATCTTAATGATCTTATTTATTAATAGAGTAAAATTTAAATGAGAAAGAGATGATTATTGAAAATAAAACAGTTCTTAAAAGAAAAATCAACTAGAGCCTGTATGACCTAGCACATAGGTAAATTATATATATATAAAAATACATTCTCCAACAAAATTGGACGCGATAAGTGGGTCCCATGATAAGAATTTTGAAAAACAGTCAAATCCGCTTGACCTAAATAATTTTTTTAGGGATAATTTAGTAATTAAATTGTGTAACAAGATGGAAAATACTAACTATATATATTTTTTAATGATGAATGGGTCCTATGAAAGAAACTCTTTTATCTATGGGCTATTTTAGCTTTTAGTATAATATATTTTCAATTATGAGAATTTTTTATATATTCATGTTGTGTACTATTAAGAATTTAAACTTTCATGAATAATTAATAATTCTCTTTACATGAACGATTGATTGACTAGGTTGAGATTACGATTCTGTTTGACATTGCGTTTCAAAAGTGCTTCTGAAAAGGTTTGAATTTTTTTTTTATTTTTTTACTTTAAATTAAAAAAAATTGGTGTTTATATATCATTTTCATGTGTTAATGTCAAAAATTATTTATTTTTTCTAAAAAAAACATCATTTTGATGTATTTCTAAATAAAAAACAATTTTAAAAAAACCTCAACCATACTCTTTTAACTTCTATGCAAACATACCTATAGTAATATTTGTGTATTCTATGTCACTTTCACATAAAGTGAAATAGGGTTGGAAATTGTATGTAAGCAAATTTTTATGCAAGTGAAAGAAAATGAAAACTTCTTAAATTTTGTATTTTCTTTTCTGAATATAAAACTGTAAACGATTATAAAAACATTAAAGTATATTATTTATTATTATTTTAAAAAAAAACAAATGGGAAGGATGCTTGATTGCTCTACGGCTAGCTAGAAAAAAATAATTTAAAGCCACAAGGTATTGTCATGGAAACGGCCGACCCAACAATACTTGGTGGGAGACAGGCATCAAGATGGTAGCCCCCAAGGCCTCACCCCCATCCCTCTCTCTCTCTCACTCAGTATTCTCTCTCTCTCTCTCAGACTCAGTATTCTCTCTCTCTGACTCAGTACTCTCTCTCTCTCTCTCTCTCTCTCTCTCTCTCTATCTCTTACTCAGTATTCTCTCTCCCTCTCCCTCTCTCTCTTACTCAGTACTCTCTCTCTCTCTCTCTCTCTCTCACTCAGTATTCTCTCCCCCTCTCCCTCTCTCTCTTACTCAGTATTCTCTCTCTCTCTCTCTCTCTCTCTGACTCAGTATTCTTAATTTGTTGATAATGAAGACAAGACTGACGTTACTGGCCTTTTCTCTTACAAAATTGAGTGATTTGTTTTGCTTATTGTCCCTCCCTCTGTGGACGTTCTTTCACATACACCACGAGCGAAGCTAACTTCAATGCAATTTGCTTCTCCCATACAAGTGCGTGCATTGTTTATATATTCATGTAGCCCTAGCTAGCCTCCCAAAAATCTTTGAGAGTGGTGTTCAAAGTTTACATTGACACAATTCCTGGACCATCCTCGCTTATTGTTTATAGTTTTCGAAATGTTTTTCTATAATTTATTTGCCTATCATGTTTATCTTTTTCATTCAATTAAAAGTCAAGTTATAGATGGCTTTTATATATATATATATATATAGACACGCGCGCGCGCACAAACACGAGCGAGCAAAATGGAATGTAATTTTGTGGCTCTTCCATTTTATCTCCTTGTGCTTTACAATCACATATTTCCTTGCTCTCCCTGGTAATTGATTCGTATTTTAGATGCTAATGCCGATGCCTTCATCGTGAAACACTCCATCATAGGATAAACGAATGTTTGAGTCTCCGATGTCAAGATTTTGACTTCCAAACACAGGTCGAGGATAACACACACACACACACACATATATATTATTAGTTTGCATTAAAATGATTTGCCTGTGACCAAGTTATTGAATCACAATTTATCTGAGAAGTGAGGGTACCCTTGATTGTTAGTGTATATATTTTTCACGGCTCGTGTTTAATTACAGGATACTGTTCTTTTCCCAACTGAGACACATTTCTTTTTAATCATGAATCAGAAACATTGTTTCCCTGGTAATTTGCTGTTTTATTGATGAAAATTTCTGTTGCCACGCTTTCGGTATTTTTATCGGAAATAATATCATGTCATCGCACGTTATAGGTTTTTGAATTTAAATGTAATTCCCTCGGTGTTTACCACCAAAAGTTATCGATAAAACCATTCTGCCGTTAAAAGCGTTGGTAAAATACCGAGGGAAATACTTGTCAATAAATATCAATAGAAATGATAGCGTGAATGTTCCAATATTAATATTATCAGTTACATACCGATAGAATAATTTCGTCGATAATTCTGTATGAATTAGTTGATTTTTGATAGTAAAAGAGGCATCGTTAGACGTTTAACAGGCAATAGTTTTACATCATGGCAATGATCTAAGAATCTTAATTAGGCATTCATTTTATATATTTTCATGGATATTAATTCATTTTGCTATACTCTTTCTTGTGATTTTATTGGTCTAAGTGCTTCCTGAATTTGGCCAAGAGTGCTATATGAACAGTGAATTCATAAACACAAAACCTACCATCATTAATTTCTCTTCCTTATAATTTCATGTTCTTCATGAAGATGTCTCAAAATGCATACTTACAGAGTGCCCAAAACCAACTGAAAGCATTCATGATTAATTGGTGAAGATGTTCCCCACTGCCCCCTCCATTATTAATTCTTCTGTGGTTTGAGGAAATGTGAATTATATATATATATATATATATATATATATATATATGGATCATCATGCATCACAAGACTTGAATCACTGAAGATCCAAGTGACATGAGCTGAAGCCAACTTCTTGTCGCATGCCCTTTCAATTCATGCCATGCTTGACGTGACCACAATTAAACCTAATATTAGAGTTTAATCATATTCATATAGAATCTGCTTACAATTAATCTTGCCGCATTATACAATAGTTTTCTTAACTTTTAATTCACCATACTTTTCAGCCTTGGGATCTTCTGAACATATATAAAAAAAAATAAAAAAATAAAGGGAAAAAAAATCAACATGTGTATAGCATACCCTCATTCATACATAAACAAATCATGGTGCTCGTGGTTGCCCAAGTTACAACATTAATAGCCAAAATAATGGCCATCAAAGTTACACTATCCTTTTATATATCAAATCAATGTTTTTATGATGATTATCATTTTTAATTGGTAATTCTTTTTTAAAAATTATTTGATAAGCTAATGGATGGATGCTGGTTCATAATTAGAACAGTTTATTATGGTGTTTAACAATTAAACGACTAAGATATTAGGTGTGTCTTGCTTCTTTCAATGTTGACTCACATTAACATCATTCTAAGTTAGTTCTCATATTGTCATGAATTGAGTCCTTGTTCTTATATACACTATTATGATAAAAAAAAAAGAAGCAAAATTATCATGTTTACTTGTCCTAAACATGATATTATGTAATGGAAATTATATATGTTGATAAATGATGGATCCAAATAAATGAACTTAAAAAACTTCTAAAAAGGCAAAAAAAAAAACCTCTGGACTTCGTTACCAAGCCCGAACCCAATGTATAGTTAGGGACCAAGAAGAATGGGTTCGAGTGTTGTTCCTCGGCCCAACACCCAAGGAGAATAGGCTCTATCAAGAAGCATTAGTTTGTGTTGGGCGTGAACCTTAACACCCTTGTGGGCCTAGGCTTTCACATGCCCGAGCTCAACGTGCTTGGGTTCATGCAATGCGTCTAGACCCAATACTCAGCCTTGAATTTTTTTTTAGGATCACTCATCATTTTATGTTGATCCAATACTTATTATTTTTAGTAGAATACAATTTAAAATATTTTAAGGATAAAATTACACTTTAGTTCTTTCTCTCCACAAAGGTGAAGATGCATAGGCTATAAATACCCTATGAGTCCTTCAAGCTTCAAGTTCATAATCTCTTCATTCTTAGCATTGTTAGTGTGTGTGTGTGTGTGTGTGTGTGTATCCAAAGTCACTTCCTCTCATTTTAAAGTCATTGACTACCATCAGAGAGTCTCCATAAGCATTAATGAGACCTTTTATGGATACTAACTACCAAACACCTTACCAACCATCATTAGCTTCTACCAATAAAATGAGGTTTCCATATCAAGTAACCAAACACCTTGTCTAGGTAGAACAAATTAAATTGCTTGAATTAAATTAACCAATTATTCATCACATTAACTCTAATACTAAGCATCTTGAATTTTAAAACTCATCAATTGGCACCGTCCGTGGAAAATTGATCAAAAAAGCTATCAATTTTTAAAACCTGCTGTACAATCTCTCTAACACTATAACCAAGAATTTATATGCGACCCATAATGTTTCAACTATTGGGTGCTCGTAACCAATTCTAAACATATGAGTGGTACATATACTCCCTCTTATTTGCCCCATGAAGACTTGTCTCCTCTTTTTTTAGCACCTATAATCTAGATTAATTGTATTTGAACTTATAAATATTTAGATTTTTAATAAATATTTGACTTTTATATTAATTTGCTTGATTTTAATTCTTTTCTATTTTTCTTTAATAGATTTATTTAAAACAATATTTTTAAATTAGTACTGATAGGGATATCGACATACCTTGTCTGTCATTGTATTCTAGAGTAAAGAATTACTACAAATACTATTGCTACTGTTTACTCACTGTTAGAGAATAATATAACATACATTACAAGAAAAGGTGCTTGTTTGCAACGGGGATTTTGTTTAGCAACGGATTTTCCATTGCTAAACATATTCCGGAAAAAAAAGGATTGCAACGGATTTGCTGTTGCAAATTTAATTTGCAACGGAAATTCCGTTGCAATTTAAAACCATTTGCAACGGATTATCCGTTGCAAATGAAAATTACTTTTCAAAATCCTTTAAATACATGCAGGCGCCCATTCATACTGTTTTAAAATATTTAAGTTAAGCGCCATTGTTCTTCTCTCTCGATTTTCAGAAACAAACCCTGTCGGGCTAGCCGTTGCTGGAGAGGAAAAGCTCACGGTTGAGAAAAGCTCTTGGTGGAGAAGAAAAGGTGACAGCAAGGGTGGAGGAGAAAAGAAGAAAAAGTTACAGCGGGGAGAGAGAGAAAAGAAGGTAACCAATGTCAACGAGAAAAGAAGAAATTGTGCCCAGTATGGTCTTCCCTTGACTCTCCTTTTCTCTCTCTAAATATCTGCAGGATACCTTGCTGGAGAACTCCATGCTTTCTCTTCCAACTTGGCAGGTTCACCTTCATGTTCTTGAGGAGCCAGAATGGAGCTCACTGTTCTAGGCAACAATCCATCATCTTTAGCTGCAGGGCCATCTTTTTCAACTGGGATTTCCTTAACATTTAGTGACTTGGATCTGGTTTCCATGCTTGCCTCACCCAAAAGGCTCTTTAATGGAGTATGTTGTTTCCCTATGCTCCAGTTTGTGACCTTGGCCATGATCTCTTAATTCATGCTTCTTTCTCCCCTACGACTCATTCAAAGCATCAGTAATGGAAGGAGATAAGCCAGCTTGTACAGAAGCAGCTTTTGGCTTCTCTAGGTTCAATCAATTTCATTGTAGCGGGGAGAGAGAGAGAAAAGAAGAAAAAGTTGAAAATTTTGAATTTGCAACGAAATATCCGTTGCAAATGAATTTGCTATTGCCGGATTCCAACGGGATACTTTTGTTGCAAAATCTGTTGCTAATTAATATTAGCAACGGGATGTCTTTGTTGTTTGCAACGAATGAGTCCGTTGCAAACAACCCATTTTTCTTGTAGTGATATTCTGGGGCCTCACCTAACTGTTTAAGCTTTTAGGTGAGATGATTCTTTAACATGGTATCAAAGTCTTGTTGACCCAGCAGTCACGAGCTCGAATCTCACTACCCTCATTCTATTTGATAAAAATCTAGCACAAGATAATGTGAGCATGTGTGCAAGTTTCAAGCACAAAGGACTTTCACTTGAGGAGGATGTTAGAGAATAATATAACATATTCTGGCGCTCACCTAATAGATTAAGTTTTTAGGTGAGATTGTTTCTTAACACACCAACAAAATAACATATGAGTTGTTTAACGATTATATGTCATATTCATAAAAAGAAATACTCACGAATGAAAAACAAAATCATTGAAAAAAGTACATATGATTTTTTTTATCGGTCACATGATATATTCATTGATGGAAGGAAATGCTGACAGAATGAAGTGGGTAAACAAAAATTCGTTTTTTGTTCGTCAATAAATTCATCAGTAAAGTTATTACTACAGACGCACCGATAGACAACAAATTACCGATCAAAGTTTTTTCCGACATGTTGTTTTTGTCTGCGAGCCCGTCGAGAAAACTTGTGTCGATGGTCAATAAATATAAACACTGATAGTATGTTACGTTGTTAAATCTCAAGATCCTGTTAGTGTAAAGTCTTGAAAATGAAAGTGCAGCAGAATCTTCATAGAAGGATATAAAAAGCCGAAAATATCCAAAAACAATGGTGAAGCAACAGTCACTTTCTGGGAGCCAGTCAAAGCAGAGTTGGTGAAAAACGGCAATGGAGAGGCATCTTGACCACATCGATTAGAATCTTCAAGTACATGTTTCCATGCAGTCCACAGATGAACTGCTCAATAATTTACTGACAAATTCATAATGCAAATGGTGAAATCTTGCTGTGGTGCCATGTCCTTTCCTAAGGCCGAACCCATTGCTGCTGCTACGTAGCTAGGGGAGCAAATTCCAGCTGAAGTTTCCATCCGTCTTGTGTTCGAAGCTAGCTGACTGATCCTGGAGGAGCACCACACTATCGTAAATTTAAACCTAGGCCGGAGGTCTGGGTCTGTTTGGTAATGAATGATAATTATATTTCACTTTTACGAAAAGCTAAAAAAGATTCTTGCAAGGCAGTCATGAATCTTGTCAGAACAGCTACAAAGGCCACCAAAACTCAGAAGAATGCTACCTTGGTGAGGGTGAGGAGTCGTCATTCACCCTATTTTTATTGAACTTTATAAAATCAAATCTAAACTCCATAATGATATTATATAATAAAATTAATGTATTTTTATGCGAGAAACCCTATCCTATAAAATATATTTTATAAGTTTAGATAAGTAAATAAAACTCTGACTATCTCTGGTTTTTATAAAAAATATATATTATAACTCAAACTCGAGATCTAATACATATATTACAATTGCTCAGCATTTTCAGTGACAGTCAAAAGAAAACTTTTGAGTGACAATCAAATGATTACAAGAAAAAGAATAGTGATTTATCTTCAACATTTTTATTGAACTTTATAAAATCAAATCTAAACTCTATAATGATATTATATAATAAAATTAATGTTTTTTTATGCGAGAAACCCTATCTTTTAAAGTGTATTTTATGGGTTTAGGTAAACGAGTAAAACCCTAATTATCTCAGATTTTTAGAAAAAATATATATCATAACTCAAACTCGAGACCTGATACATATATTACAATTGCTCAGCATTTTGAGTGACAGTCAAAAGAAAACTTTTGAGTGACAGTCAAATGATTACAAGAAAAAGAATAGTGATTTACCTTCAACATTTTTCCTATTAATTAAAACAAAAAATGTTTCACTCACTTCTCTCTTTTTTTTTCCAAGTAAATTGAATGACAAGTTTTTCAGAAGACTAGGCAACTTAATTTGCCAACTAATCTACATATAAGATTATTTTTTTTAATGCAAGCCTCATCTAAAAGAGGATTAAGAAGTTGTTTGGGACAACTTTTGAAACTGCGTTTCCAAAAAATTCATTTTTTATTTTATTTTAAATGAATATGTTTTGGTGTTTTTAGATCATTTTGATGGGCTGATGTCAAAAATAATTTTAAAAAAATAAAAAAACATTATTTTGATATATTTCATCATGAAAAACACTTTGAAAAGCTACAACAATAGCTGTCCCAAACAAACCCTAATTTGCGTTGGATTATCATTCAGGAAATTGGATCGATGTGCACCTGATTTCAAGAGAAGGATGAAAAGGAAAGGTGCCAAGAAAAGGTGGCAAGTGTAGCTAAACAATAAGGAGATAGAAGAAAAGAGGAGGAGAAACTTTCGATTTGGCTATTGTCTCCCATTATTCCAAAGAGGTCGCGTCAAATCAAGACCTCATCTTGTAATGGAGGGACCCTAATTGCACTATCTTTTACATGCATTCCAAAAGCATGGCTCTCAAAAGTATCTTCCCAACAAGGATACCTCTGCAAATGCCATCATTTTCCAGCAATTACCGGGTGTTTGGGAGTTTGTTTGGAAAATGTTTTTGAAAAAAATTTAAAAAATTTAGTGTTTTTAAATCATTTTGATGTGCTGATGTCAAAAATGATTTTTAAAATATAAAAAAATCATTTTAATGTATTTCTGAATGAAAAACACTTTCAAAATCAACTGTAACCACACTCCAAACATGCACTTAATTACCTCCTTATCTAGTAAACCATGAATTTAATTGAGCAGGAACTCACAAGCAGATGGGATAAACATGTTTTTTCCTTTGATAATTTGACTACAAACATCGATTTTACAACTTCACTAGGCAAAAGAAGACATTTGATCACTAGAAAGATTCACCATGGCTGCTTTTCTCTCGCCCCTTTAAATTTCGATTTCCGACTCTTACATGAACTAGCTAGTTGCCTAAACGGTGTCGTCTGCATGGATTCCATTATCAGAGGTGTTTTTCTCTCCACTTCATAGCCCCAGTAAAATGTAGTACACGAGAGTTATGGGCAATGCAACTAGCATCCCAAATATGACACTGCGATTGGAAAATCAAAAGAAGTGATGAGAATAAGAGAAAATCAACTGCTATATATGATCTTTTTTAAAAATAAATAAATAAATAAAAACTCACCCTGTGCTGAGAATTTCAGGATGCACGTTGTACTCCTTGGCAAAGACAAAGGGGACTATTCCTTGTGGAAGAGCTGCCTGTGTTCATTGTTTGGGGAAAAAAAGACATTTTAGTAATGCTGTACAGGCGTTCATGTTCATCAATAACCCCAAAAGTGTCTTTATTTTGATTAATTATAAGGCTCACTGTGATTGTTTTCTGTTCTTTTACCTGTCATTGCTTTTTCCAGATCAGTTTTTGCTACCACCAAGGTATACAGTCTTTCTCATCAATGACAATACCAAGACTGACTGACTGACACCATGTAAATATAAATATACATATTGGGTTTTGGAAATTAAAAAAAAAAACTGCAAAAATTATACCATTTTTCTTGTTTTATTCATTTGGCAATATGGCTCATTCAATATCCAGTTCTGCTACACTTGCAGAGATTCAATGTTTTTTGCATTAACGAGTCCAAGACTCATATGGGGGACACTTCAGTGGCATCACATATAAAATGACTTTCTCTGACAACAAACAATGATAAAAAAAAACCTTTTTCTGGAGATAACAGCAACATTGTTCAAGGAGGAGTACTTAAAATCTTTTGAAGCTTTTGTAGTTAAGTAGGATTGGTTGTGTCAGAAGGAGGCAAGAGAAAGAGAAGAAGATAGAAACAGGAGATAGTGCGGGTGTTAAAGTGACCTGAACAATGGCGACGTGTAAGAGCGTGCCTCTAATTCCAACAGCAATGGAAGCAGCTGCCATGATAGCTGGGCCTGCAAAGAATCTCACGGCCATAGAAAAAGCTGCGACGGAATTTCCACACGCTATGATCCTTGGTTGCAAAGCCATGAACAGACCTGTCAAAATAAGAGCACGCTCAAGCTCATCCACCATTTTTTATGATTCACCGATCTTTCATCATCACTACCATTAATAATGAAAAAGTTAAAGATTTTGAATAATGGAGAAAAACAAAACAAAACAAAATCCCCCAACAACATCACCATCTCTGCACTGTTTGGCACACTTTACTTTGCCAGTTTGCTTGCTTTCTTGGAGCATGCATTAATAATGAAAAAGTAGCGAGAAAGAATCAAAAGTTTTGATCTTTTAGCTAGCAAAATGGTAAAGAGTGAATGGATTGTAAGTTGTAACGAAAGTGAAAAAAGTAGAAAGAGAGAGAGACAACAGGAGTGGGATTCTGACCAAGACTGAACATTGCCATGCCAAGCCCTGCATCTGACAGAATGGAAATGGACTTTGCTATGATGAGTGGCATCTTTACATCCCACCTTCAAAAACCAGAAATTCAAAAACAATCAATATCCCATTGATCGAAAAACAAAAATGCTCAAGATGGTTTAGCAGGCAGTGTACCTGAAAGAAACTAAAGACCAGGTGAGACCGATTAAGCTGGAGTAAGTGTTGGGGTTTCTGATAAGTTTTCTCCAGACCATGATTAGTATAAGCCTTGTCATGACACTTGTTGGAGGCATTGGTTTCGGTTTCCCATCAAAACCGACTTTCTCGCCTTCATGGCCATTCATTTCTCTGTCCAGCCCTCTATTTTCAAAGCTAAAATCATCTCTCTCCAAATTATAGTCCTCCTGATTTTCTCTCTGTCCATCTACTGAAACTCCAAAGCCGACAAGCAAAACAATTAAAAACCCACATGATAATAATCAATTCAAAAACCAACAGTTAAAAAAACCTACAATCTAGATTGAAGATATTTACAAACTAAGAAATTAACTAAACTGAAAAAAATAAGTACCTTTTCCAGGGGATGCAGCAAGTCTACCATCTTTCAGGTCATGGGCACCATAATCATGGCCACCAAAAACATCTGACACAGGAGAGGCGCTTGAACTCCAAACGAACATATGGAGGTCCTTACCATCCTCAGCTTTCTGTTGGGCTTGGCCATTAGGTTTCTTTGCAGCAGCAGCAGCAGCAGGATTGTTAACATTGGCAGAAACACCTTTAGATGCAGCCGTTGTGGGAGAAAACATGCCAGGGTTTGGTGCTGGATACTGAGTTGCACCACCTTGCGCGTTGTAATGGGGGAACCTTGGTTTGTTACTCCCACCAAGTTCTTCTTCAAAATTTGATGGCCGTGGAGTCGGTCCCCTCGATGCTGATAGTCCATATACATCTGAAGCACCAAAATTTGAGTTTCTACCAGCAGCCATCATTGAGTAGAAATCTGTATGGTTGAAACTAGACCCTCTTGGAGTTGGGTTTCTTGATGATTGTAAGGAATAAATCTCTGCATTTGTGAGATTTGACGGCCTCGGTGTTGTTGATGACAGACCTTGAGACCTTCTTGAGAAAATATCTGATCTTGAAGCATTGGACTTCCTAACAGTGACATGGAGCTTTCCATCTTCTTTGATCGCCGCTTCGGTTTCTAGAGGCTGCCTACCATCAAGTGACAGGATATCAGAATCAACATGGATCGACACGATGGAGCCAGCAGTGTCTGGGAATTGCTCAGAGATGAGCAATTTAGCACCCCTATATTCGAACAAGAACAGCATCAAAGTGTACCAAATGATACATTGAAGGACAACAACTTGCACCATTAAACTACCAGAATAATCACCATACATTCCTTTGAGCAAAGGGATGCCCATAACAAGAGTGTTCGGCAGGGTTGAAAGCGAGAACAATGTAATGGTCCATTCCAAGCAACCCCTTTTCGTCAGCTTAGTCCAGAGTGCTAGTACTACTAAAACTATGATCTTTTGTAGAGAATCGGCAGTTATGAAGCGAAGGTTCATCGTATAAGGATTATTGGTAGATATGAAGTGGAAAGAGAGAAGAGGGACTGCAAAAAGAGCCACAAAACGGTTTATGCCTGAGCACTGATCAGGAGTGAAGATCTTCCACCATTTCACCGAGCCGTAGGCCAAGACCATGGCCACGTAAAGTGGCACCATTGCAGTCATTACATGGTAGAAATCTAGTAAAGTAATCATCTTTGGCTACTATTTGAATCACCCAAAACTAAAGATCAAGTCTTTTGAATGTGAAGAAAAGACTCAAAAGACTGAAGTTGTTCAAATAGATCAAACAAAGTATGAGCTTACTAAAAGAGGAGAAGACGAAGTATGTGGCTTTGGGGTTTTGGAGTAGGTGGTGGTAATAAACAGATTGAGGAATTCTTTTTGAACCATACAATATACAGCTTTGCTTTGAGAGTTGCGAGACCAAGCTTGCACTTGCAGTCCAGTCCCCAAAGCACAAGCACAGCTCTACTTTATTTATTTATTATCTTTGTTTTTTCCCCTTTTGTTTTGAGTTGTGTTTGGATATGAGAGATAGATCATGGCCTGGGTTGTGTGTGTGTATATATATATAATATATAATGGTGCGGGGAAAGCACTCTCCCCACACATAATACTGTGGATTGCAACAGTTCTTTCACTCTTTTTTTTCGTTCCTTTTCTTCTTCTTTTTTTGCTTTTTTTTTCATTTTTTGTTTTTTTATTACTTGTTTTTTGTTTTTTTTCTAATTTTTTTTCATTAAATATATTTTTTGTTGGTTATATATTTTTATTCTTTTTCCACTTATATATATATATATATATATATATATATATTTTTTTTTTTTTTATAATCGGGGTGTCTGAGCTAGGTTAAGTGCACCATGATTAATCCTCAGATCTTTTTTTTTTCTGATTATAATTTTTTTTCTTTTTTTTCCATTAAACTTTTTTTTTATGGTTATACTTTTTTAAATTTTTTTCCACTTATATTATTTTTTATTGTTTTTTATAATCAAGGTATTCGGGCTAGCTTAAATGTATCACAATTAATCCTCGGATACAATTTTTTTTTTGTAACCAAGATGTCCAGACCAACTTATGCGTACCATAACTAATCCTTGAACCTATTTTTTTTGCTAAAGTGCTTTCCCGCTGGTATTTTTTTCTTCTTCTTATACTTTTGTTTTGTTCAATTATATATTTTTTTATAACCGAGGTCTACAGGTCAGCTTAAGTACACCACGACTAATTCCTGAATTGAATTTGTTTTTAAAACAATATGGATTGTTACAGTACTTTCACGCTTATATATTTTTTTGTTTTCTTTAACTTATTTTTTTTATATAATCATGGTCTCTGAGTCAGCTTATACTTTCTTTCTTTTTACTTATATATTTTTTTATAACCAGGATTTCCGGGTCATCTTAAGAGCACCATGACTAATCTCTGAACCATTGTTTTTTCATAACCAGGGTACCCAGGCTAGCTTGCGCGCACCACAACTAATCCCCAGATCAATTTATTATTTTTTTTCTTTATATTTTTTTTTGTTCACTTCTATATTTTTTTCCTTATCCCTGAACCAATTTTTTTTTTTTTGATAACTAAGGTCTCAAAGTTAGCTTAAACACACCACGACTAATTCCCGGACTGATTTTTTTAAACAATATGGATTGTAAATGGTATGGGGAAAGCACTGTAACTCCCCACACACAACATTGTTGATTCCAACAGTGCTTTCTCGCTACAGTGCTTATTTTTCCTTGTTTTTTCCCTTTTTTTGTTTTTTTTCCTTATTATATTTTTTTTCATTTTTTTCTTATTATATTTTTTTTCATTTTTTCCCCAAAACATTTTTTTGCATGTTATACTTTTTTATATATTTTTTTCTTTTTCCACTTATATATTTTTTCTTGTTTTTTTTTTATAATCGAGGCGTCTGAGCTAGCTTAAGAGTACCTTGATTAATCCCCAGATCCAATTTTTTTTTTATAACCAGGGTATCGAGGCCAACTTATGCGTACGGCGACAATCCCCGGACCCACTTTTGTTTTATGTAAAGTGCTTTCCCGCTGGTACTTTTTTTTCTTATATTTTTGTTTTGTTCACTTATACATTTTTTTTACAACCGGGGTCTTAGGGTTAGCTTAAGTATACCATGACTAATTCCTGGGCTGAATTTTTTTAAAATCAATATGGATAGCTACAGTGCTTTCACGCTTGTACTTTTTTCTTTCTTTCACTTATATATTTTTTTTATAACCAGGATCTCCGGACCAGCTTAAGCGCACCACGACTAATCCCCGGACCAATTTATTATTTTTTTCCTTATACTTTTTTTTGTTCACTTATACATTTTTTATGACCAGGGTCCCTGTTCCAGCTTAAGCGCACCACGACTAATTCCCGGACCAATTTTTTTTTTTTAAAAAAAAATGGATTGCTACAGTGCTTTCATGCCTATTTTTTTTGTTTTATTTTTATTTTTTTCACTTATATATTTTTTTATAACCGGGGTCTCTGGGTGAGTTTAAGCGCGTCATGACTAATCCTCATATCCTTTTTTTATAATCGGGGTGTCCGGATCAGTTGATACGCATCACAAGTTGTATCAGTACGTATATACCCCCTATAAGCAAAATCCAAGAGTTGGTTATAGGGGTGTATTGGTAATTTATTAATTTTTAATTATATTTTCTGTCGCGGTGTTGTGGGCGTGTCGTTAGGTGCAACGTCAATTTCAGACCTCGTGTAAATTTTGGATGATGCATGTGGCATCGTAGAACTTCTAAAAATGTATATTAGTTTTTTATATATTCATTTTATTACGTAAAATGTGTTTAAAATAATGTCATGGTATCATAGGTATTTTCAATTTTTTTTATTTCTATGCATAGTGCAATAATCATAATACCCTCAAATAAGACAAAAAACAAGAATTGTCAGTGAGGGTGTCTCGGTAATTTTACTTTTTTAGTGCACAGTAAAATAACTTTTGTAGTCTTAAATAAGGCAAAACAGAAGAGTTACATGCGGTGGTGTTTCAAACATTTCACGTTTAACTATACATGCAGAAGAAAGAGTTTCACTCTTATTTTACACCACTAAAACTAAACTTACTATATTTTTTAAGTCGGGTTGTATTTAATACAAATAAAAATAACAAATCTAAACTAAGAGCAAAGGTGTATAGATACAAACAAAAAATTTAAAACTATCTTAGAAGGACCGAAATAATCAAGGGACCAAAACTAAACTAAAAAATAAAAGAATAAAAAATTATGTGTTAAATAAAAAAAAAATTAATCCCTGCAGCGGAGCGCGAGTTTATGGCTCGTAAAATAACTAATTGATGTAACTTGTTAAGTTGGTATCTAGCTCAATCATCAATGGACAAAATGGGCAATCCAAAAATGTATAGCTTAGGGGGAAAGGTTTTACTTTTCTATATATAAAAAATTAAATATGCAGGTTATTTTCATCTATTCTTATAGCTAATTTTTTTTATACAAAGATAAAAAAAATTATAAATGAATAAATGAATAAAAAAATAACATAAAAAACTAAACACGCAATATGTTTTAAAAAATATATTCAAAAAAGGTTAAATAAATAAATCATAGATGAGTGATATTAATTAAAACATAAATTAAAAAAAAGACATAAAAAATATTAGTAAGAAATAATTGTCTGAGTATTACGGTTTAATTTGTTAAACCTATGATCTAGGTTATAGACTCAAAAAAGTTAAATAGTTTTTTTCTCTCCTGGATTTATACTATATATATATAGTTTAGATCCAAGAGAACTTTTTAACCCTTATGAGTCAATGAGTCGGATCACGAGTTAAAAAGGCCAAAAACAAGTTCATGTACATGGGTTTGCATATCTAGGTCATTGCAAGGAGAAGTCGAGGTTTGTGGGAGGACTTTCAAGTCTAGGCTTGCATGTTTGATTGGTTTTTATTTGTATTTTGTCAAAAGACAACAATTTGTCATCCACCCATATTTTTTTGAAAAGTAAAATACATAGGCGATGTGTTGTTTATAAGTTCATATTTCAGGCACCATTATGATGGACAAAAAATCAAAATGTTTTTTTTCTTCAAAAACTTGATTTTCAAGTCATTTCAACACAAAAACATATCATCAAAAACTTTAGAACACCTACAAACCAACACATCAACTCAAAAACCTAAAAACAAATTCCAAAAGAACAAAATTAAATTGGGTTCAATTTATCTTCAATAATATTTATCATGTTAATATTAAAGATACATAATATAAATTATATTTTAAATAATAAACAACATTCAAATAGGATACAAATACAAATATAATGTGTGAATACCTATTGTATTTATACGGGTGGATGTGTGTCTCAAATGTAGCTTTTAGTTATTAACTGAGATATGATTGTGATTGACAGTGATTTAGAAGATAAAGTGATTATCTTTGTATCTTATTTGGTTATGGTGAACAAAGAATAAAACATCAAAAAATTATTTAACCCATAATATGTATTTTTATCAAACTTGTATATTTGAAAATATATATTTTATTTTATTTTATGATTTTTTACTGAGTGTTGAATAATAATATTATAATAACACTAGTTATAAACTTAATATTGACTTGACAAGTTGATCCGAGGCCTGAACTAGTTTGACTTTTAAAAAAAGAAAATAGAGAAAGGATTGTCTGCATCTAACCTAGTAAAAAAACTAAAGTCAACTAGGGATAAAACACCGGTAAAACACCTGCTGATTTAAAAAAAAAAAGGTTATCCAAGTTGGCCCTCTCGGCCTATGAATTAAACCTTGTCTCACGTTGACTCTCGAGTTGGGTATTAAAATTATAATAATTATTATTTTTATGCATTAGTTGACTCTAGTCAATCCATTTGATCCTTCCAACCTATGACTTGAGCTTTCCCCAATTGACCCCCGAGTTAGGTTTTCAAACTATGATAATAATATTTTTTATTTTTATATTGACATAGATTAACCCTCCTAGTCCGTGATTGAGATCTTATCCCATATTGATCTTTAAATCAAGTTTTAAAACTATGATAATAATTAATGTTATTTTATGTTGACTAGGGTCAACTCAGATTGATCCTTCTAATGTATGAAGTAGGTCTTATCCGGTGTCGACCCTCAAGTTGGGTTTTAAAATTATGATAATAATAACTTTTATTATTATATAGATTTGAGGCAATGATCAACCTTACTTATTACTTAAACCT
This sequence comes from Salix arbutifolia, assembly GCA_025169955.1. Lineage (NCBI taxonomy): Eukaryota > Viridiplantae > Streptophyta > Magnoliopsida > Malpighiales > Salicaceae > Salix > Salix arbutifolia. Next base: position 3,020,281 of record CM045916.1, on the reverse strand, counting down.
TGCACGTGATTGATCTTAAATTGAGTTTTAGAACCATGATAATAAATATTTTTATTCTTACTCTAACCCTGGTCAACCCAACCCAAAATCTACATCTTAACCGGTGATAATCATTTTTATTCTAACAAGTCTATATAAAATTTTTGAAAATGAAAGTTTTTAAAAATGATATTTCAGTAATAAAAAATAATAAATATCATCTCTATAACATGTCCCCTATATACCTCTTATTTTTAAAGCACATAAATTCAATTGAAAAGCATTCTATAAACATTTATTTTATATCTCTATCCTTTTATCAAAATGTATTTTTAGTTTCAATATATTCATTATTTCTATTCCCGACAGAACCAAACACTATCCATATAATTATTTAGATAGTCAAATCCTCCTCCCACGTTTTCTTGTTGGATTCTTCTTTTTTTTTCTTGAAGCTCATGGGTTGTCGTGATTGTGTTATGGCCGTGTGTGCATGTTCTTATTCTTTTTATTTCATTTCATTCTTTCTCATGTTTTTGTACAAAGATTTTGCTATATAAATGAGGAACATAATATTCTTATTTAGTGGTGAAATTAAAATCATTTACGGTCGAAATGAAATAAGTCCACAAACTAAAATATGAACCACTAAATAGAGGCGAGGACAATTATGTGCAAAAATCCAAAGGGACAAGATTGATACCATTCCTTGTTTGTCCATTATCTCATCAAAATTTATCCCCCCGCAACTTCAAGTGGATAAATCCAATACTACATTGAGATAAAGGTTAGTTGCTTTAGGGTTTTATTCGATTGATGTTGACTAATTCAATACAAGAAACCCATCAACCCAATTGTGATGGTTGTATGTAGTTTTTTTACATGGAAATAGTGTATTTGTGATGTTTGTGTGTTATGTTATTTTATGTTCTTGAGGGCTTTTTTTGTTGTTACTTGGCAATACGAGGTATTTATACTTCTGAATTACATGAAATTGCCTCATAAAATGTAGAGTTATAGATACATGTGTAAACGTAAGTGTAGATGTAATCATCGAGAATAATTATCATATATTGTTCAAGTAGCCTACATAAAATTAATTGTTGATTAGTTATGGTCATGAGCTTAAGAAATATGATTCGATTGGGAATTGATCCCTTTATGTTCCTTTTTGATGCACAAGGACTATTAGGATATTGATGGCATTTAGGAGATTTTACTCTCTATTAGTGGAATCAAAAATATTTTTAATGGGTTATACTCGTTTTTTCCACTCAAATGTGATTTTCCATTGTTTGTTTCATTTTAAGAAGAATTTTTTTGGTAAAAGTGACTAGTCATTCCCATAAAAAAATAATTATAGATCAATAAAAAGTACGAGTATTCTTGGGTTTACTTTCTTGCATATATTGTGTTTGCCATGTTTATTGAGAGAGCTTGAGTTGTTTGCATGCACTCAATGGTGCATGCAAGAAAGCTAGATGTTGTGTCATCTATTGAGAAAGTAAAAGAGTATGATGTCGCACTTGGGGACTTGGCCTGGCGGGGGGTTCGAGCCACCTGTTTGTGCATGCCAGTCACCTACGCGATGCCTTGCATGTATGCTATGCTTATTTAGTGGGTTCAAGAATTAGTTCTGGTACACGTAAATTAATCCAGATATCCCGATTATAAAAAAAAAGAGTGCAAAGTCATTATTATGTAGCTAAAATAATTTTAATGATCACTTTTATTTTATGAGAGATTAAGAGGAGTTGAAATATCTATGGTGGGAAGGTTAGTTAATCTCTCATGTCCTAGCATTTCTAAATTGTTAGCCATGAAAATTACTTTTGGATAATGTGTGAAACATTAATGAGCTTTTTATTCGGTTTTTCATATGTTGTGCCATTGATAAAGTCATAAAAGTTTTAGATTGGATTCAGATTTGGGGCTTGTTTGGGACAGCTGTTGCTATAGCTTTTCAAAGTGTTTTTCGTGCCGAAATATATCAAAATGATATTTTTTTATTTTTAAAAAATTATTTTTGACATCAGCACATCAAAATGATCTAAAAACACCAAAACATATTCATTTAAAATAAAATAAAAAATTAAATTTTTTGGAAACGGCGTTTCAAAAGCTATCTCAAACAGTTTCTTGGTTTGTGGTTTGTGGTTTGTTGTTAGTCTTAGGGCTATAACTTAGCGGACATGGTTGGTTTTTTGGGGCATGGGCATCTTGGCAAACCGGGGTGCTTCTTTTTTTTCTCCACATCACTTTGATAATGTAATTGAGAAAATAAAATTCTTAACATCTAATCAAGATTTTTTATATATAGTTGAGATTATTTTTAAAAATAAGTTTTAATTAGAAATATATAAAAATAATATTTGATTTTATTTTTTTAAAAATTATTTTTAACATTAGCAATTAAAATTATCTAAAATCACTAAAAAAAATAATTTAAAAATTTTAAAAATATTTTTAAAATATAGTGACAAACATCCTAATAAAAGTGGGGCTTCTCTTGATAATGAAATAAGATAAGGATTGAAAAGAGGCTTTAATTAATTAATTAATTAATTGCAGAACCTTTTAAGCTGAGTCAACACCTTCGTGCAGGTGCAAGATCTCATACGGTGACAAATATATAGCACTCCGAAATTAAAATGAAAAAAATAAAATCACCACCTAAAGAAAATTAAAAAATCTATTTGTACCAAAAAAAAATATTAAAAAATCTAAATAGATTAAAAATTCATGTATTTAGCTAGTTATATCTAGGAGAAGATCAACGTGACTCTTCTCGTATCTTTTCAAACAAATGATTATCATTGTTGTGTGTTTTCTTAAATTTATTATACTCATATTATTAATTGTCTAAATTTATTTATGATTTATTTTAATAAAAATAGTATTAGTGTCTAAGAATCGTCGATAAATGAAGATTTGGTCATTAATCCCTTAAAATAGATAATTTCATTGATTGAGAGATTTGATTTTTTTATCGAGTTCAATCTATGCAAGCAAGAAGAAAATCAAAAACCACCACCATCAGCCTTTTCTTGTTCAATGAAAAAACAACAACTTAAGATATAAATCTCCAAAGAGAATGATGTGATAATAAAAAATTTAATTTTTACATTGCAATTTTTAAATTTGAGTCAGAATAACCAGAGTTTTACTGGATTTTTCAGATCGTCTGTTTAAAAAGTTTTTCTCCCATAAAAAAAATTAAAAATTAAAAAGATAAAGGAGCAAACATACACGTAAAGTTCCTTTAATGGAAGTAAAGGGTGTCGAGATTTCGGCATCGGTATTGTTATCTTATCGATAGCCGACAAAGGTCGCTAGTTGCTTTGTTGGAGAAGGGGACATCTCTTTTGTGCGAGGATTCGCATAGAATTTCATAAACATACATTCAATAATATTTACTTTGTGCTTGGGAATTAGGAGAGGATGGGATTGAGTGAAGGATAAATCAATTATCTAGTGGGTTTAAATATAGTATTTAAGCTCACGCAGGTGTGCTTAAATTATTATTTGTTGATGTTTCTTTAAAGTTTATATGTAGGAGGAATGTGGGATGATTGCTTGGGTTTTATTTATTTATTTATTTTTCAAATTGAAGTGGTGAGACCATAACTTGGACCCGAAAACTTCTCATGTTACATGGGTTTTCGACAAAATAACATAAATCCATGCAAGGTTTTCGAAAAAATCGCAGTATTTTCTTTGCCTTAATCTACATCATGAGAAATAGTTATCATATTTTCACCTAATTTTTAAGAGGTTTGAGTTTAATTAATTATATACATGACAATACAAATCAAAATTAACACAAGTGAATCATCTAGTAGGTGATTCGGTGGTTTGATTGTGATCTCAAGTTCAAGTTTTCTAGTTGCTAATATGATCATTAACTTTAGAGCTCATGGGATTAGTCGAGTGTTTACATGGTTCGAATTAAAAGTTTTTGAATACAAAGAAATAGTGTTCATGGTTTTAGCAAGTGTTTACATAACATCATATTGAAGTATATGATCTTGTAATACGTGTCATAGATCCGATTGGGTGACATTATTTTTTGAATTCAATTATTTATGTAATTAAACGATAAGAAATAAATAGACATAGCGAAGAAATTGAATGAAATTTTAACTTAAAAAGTTGGGTTGTGAATTTTCGGTCCCAAGAATTTAAGTCTTCAACTAATTTAACTTAAAAACACCTAATAAATATTGTTTGGGCTACTAAAATAAATACAAAATCATTTTTTTTTATGCGAGAAAATTATTCCTCTAGAAAATACATTTTGAGAATGCAGGTGAGGAAATAAAACTCTAGTTATCTCATATTCTTATAAGGATGTAAGCCCTAGAAAACCATCCATTTAATCAAGAAGAAGACTCAAATCGATGCAAGATGTCACATGAGAAATTTCCAGCACACAGTGAAAGAATATCTATAAATTTGTGGATAGACCTCCATCGTGAAATTCACTCAATCACGGGTGAGAGAAGCTTGAAAGCCGCCTGTTCATATCATGTGACACTAAGCAAATCAAGGAAGGTCAATCCAATGTTGTCGGGTTTCCGATTCCACGTTTTCTAACCTGAGGAAGAGACCTTGAACAACTCTGCCTTCACTGTAAAACAAGTTGTAATCTTCAGATAAACAATTATGCCTCCTCGGTTTTAGTCTTGTGATGAGGGGGTGCCAATTGGCAGCCCAACCAAGAACATCCTCAAGTCTCCATGAACGGTTTAATTGCAAACTCAGCCTCTCCCATTTTATCGTCCCTGCTAAACAAGCCATGGTAGAAGACAATCTGAACTCACAAAGAAATATGACCATGAATATGCAAATATTAATAGGAAAATAAGAACTTGTAAAAGCCAAAACAGTCGCTCAATCCAGCCACAAGAACCTGCAAACGCATTACTGAACCCACACTAAGTACTTTAAATGAGTAACGTAATGAGCACTATCACTTAGCAGAATCCCTCTAATAAAATCGAAGAGTCTGGACTAAAAGTTACAGGTAGTGGAGAGGCCCATTCACTTTGCAAGGCAATTCCAAATACTGGGCACCAGCCAAGTTTTGAAATCATGAAGCATTACTAGCCAGTGTTTGATTTTGGAGAAGATAAGAGTTTCTGTTTCAATCTGGAAGATAGCTGATTTTACAGTTGCAGTTGGATTTTGAAGGATGTGCCTCAGCTGATCCTACTTTTAAAAAAAGGAAAAACCATAATGAAGCTGAGATCAATATTTATTGGCCATTGAAAATGAAACGCGTTTGAGATGTATTTGTCAACTTTCGACGGTAGCAGGATTGGCCACTGATGATTCAGGTAAAGCCACAGCCTGTCTGTCAACCAAAAGTTTTCAACACAACTTCGATGAATTTCCAATCAGTACTTGGGCCTTCTGAATAAAGAAAAAATGTTATAATTCCCATCTTTTGAAATACATTTGCAGGTGGAACAAGAGCATTCAAGAGAAGAGAATCGGTCATAAAAGTGGTTCTTTTCTGCACAAGAAGCAGGTTTATTTATGTATGCATCTTGTTGAAATGGCTCGTGTCCTGATGTGACAAAACATAAAACAATAAATATTTTACTGTGAAAATAAATTTAATTGTTAAAATTAAAAACTTTGGGACAAGTCTTGATTGAGATTTTTATTAAATTGAATAATAAAATGAAAACTCAATGCTTAATTTGAAGTTCTTATCATCCTAAATCTTATTATAATGCATGAGATGATCCGTTCATAAATCTAACTAGAGTGAGTTATGGCAAATGAAAGATATTGATTCATTTTCCAATCTTGTCTTGATTTCTGTGAGCTCAATTTGGTGCAAACACGTATTCCAGTTTGGGGGGCTTTCTTAGATGAAAAGCTAGGCATTGCACCCCTTTTTTTTCATGGCAACTTGTAGGTTTTTTCATCGTTTGAGTGAACAGCAGCATAACATTATTGCAGCAGCCTGGGAAGAGAAGACTGAATGTTTTGCCATATCGTTTGAGCTCCTTTAATTTCTTTTCCAATGTTACGTAACGGCTAAAGCTCTTGCCAACCATCGGGAATACAATCCTCTATTCTACAATATGGTGTATTGTAGCCTGTTGTAGAATAATTAAGCAAACAAAATTGGACTATAATTACAGGTTTGGCAACAATTTCTCCAGAGCTCCTAAGGTGTTCTCTATCAGATCAAAACATAAATCCCTCCACCAAAAAGATTTTCTCTACCCTCAAAAAAGGCCCCATGGAAAAATCAGGCATAAACTGGCACCCATCAAGTATCAACTGCTTATCTGGGGTCATTGGCACTGTGCCACCAGCCGAAGCTTTGATGTGTAGGTAGGACTACTAAATTTGAAACTTCTCCCCTCCCAGAAACTTTTGGTTTTACTTCAATAACCTGCTGAAAAAACTTTCCGTAATCTTTCAGCAGAAACAGATGCTCTTTTATTAGTTGGCTCAAGCACCAGGGCATATTTGAAATCTGCAAGAATAAAAAGGTTTTTCATTAATCTAACGGGGTCCAGAAGAAAGATCAGAAATAACTGGAAGATATGCATCAGATGAATATATATTTGGCTTATCGCCTGTTTCCTATGCGTAATCAACAAAATAGCTCAAGAATTTACGGCTTCCAACAGCATCAAAAAATAAAAACTGTCTTTTTTAATTGAAACAAACAATGTCTAGTTTGGGCCCATTTAAATTATCCTCTTCTCTGTTGACATGGCACCTGGATTTGACCAAGGCCAGGGAGCAGCTAACGTATAGATGATAAGATGAAACAAAGAACTCAAAGAAACTTGTAATGTGATGAATTGACTCACCTTCAATTGCATCCTTATAGTATCCAAGCATCTCTCTTGCTGTCCCTCTTCGCAAATAAGCCTTAACATTCTGGAAACGAAATGGAAAACAGGAACCAATGTTAAAGTAGTCTGAATAAACTGAAGCACGGTGCCCTAAATTTCCAGAAATAACTGTTGCTACAGCGGCATAATGCAAACCTTAACAAATTGGCAAGTTTTAAGGAAAACATCATAGTAGGTAAAGTAAAATAGTGATAACAAGTTACCCTTGACAAAACTGAAAAAAATAGCAAGAAATCACCTTTTTATCAAGGTTGATAGCAATGGAACAATCTGCTTCAGCTTGTTGGAAACTGAAAGTAAAAAATGAAATATGTCAAGCAAGTACAATAAGATACTTATACAACAATGTTCAGGAATACAAAAATACCTTCCCAGTTCAAGATATGCTGCAGCTCTGTTACTGAAATATGTTGCATTCTTATCATTAAGTTTGATAGCTTCGTTATAATAGCTAATAGCCTTCTGCCACTTCTGCTCCTTAAATGCTTGATTGCCCTTGATCATAGAATTAGATGGCAATAAAGATTCATTAACTACGATAGCACAAAACATTTGTAAAGTATATAAAGGGTGGTAAGACTATGAAACTAATTAAGCTTTTGCAGGAAACCAGACACTGGATAGTCATAAAGATGACTACTAACATATTTTCCAAACTGTGATAATCACGAGTCTTCCATCTCATGTAATCCATGATAAATTGAAATGAAAATGCATGTTTATAGAAGGTGATCAAATTTAAAAACAAACATCCATTGATCATCGGCAGCATCACCAAGCTTCTGTTCAGGTGTTTCTGGTCTGTGATCTTCTCTTATGCATCTTCCTTGAAACATTGTCATTTACTTAAGTTTTTAAACACTGATTGAAAAAGGGTGCAAAGAGCAATAACCAAGAATCCAATTTTCTCAAAAAGATATATAAGCAGTTTAGTGATTACAAATAATTGTAGTTGCCATGCTATCACCACTACAAGTGCACATCCAACTGACTGAGACACTTAAAAAGAAAAGAACATTAAGCTTCTCAAATCTATCACATAAACCATTGAATAAACAGTATCATCAACAACATAACTTCCTTTCCTCTTTCAGAGAGGGAGAGAACCACAAGTTGAGCATGAAAAAAATGTTGAATTGACTAAATATATACTCTTAATATTGAAACAAGATGGGCACTGGACCCACGATTAAATTCCATTCGATTATCTAGAATACAGAACGTTGTGCATAAGTGCACTGTGAACAACATTTTAATTACGACAGTAAATCTATTAGTACAGCTAAATGCAAGGCTCAGTTCAAACTTTTGACATCCAGTCAACTTCTGAGGTTCATACAGAAATCAATTTAAAGCAAGCACTCATCAAATAAAATATCAAGATCAACATGCCAAGTGCAATCAAATTCAATCCAAAATCTGTCACTGGACATGTTACAGTTTTGACAGGCAAGGCATGTTAAGAATGCATAATCTACCTTTTCTTTAGCCATCTCAGCAGAATTTCCCCCGCTGTCTGTGTTGCTCCATGTGGAATTCACATATGTCTCAGCTTGTTCTTGTAAGGTTTTATACATGGTCTGCACTGTATCTAGTAAAAAGCGATCACTGCCATGTCTGGCTATCAAGGACACCGAAATAGGACATTTGTTATAATATCCTAATGGTACAGTGACCTGAAACATATAAAAAAAATTAATTTAATAACAAAACGTTGCTGTTATAAGAGGAAACAGGAATTTAGTGTCACGTCTAATTGCCATTTGCACATGCATGCATGTGTGCGTGAGCAAGAGAAAGAGAGATTCACCTGACAGCAACCTGATAGGCTAGCAATACTCATAAGACCAAACGAAGAGCTCTGAAATTCTTCTGACAAAATCTCCTTCCCGCCAATTTTTGGAGGAAGATAAGCAGTTGTAGGGACCACCAGAATCCCATCATCCTGGAATGCCACAGAAACCAAAAGAACAAAAAATATAGGTGTTCAAGAGGCACAGTCAATATAAATATTACGAATAAACAAATCAAAATAAGATAATCAAGAAGGTTGCACTATTTGGAAAAACAAACAGAAATGTTTATTCAAGCTCCAAGAGCCTAACTCAAACCAATAACACAGATTAAAATGGAAGTGCAATGTGTTTTTGTTTTCCAAATGCTCCTACATATTCATACAAGAAGAAGAAACGCACTGTGAAAGACAGAAGGTTCTATAGATAGAAATAAAAATAAAAAATAAACCGGGTCAAAGATATAATGAGCCCAGCTAATAACTAAAACAGGCATAACCATATAAACCTAAAGCCCAGTCATAGAAGTGAAGGATACAAGATCCTTGCATTTCAGAACTAACATTGACAAGTGTAATGAGAAAAAAATAAAAGCCAAAGCTAGATATAAGGGACTGAATGCACTGTGACAATCCTATCGTCAACCTTGTATATAAAAACACAGTAATGGAAAGCATTAATGGATGATGAATCACAATAAAACACTGATCTCATACATGCTTATTTTTAGTGTTTCAATTCTGTTCTTTTTTCCCAAGACTCATTTTTCTTTATTTGGGCACATAAAACAAAAGCTGGGCATTGTATTAAAACTCTAAATGACCACTTCTTTTCTTGTAACTATATTCATCAATGCATCCATTAGGAGTTGGTCGAAGCTTAAGCAAAGAAAAATCAATTTCAGTATATAAGATACACATTAATTAAGCCAATGTCAGCTTTTAATTGACAAAGCATCTCTCTTAGTTTTCAACAAATGATACTTTAATTTTATATAACCTATTGGTGACTTGTTATATTCAAATTCAAAGAGCACCATTTACAAAAAGAATACCTTCAATAAAGAGTTGATAGCCGAACCCATTTCTTCTCTAATAGACTTGCAGAGTTCAATCTCTGCATCTGACAGGTCCATTATTTCATTCATCTGAGCTGAGAGATTGGGTTCAAGAATTGGCTTAACCGTGTTAATCCATTCCTCATGATTGCTTCTGAACTCATATCTAATACAAGATAGAGACAAGATTCATATTGTCCATAAAATATCAAAATAAAAGGTATAAAAAAGTGAAGAAGCATCTGACTTTCACGTTATGCACAATACTCAAATGTTCATTAAGAAAGTGAACATCACAGAATTCTATCCTCCTCCACAAGTTATATAAACACATAATTAAGTCAAAGAACACCTAGGTCTAGTCCAAAATGCAGAGGAAATAATTATTTGGTTTGTCTGTTGTTACTTTAACAGATCATGATACTTATAATAACAGTATATTCAGTGCATTGATAATAATTTGAAGGTAAGAAACAGTTTCTAACTACTACGCCTGATTAGAAACTATAAATACATTTTATACGCCACAAGCAACTGCAGGTTGACATCCCGATTTTTTCCTACATAAGAAGTAGAAAGATCTAGCCCTGTCATTTGATAATCTCACACAGATTTTCTTTTTCATTTATAATTTTTTTCATTAACTACAAACCCCGATATAAATATATTGATTTATGTTGTAGGAGACAGCTGTCTGAAAAAAAACAAAGTTTTCAAAACTGGTATTGAAGTTTAAACACTATATATTTCTCACATGGACCGTACACATAGATTATCTATTTTGAACCACTTCCATATGCCTAAATATGATTGATAATGATAACACCTCCATCCTAAGGGAACAAAAAAACAGATGAAGAAAGCTAATCAAAAACTAATTTAGATTGGTTTTCCAATTATATCATAAAAAGTGGAAGAAAGAGCAAAGTTCTATGGTGGTACAATTACAAACGGTAGAAAAACTGTCATTGTGCCTTCAAAGGAAATTTTGACTAAAACTGTATTCTATTCTCAGCTTTTCCACTAAAAAATCAATCATATATTCATACTTGACTATTTGAAGACTTACCTATGAAGAAGTTGCATGACATTCGCAAGCAATCTTATTGAAGAAGTTTTAACTTCACCATTTGTTTTCTTGTTACTGAACTCTTTCAAGCTTGGAACTTTAGAATTCAGATACACATCAAGAATTTCATGCTTCAATAATTGTCCTGAAGAAGTGTGTCAGGGTATAATTCAGAAACAAACTCCACTAGAGAAGAGAAAATATTTGTGAAATATAACGAGTGAAAATTTTACAGCTCTAGTTCAGAAAATCTTAACATACTTCCAAAATGCTTTTCAGTTGACTTAACCACCACCTGGGAAATTCTATCAACAGGAATCTTTAGTGATTGAAAACAATCATCTGCCATTATAATTTGCCTAGGACTACGTTGACCTCCAAAAGCAGATTGAAGAAGAACATGTCCAACACGTCGCAGAATGTTAGGATCCTTAGCAAACCAACCTGCAGGAGTTGTTTCAGAAGTTGATCAAAATTCAGTATTGATGAGGCAACCAGAGAGCATTATAAGGAATCCCATCAATACAAAGTAATAGTCAATCAATGGCTGGACAAGAGAATAAAATGACCTCTACTTCAAAGATGATGTTACACACATGCTCAAAGCAAAATAAATTACAAATAAAGTGGTGTGGAAAAAAAAGAAGCAAAGTTTTGATAGATTTTTATTTTTATTTTGAAATAGTTCAAGAGGCTCACTAAGCCAACAAAACTAGCTCTTAGGACGTTCCAAAAGCATGGAATAAGTTGAAGTTTGCTTAACTCAAGCAACCAACAATGAAATGTTATCAATCATTCAGAGCTAATTCATAACTAGTCAATGGTACAGGGCACTACAAAGTTTAGAGCTTTAGCTCGTTAAATAAATGTGCAATGAAAAGATTAAACTTCAGAGTTCGCATTCAATAGAATTGAGACCAGTCAATCACCAAGTAAAATTACACAATAAGTAATTATATGATCAATCCTGGCTTAAACATTTGCATTATTGATTCTTTTCTTGAAAAGGTAAAACCAAAATCTGTGCAAAATAGAGCTAAATGATATCATGTTCCAACTATATTTTTTTATAGTTTAAAAAAAAAACATATGGAGCAAGTTGAAACATATACACATCAATCATATTTCTACTTGAAAGTAATATGAGAGAAAAAATGTTAAATCAGAAAAACCTATATTAATTTGCAATAAAGAACAACATAGGACATTAAGCAATCGCAATACAGAAAAATATAGGTCATCAACAATTCCTTTACCTAACCTGGACAGAAATAATTAAAAGAATCATAAACAAGATAATTTCCAAAATGTGGCCCTCACATACCAACAGTGTCAAGACTGGCTGAAACAGGTAAGACTCCTATCTTTGAAATAGCTCCATATGAGGGTCGAAATCCTATGATACCACAAAATCCAGCAGGTACTCTCACACCACCAACAGTATCAACACCTGCCATAAAATATCTGTATCAAATACATATTCCAAAATTTGCATGTGTTTCATAGAATTTAAATTAATGTCTACAAAGCTAAAATTTTATTGAGTGGTCTGGAAATGCCAAAAATTCACAGCAAACTTGCATAATATAAAGAAATTTAACAGCAGAATGACCTGAACAACAGTATCCCATATTACATGAATGAAAACTGTCAAACAAAGTCAAAATTTTATGGTGCTTGGGAAGTAACTAGTGACATCCTATTAGATACTCCCTAGAGTCCATTTTCAAGAAAAACATAGATACAAGTAGAAAAGAGAAATCCCAGGCAGAGATATTCTTATCACTTTTGGGGATTTTTTTTTTTAAATTAGCAAAGTTAAAAGTTTTGGCAAAATAACACCATTTGAAAAAAGATTTGGCAAAATAACACACTTTCATCTTGTCGCGCTTCAAAATAACAACAGCTCAAAGCCAATCCCCTAACTCAACCAGTCAGCTAGTTGATCAAATTGTATGGACTGATCAACAATTTCACACAAAAACCAAAATTTTATGAACTTTTTATTCCAAATATGTTTTATGAGTCCAAATATACATCCAAATATACCGGTCAACTTGTAGACTCAAAAACAGAATCCAATTAAAATCTCAATAGTTATGGTTCACAAATTGTCCTCTATTTTTTAGTGTTAATGATGTGGTTGGACTTGCGATAACAGGTATTTATAGTACTCAGGTGTGGGTTTTACACAATCAGATAAGGATTTGCCCCAGACAGATTATGTAAATGACCTAGCAAATGCCTTTATGAGTTAGTGGGATAGGTCTTGGTCCAAAAAGAGATTTGGTCACGTCAGACCAGAATGATGGGGCAGATTTTACAGTAGTTTCTAAAGGGATTTTTTTAGAGTGACTATGGAATCGCTTCTCCAAATGTCAAATCTTTAGATTTCAAAAACCTCACCCCATGATACCGATGTTGACAATTTTATGATTTTTCTTGTTATTTTTGGAATCCATCAACCAATTTAACTAGCCATTATGAAATATTCACTTGGTTAGTCCTGAATTTAATAGATGCCGCAGTTCAGGAACACGACATTTAATTAAATGTCATTGTTCAGAACCACAATATCCAAAAGTATGCTATTTCACAAAAACTTTTTATTACTATATTTTTTTCGTCATTTTTTTATCTTGTATACTAATTGCCTAACTTGTCCTCAAAAACTTTTGGGGCGTCATATGTTTTATTCTCTTTCTTGTTTGTGTTTCTCTTTCAAGAGAGTGCGTCACAAAGTTACCTAGAGAATGTCATTAGTAACTCCTTGTGCACTATAAAATTCTCCCAAACAAAGAATCATGCAAATAATGCATTCCATTTATAGAATAGTTCAACACCATATTCCATTTCTATTTAAGGAACCATATAACTTGCGCTATATGCAAATCAACTTCAATTAAATCACAGTAAAATATATTTGGTTTCTTTAAAATTAAATTATAATTACTGCCAATTTAAAATGTAGTTTATACAGGTATATAAGAATACAATGTTTGGACTTTCAAATTTATGAAAATTGTGATGGCCTTGCGGTCTAAAGGACATTCACACTAATGATAGTTTGGAAGCAAAAGGAGAGCAACCCAAGCATATACAAAGGTTTCACCTAAAATATTTGCACGAAAGCAATTCAAAAGTTTCTGAACTCAACCCCAGAAATCACAAGAGTCGCAAGAAAGTTAATAAGAAGCTCACCCAAAGAGAAGTCAACCAGATTAGCAGTTACAGCCACAGCAGCGCCACTACTGGATCCACCCGGTACTCGTGCTGGCTCAACAGGATTGGTAGGTGTACCATAATGCTTGTTTTCTCCAGTGATACTGAAAACAAACAGCACACAAAGCAAACATCATCATCATCATACAGAAGAAAGCATAAACTCATAGTGTGCCCTAAGTTCGCAGTCTGTAGAAATTTGAAAAGAGCAATAACATACCTATAAGCAAGCTCATCAACAACAGTTTTGCCGACACAAGTAGCACCTCCTTCAACAAGAGTTGAAACGACAACAGATGTTTGAGAAGCTGCCTCATGTGTCTTTGCCCAGTCCGGATGACCAAATCCAGTCACATATCCTTCAATGTCAAATCTGACAATCCCAATATATATATCCATTCACCCAGAAAAAAAAATGTAAATTGACAAATTAAAAACCACAAAGTTAAAACCCTAAAAAAATATTGAGCTCAAAACTAATCGCCAAAAAAAGTGTATTTCAATTACTCTCCAATAAGTGATTCAAACATATATAATCAATGAACGGAAGTGAAGGGGCATACAAGTCGGAGACGGCGAAGGTGAGGCCAGTGAGAGGATGAGGAGCTTTAGGAGGAGCGGGCTGCGGCGGAGGAAGCAACTGAAGCTTGAGGACAAAAGCGCCAAAATCTTCTCTGAGAACTTTCTTAAACTTTTTTGTGAATAAAAAAATACCAGCTAGTCCTAGTCCTAACAGCACCCATAGATTTGAAGGATTCGACGCCATCTCTCCCTCTCCCTCACTTCCCTAACAGTACTTATCTTTACCTGCCACTGCTTTATTTATTAAAAAAGAAAATAGAGTAGATATACAAAATGAAAAACCCTAGAAGAGGAGCAGGCCGAAAAGGAGATAAGGAGGAGAGAGAGAGTTATTTATATGTACTGTGGAGGGAATTTTGGATTTTTCTTGGAGTAGACGTGCATTTCTTCCCTGTCTTTTTCTTCACGGAAGTTCTGAAATGTGAACAGTTTTCTATATACACTTTTATGATTTTACAAAATTTCCTTCTGATTTTTAGTTTTTTGCCTTTTGGTCCATCATTTTTACCTATTTTTATATCTTGGTCCTTTCATTCACGAATATAGCTAATGCCGGATAATTTGACGGTGAAGCCGCGATGACGATTAGGGCCATCTCCAACGAAAGAGGAGTTTGGAAAGCCAAAAGCATTACCTCCTTTGATGATTATTTTCAAATATAAAAAAAAACATTTAAATGATAATAATTTGAGCAAAATTAATATGATTAACTTGTGATTTAGAATAATTTAGGAAAAAAGTTAGAAAGTTCAAGATCTAATAAAGTTAATTTTGAATTATGAGATTGAAAAGATATCAATTAAAAAAAAAATATAAAAACAAAATCGAGTCAACCCGGGTTTACTCTACTAACCCACCACATGTGATATGAAATTGAGATAAAAAAAGAATAAAAGTTAAATAAATAAATAAAAACATTGAATAAAAAAACTCAAGTCACTCTGAGTTAACCTCACAAACTTGTAGCCTTATAAAAAATAAATAAAAGCATAAAACATAAGATATCTCAAGACCCAACACCAAATGATAAAATTAGAAAAAAAAAAACATTGAAAATAAATTCAAAACAACTGGGTTAATTGGATTAACATGCAATCCAGAATAATCCTAGAAGAAGAAGAAGAAGAAGAAAGGGGGACAGAAACCTCAATGATCAATAGTCTAATGTCCAATAATAAAATTATATAGATATATATATATCAAAATTAAATTGAGTTAGTCTTCCAAACCAAAAATCATGGTTATAAAATTGAGATGACCCTGAAAAAATTGAATAAAATTTTTAACTATCAAAAAATAAAAATAATAAGGATTAAGTTTTCCAATGGCCTTAATACTCGGTAACAACTTCTAAGAGATAATTATAATTATATAATTATAAAAAACAAAAAAAATTCCACCCCCTGTCTCCGGGAATGGCCGTGCGAAAAAACTCTTGTCGCAACAGAAACAAAACACACACATATATATTTATATACACCAAACATGTAGAAAAAATGCCATGGGGAATCAAAATTCAATGGATAGAACAATCCACACACTCCATAAGAATATGATTCCAAAAGAATATGATTCTACAATCACAATTACAAATCTATGAAACTTAATAGGTGTGATAAACACATATAAATGTTGTTTATAACGTGAAGGCCATAAACTATTTGCTGAATAGATTTCATCAACACTCTCAGTAATGTATGTTTTGAGAACATAGGATTAAAATCAAGGAGATCACTGACATGAATTTGTCAACAAAATACAGTAAAATCAGATTTTTGCATAGAAAAGATGTTGCAATTTGACATACCTACCATATATCGACAAGAGTAGATCATTGGTATTGGTAAATTACTTTGGATCTATTCCCATGAAGAAACTCTCTTGTGAAGATAATAACTCAGGGAATCTCGTAAACATTCACTTAATGCAATCCTGACCATTATCTAAGACAGAAAGGATTATGCTGGAGATACCATCATGATTTATTTTATTGTTAAAAAATATTCAACTGGAATTTAAGAATTAAACAATTAACTCCATAGAGTTTTCTAATCATTTTTATTTTTATTTCAGTGATTTTAATTATTGTTACCGTATGATTGAAGAATGATCAGATTCAAAAGGGAATGTCTTTTAAATAAAATGTAATATCACAACTTTATTTTTCTTTTCTTTTGGTCACTTTCTAGAACAAGAAACATGATAAGCTTACATCCAGATTCAAAAAATTATCAGTTTCTATTGCAAAAGTACCAAATAAAAGGGAGCCTGCATGTATCCCTTCCATCACAAAGCTAGCATTGATGAATTCATGGATCCCCTTGTAGCAGCAAAAGAATAATATGAACAGCGAGTTCTGAAGCACAAGTTTTAAGAGGTTGTGCAAGGATTAAGTCATGAATCCCAAGTTCTACGTTGCTTTTCGAATATAAAATGACGATTTTCACTTCACACAACGTAAATGTTGCAGTACACATTCATTTTGCAGGCAATATGCGCCATAGAAGTTGATTTATTAAAAACAAAGCCTGGCTCAACCAAATATGCAGGTGTTATTCAGCACACAAACCTGTTCAATTCACCATCCATAATCCAAGCACACATACGAGAAAAGATTCATCTTAGTTAATTCATTTCTTACATTCTTAAGTGTAGCTATCAATGATGAGTAAGACTTTGTACAGCTTTGTTGCCAACAAAACAGTACAACCAATGAGAGAACGAGGATGCTAAAATTGGGATCAAAATCTTATACCTACCCTCCTTTCAAGCAATCCTCAACAGAACAGGATAGAACTATGGCTTGCTGAGCTCATCATGCAAATAAATAAAGACATTCTTTGAAGTTAAAAGGCAAGAACAAATACAATTCTCAGACCAGGTGATCTAAGGAAAAACAAAACAGTGAGATCACTTTTTGACATGGACCAACGAATTCAACTGAGGTCGATGTTATTAGGTGCTTCCATCTCATGGGGTTGAACTTGCACTGTGCTAGTTTCAAACTTCTTGGTTCCAGCATAAGGTATACAATTCCAATCATGCAATGATTCATGCCCAGTTTATCAAATTTCAACAGACATTGAGTCTACCTTCCAAGTTCAAATATTGTAACATAATTTCAGCATTCTTGGCAGAAAAGAAAGCTGATATCATCATTAAATTGATACATATACGTTCTCAGGAAAATAGGAAGAGTGGAAACCACTTCTTTTTGTGGTGGAGCAAAAAAAAACACTTGAAACAGAAAGAAAACGAAACGAAGTAGTAAAGTTGCATACCAAACAAGCAAGCAAGTACAGCAGTATCGAGCTCAAGCGTCAAGAGAGAAATGAGGATTATAGAAGCCAAAAGGTTGCAGATAATGCAGAAATTCAGATTGATTTACCCTTAGAGCTGCATTACAGAATCATAGTGCGTTCTTGTATCCAACAAAATGGAGTAACACAACAAGAATTTAGGCCATCATGGAGTCGTAAACTGAAAAGTTTTCAACTATTAGATTTCCATGTCATTTTGAAAGACTATTTTTTCTCTATATAGCTTTAATAGCTGACGAGCTTCATCAAAACAATCACAAACTTCTCAAAATATTTAAACACGGCAGCCCTTCAATCAAATTATTTGATAACAGAAATGGTACTATTGAAGCACTTGGTTCAAGTCTATCCTCTTAGCTCAACAGCTATACCAATTCAATTCACCATCATAGCACACATGCAAGAAAGTCTCATAAAGTTAGATTTTTTTTTTTTTACTACGCTTCAACTTGAAGCCACATTAAGACTAAATCTCTATATGCTACTCCTTCAAACAATATTCAACCGCAAGAGTACACAAACTATGCTACAAAAAGCTTATTATGGAACCGAACAGAGACATTCTTTAGGAAGGAAAAAAGAGAGGAGAATTTCATTACAGCTGTATCATAAGTAGAACTATGACTAAATGGTTGTAGCAGTGAAAACTCTCACCCTTTTCTTTCTTCACGAGTTTGGAGAAAAGCTGAATATCTGATTCTCATTCCATCAGATAGAAAAACAGAACAAGTTCCAAGTATTTAAGTGATAGAGACTGGTGCAAATTGATAGGATGGAAATACATAAATGCGCATGTTCATCTGCCTGTGCACATAATAGTAGCCAAGGCCAATTTATCTATACTTTAAACATCCAAAAGGAAGAATGCAACGGGTACGTATGGAAATTGCTGTAATGCTTGCCAAGTCTCATTTTTCAAACATGTTAAATTCAGTAAGAACCAGTTAAAATTTTCAAACTAGGTGAAATATTAAAAAAGAAAGGGTTAGAAAGAGTGAGATTGAGTTTTAGATTTGGACCAATATTTAAAAGAAATAGCTGCCTTTTGCTTTGTGGCAGGCAAACAGAACATGTGCAAACTACGTGAAACAAAGTAGTAGATTGCATACAAGACAACAAGGCATTGTTTGACCTCCAATCAAGAAAATAAAGAAGAGAGAAGCCAAAATTGCAGATAACAAGCATATTTAGACTGCATTCCATGCATCAGAGTACAACAGGATGGAAAACCAAAATGGACCAATTATCTCAACAATTTTCAACTACTACGTTACCTCTCATTTTTGAAGATTTAATTTCTCGTTATACATCTTCAATAGCTGTGGGGCTTCATCAAAACAATTCACGAACTTCTTAAGGAACAACTTCTCAGAACACAAAAACAGAGTAACCAAGTTAGGCCTCGTTTTAATCAACTGTTTCGATAACAAAAATTGAGCAACTGAAGCCCTTGGTATAAATGTTGTCTTCAAGCCCGGCTTCAAAAGATAGGGGTTTTTCGCAATAAATGAAGGCTCGCAATCCATATTGTTGACCAAGAAATCCATCACTGCCATAATCTTATCATCTGATGTCATCATGCACCAAGGCTCCTTTATGAAAGCAGCAAGAACGTCTTCCTCAGACCAACCCCAACTCTTATAAACACCCAACCTCCTTTCCCATCCAGATTTGCTCAATAGACCCATCACCATCACTGCCGTAGTAAAATGTGGCTTAAGAGGATCACATCCTATTCCTCTCACCGTCTCAATAATGCTTCTCAAATGATTCGGATACATCATGACAGACCTAGGAGAGCGGTAAACCAATGTAGCAATATGCCTTTTGGGGACTCCATACTCTTCCAAAATGTCGATACAAGGTTTCAAATATATGTCGGTTTTATGATATAGAATAGGGGAGTATCTTTTAACAGCGGCAATTGTCTTGTCATTAGATTCAAGCAAACTGACAAGGAAGTTGAAATTAAGAATTACTTGGTTTTCGAAGCTTCTTTTCAAAATGCAAGGGTGTGCACATAGAATGTGGGCAATGTCATTGCCTGACATGCCTTTAGACTGAAAAAACTTGAGTTTAGGCAAAAGGGTTTTCTCAGGTTTGCACGAAAGCACTCGTGGGAATTTTTTAACGAGTTTAAAGATTTGTTCTTGAGAAAGACCATAGTGCTGGAACATGTGAATCACTGAGTCAGGGTTATCTGAGGTTTTAAAATTGAGATGTTTAGAAGCTGAAAGAGCAGATTCAGGAGAGAACCCAAATTTGATTATGAGATAGGAGGCTGCAAATGACTGTTTACTTGGATTTTCGAGGGTTGAGATGAAGAATCTAAGAGTAATAATTGAAGGTGAGTGTTGAAATGAAAAGAGCGTGTGGGCGGATGAAAGTGCGGCAGCGTATCTCCCATGATGGAGAATGGATTTACAGAGGAAATGAAACATGGGAATTGAATTCCACTTTAAGTAATGCAAGAAAGTTATCTCTTTCTTTCGGTCAAGAGAATCTATAAGGTGGTGGATTCGCAGAGCGAATCTAGAACTTGCACCGAAGAAACCCTAATGTTTTAATGGCCTGTCATATCAAATCACCGCTTAAAAAAGAGCTGCCCCGATTTCAAGTTAATTATTTTTAACTAATTATTTATTTTGTTAAATTGAGCATCAATTTAATGAGAAAATATTGTTTTTAACCTTGCCAAAACTCTATATCAACTGATAAATTGAGGACTTGTTTGTTGTTGAAAAAAAAATTTAATTAGTGTTTTTCAATTATTATTATCATGTGCTGATGTTAAAAATAATTATTTAAAAATAAAAAAATATTATTTTAATATATTTCTAAATAAAAAATATTTTTAAAAACAACATCAACCACACACCAAGTATAAAATGACCACACTGCAAAAAAGAAAAAAAGTCTAATGAATGGAATTTGTTTAAGGACTTAAAAAGTAAAGGTAAAACATATGCTCTCCTTACAATATTTATTTTTAATATGTCAGATCTAATATTACCGGGGAAAAATAAACATAAAAAAAATATTGCCCAGGTGATCTACAATTAAAAAATATACAAATCACTTCCCGTTTTGATCACACTATTTCTTTTAGACGGAAAAAAATTCATTTCCAACATATTGTATCGATTATAATTTTACTAATTAAATATTAAATTAACTAATTACAGCACGTAAAAAATCAATTAGTTTTCTACATAAAAAAACACCCAGCACAACATGCGGACAAGTCAACTAGTGGTCAACTAATTTAAAGACTTTGATCCCTGTTGGCCAAAAGACCATGAGCTTAGTTAGATCTCAACAACTTTTAAATAAAAGTGAGCATTTTTAGTTTGGTTATTTTTTTTTATGATCAACTAATTTAAAGAATTTGATCCCCGTTGGCCAAACGACCATGAACTTCCTTAGATCTCATCAACTTTTAAATAGAAGCGTGCATTTTCAGTTCAATTTGTTTTTTTATAAAAAAAATCAACCAAAACAAAACTTTATATATATAACATCGAACCTAGCCAAAAACTGCCTGTTTGGGAGTGTGGTTGCGGTAGCTTTTCAAAGTGCTTATCGTGCCGAAATACATCAAAATGATTTTTTTTATTTTTTTAAAATCATTTTTGAAATCAGCACATCAAAATGATCTAAAAACACCAAAACATATTCATTTAAAATTAAATTTGTTTTTTTCAAATTTCAGCTAAAAGCCGGTGGGATTGCAATGCCAAACGGACACTAATTTAAACTAATCAATTTTGGTTTATTTTTTTAATGAAAAAAACTGGAAAAAAACTTTTTGTTTGTAGTGGGTTTTTTGGGCTTTTATGGCCAGCAAATTCAATTGATTTTCATAAAATAAAAGGCAAAAGAAAAATAAATTTATAAAATGGATCAAATAATTGTAGATACTTAACAATATATATATAAATATAATAAAAAAGTAGAATAAAATACGAACTTATCTAAATAATATATATAAATGTAATCAAAGAATTTGTTGCGAGTAAAACATATCCAACACTAAAAAAAGCAAATCTTAAGAATCTAGGGAAAAAAAATATACTAACATTATGAATAACAAGCTTTTAAAAAAGGCACATCTTTAATATTTATTATAATAAAACCATATTATAGTCAACATTTTTTATATTTATTCTTAAGGGTGTGGTTTGGTTCAGTACAATCAATTTAAGAAAGCTTTAAACCAAAATCAACCTTTTTTTTTTTGTTTTCTAATCAGTTTGGTTATTTTAGTTTTTTTCTTTTTTCTCATCCTGCATTTAAAGGTTGTGCAGGGAGATCTCAAGTCCCAAGTCACCTGTCACTCCCATAGTCCGAGAAGAAGCTTTTGTTGATCCAACTGGTTATTTGCAGCAGGCAAAACAATTCTATTAATCATCCAAGACATAAACAAGAATTTCATTCCATCTATATAGTGATAATAAGACATTAGAATTAAGAGGTTTGCTTCTCTTGTGATATGAGATTTAGGTCCTGATTGCTAATATGATAATTATTGAAGATTTACATGATCGTTAATTTCAAGGCCTGTAAAATTAGTCAAGATACGTGTAAACTATCATGTATATCCATATTAATAAAAAAAAAGAGAATTGTTCCAATAAAGTGGCGGGTACTAATTTATTAAGTTGAACATAAACATGCGGATACACAAAAAATGAGCAGGACCCTGGGAACATGCAGGCAGCCAGGGTCCTGTCTTTTGTACCTTCAACATCTAACACCCTGTAAACTGCAATGCATTATAGGCTGATGCAATTGCTAATGAATGCTGAAATTGAGTTTAGCTGTGGAACATTGAATTCAAAATCCTTAATCTATCTGCATTTTAGCATATGGACTCTCAATCATTCCATGACTACTCAAAATTCACCATATAGGTGGTGTCTTTCAACACCAATTCCATTTCAGAATGACTTTGAAATACTTGGAATGGAAGATGAAGATAACTGACTCCACTATTAATGGATGCACACGTCTTCTAAGGAAGACACCAGAGAACAGAAGCCATCATCTTTTCCTTTGTGCTGGTAAACAAAACTCACTTGTAAAAGACACTGAAATAAATGTAGCAGTGGAGTTGCATAAGAGAGCGATGAAATACCACATTACTCAGATCGAGCTTCAATTCCGAAATTGAAGAATAAGGAAGCCAAAAACTTAGGTCAACATACCCTCAGAGTTGCATTACAGTATCCAACAAAATCTGGAAAAAAAAACGATTCACAATATGGTCACATTTCCATGTCATTTCGAAAGATATGATTGATCTCCATACAGCTTTAATAGCTGAGGAGCTTCTTCAAAACGATACACGAATTTCTCAAGGAACATCTTCTCAGAACACAAAAACAGAGTAACCAAGTTAGGCTTCTTTTCAATCAACCGTTCCGATAACAAAAAGTGAACAACTGAAGCTCTTGGTATAAATGTTGTCTTCAAGCCTGGCTTCAAAAGATAGGGTTTTTTCGCAATAAATGAAGGCTCGCAATCCATATTGTTAACCAAGAAATCCATCACTGCCATAATCTTATCATCTGATGTCATCATGCACCAAGGCTCCTTTATGAAAGCAGCATGAACGTCTTCCTCAGACCAACCCCAGCTCTTATAAAGACCCAACCTCCTTTTCCACCCAGATTCGCTCAATAGACTCATCACCATCACTGCCGTAGTAAACTGTGGCTTAAGAGGATCACATCCCATGTCTCTCACCTCCTCTACAATTCTTCTCAGATGATTCGGGGACATCATTACAGACCTAGGCCAACGGTGAACCAACGAAGCAATATGCTTTTTGGGGACTCTATACTCTTCCAAAATGTCGACACAAGGTTTCAAGAATCTATCGGCTTTATGATAGAGAATGGGCGAGTATCTTTTAGCAGCAGCAATTGTCTTGTCATTAGATTGAAGCAAATTGCTTAGGAAGTTAAAATTAAGAGTTATACAGTTTTCCAAGCTTCTAACTAAAATATGAGGATATGTACATAAAATGTGTGCAATGTCTTTGTTTGACACGCCTTTAGAGTGGAAAAACTCTAGTTTAGGCAAAAGGGTTTTCTCAGGATTGCACGAAAGCACTCGTGGGCATTTTTTAACGAGTTTAAAGGTTTGAACTTGAGAGAAACCATAGTGCTTGAAAATGTGAATCACCGAGTCCGGTTTCTCTGGGGTTTTAAAATTGAGATGTTTAGAAGCTGAAAGAGCAGATTCAGGGGAGAACCCTAATTTGCTTATGAGATAAGAAGCTGCAAATGATAGTTCACTTGGGTTTTCAAGGGTTGAGATGAAGAATCTAAGAGTGATAGTTGAAGGTGAGAGGTGAAATAAGAAGAGCTTGTGAGTGGGTGAAACTGCAGCAGTGTGCTTCCCATATTGGAGAGCGGATTTGCTGAGAAAATAAAACATGGGGATTGGATTGAATTGAATTTCACTTCAAGTGATTTAAGAAAGTTACCTCTTTCTTTCCGTCAAGATAATCTATAGGGAGTTTGATTCTCAGATCGCCGAAGAAACCCTAATGTTTCAATTGCCTACCAGAACACCGCTCCACAAAGGGCAAACCACCTTCCAGCCAAACCAACTTTTTTCAATTAATTATTATTACAATACAAATATTATAAAAGACGTGCGGAAATACTATTCAGATTAAGAGCAAAATTGAAATACAAAGGAGTAAAATGAAACAAGGTTTTAGAACTTTTTTTGCGAAATGCTTACCTGATCTTCATTCTTTACTTCTTATACAAATTGGGTTCCTCTGATTCTTGAAAATAATAAAAAAAATTTAAGTTTAAAATTTCATCCCCCCCTTCATGTTTGTTGGATTCAATTTATAGAAAAAGGAAAATAAAGTTAACACTAATTAAAATCATTAAAATAATCAATTTTTACGTCAAATGATATTTTATAACGAGAAGAGTTCTATTTATATGATATCTTACATTGAAAGTGCCTAGATTTTTTTTAGATGGAAAATAAACTATTTATTTTTGTTATTTGATTATTATAGTTATTTTTATAATTTATATTTTATTTGTTGTGTTTAATTTAAATTAGATTATAAAATAAATTAATTATAATATAGAGAATCAGTAATTCAGGTATCCGAATCTTTTTATTTTTTTAATGATAATGATAATTATATGCTAATAATTTCATTAAAACCTACTAAACACTACATGAATTTATTATTTTATCCAAATTTATATTATAAAAAAAACCTACACAATTAGTATTTTTTTTATTAATTTGTTTTTTGGTTCTAGCAGTGACAAAACACAAATAATTGGCTAGTATATGATTGTGTGTGTGTATATATATATATATATATATATATATATATATATATTACCTATAATATAAAAAGGCGTGGGAAAAACACTGTAGCAATCCTTCAGGTTTTTTTTTTTTTCTAATTACGTTTTCTTTTGTTTTTTTTCTAATTATTTTCTTTTTTTTTCGTTTCTTTCTTTTCTCTCTTGCTTTTTTTATTATGTTTTTTTTCTAATTATTTTTTTCAATTTTTCCATGAATTGTTTTTTTGCTGGTTATGTTTTTTTCTTTTCCACTTATATATATATTATTTGTTTTTTCAGCGTTTTTCCAGTGCCATAACAAAAGGAAATGGGTTGAATTTATTTTATTTTTTGCTTTTTTTCTTTCTAATTATATTTTCTTTTGTTTTTTTTTCTAATTATTTTTTCTCTCTTTTTTTCGTTTCTTTCTTTTCTCTCTTGCTTTTTTTTTTTATTATGTTTTTTTTTCTAATTATATTTTTTTTCCTTTTCCACTTATATATATTAATAGTTTTTTCAGCGTTTTTCCCGCGCCATAACAAAAGGAAACGGGTTGATATATATATATATGCAATCCTTCGGGTTTTTTTTTTGCTTTTTTTCTTTCTAATTACGTTTTCTTTTTTTTCTAATTATTTTTTCTCTTTTTTTTTCGTTTCTTTCTTTTCTCTCTTGCTTTTTTTTATTATGTTTTTTTTCTAATTATTTTTTTCAATTTTTCTAAGAATTGTTTTTTTTGCTGGTTATATTTTTTTTCTTTTCCACTTATATATATATTATTTGTTTTTTCAGCGTTTTTCCAACGCCATAACAAAAGGAAATGGGTTGAATTTATTTTTTTTTGCTTTTTTTCTTTCTAATTACGTTTTCTTTTGTTTTTTTCTAATTATTTTTTCTTTTTTTTTCGTTTCTTTCTTTTCTCTCTTGCTTTTTTTTTATTACGTTTTTTTTTCTATTTATTTTTTTCAAGTTTTCCATGAATTGTTTTTTTGCTGGTTATATTTTTTTTCCTTTTCCACTTATATATATTATTTGTTTTTTCAGCGTTTTTCCCGCGCCATAACAAAAGGAAATGGGTTGATATATATATATATATTGGTGTTTTTGTTCTTTTTTGGACAAAAATTGTCTTTATTTTATGTATTTGTGCTTTTAGATTTTGTGTTTATTTTGTCATTTTATTTTTTATACGTGCTGTTCTAAAATTTTAATTTATGTCGGTCACAGTGTATTTTATTTTTAAAAATTTCTTTATTATTTTTCGATCCCAAGGTTTTGATTTATTGCAGTTTTGTCATTTAATTGGAATTAATTATATATATATATAGTGATTTTTATTTGGCACTTATTCTTTTAATTTTTATTTAATATTGATTCCTTTCTTTTTTTCTATCTTTCTTAAAGAGTGTTTATTTTTTGTCCATATGCATTCATTTAAACTTTTGAATTTTGTTTTGAATTTTTGTCATTATATTTTTTATTGACGTTTTATTTTTATTCAGTTCAATTCTAAAATTTTAATTTATATTGATGATTATTTTAAAATTAATATTGCTCTATTTTTCTCTTTGTTCTTTTTTTTCCTATTATTTCTATCTGATTTTTAGATCAGATGATTTTATAATTTTATTGTTTACACAATAATAATGATAATTATAGTGATTATTTTTTTATTGTTTTTTGACAAAATATTCTACTGTTTTTTAATTATTCGGGTCAATTTAATGATTTTCACTATTTGGACAGTAATATTGATAATAATTTTAACTATTATAGTGATGATAATGATAGTAACGTGGGGATGAATTTTTAATTTATATTTTCTTCTTTTTGGAGATAGAAAATTAACTACTTATTTTTGTTTTTTGATTAATGCATGTTCTTTCACAATTTATATTTTGTTTGTTGTGTTTAATTTAAATTGAATTATAAAATAAATTAATCTAAACACAATGTATTCAATAATTCAGATATCCGATTTTTCTTGCTTTTTTATTGATAATGATAATTTTATATTGGTTATTTCATTGAAACCTCCAAAACAGATAAATTTATATTCATTTAAAATTCATATATTTAAAAAAAAACCCTGCACTTCACAAAATTTCTGCATAGATTTATTATTTTATCTAAATTTATATTATAATAAAAAAATCACAAAATTAATATTTTATTGCATTAAAAAAATATAGTTCCGGCCGCGACGAGAGGCTGGTGCCATGGCTAGTATATATATATTAGGTGTTTTTTCAACTAGTGATTTTATAATCAAACAGGTATACATGCTATTAATTACTTTCAAAATCCACTTTTTTTTTAAATTAAAATAAATAAGAAAGAAGGCCTTGATAAAAATATATTTTTCAGTTTTAATAAATAAATAGATTATTTTCTATCAAATTTTTTTTTATAAAAAAAACTAGATATCATTACTTATTCCTACATACAATGGAATGGACTAATGGAAGCATCAACTTGCAAGCTATCCAGTCTTTTTATTTCCCGACTTCTGAGCAGTGCCCACCTTATCTACGACCTGCCCCAGCAGGCACTAGGCAGTAGCTACTGAACTAAAAACTACAGGCTTAGAAATTAGCTTATTTAACTAATAAAAAATACAATGATCCATGAGTAGTTTTACAATCCACATGTAAAATTTCTTTATTTCCCTAATTCTCTCCAATTATACGTGCAGTAATCATGTTTATAAAAATGGGCTACAGTTTCATATTCTTCCATCACAAAATTGTTTAGCCATCAAAATCATTATCAAATATTTTGGTTCCTGTTCATAATACCGTGGTTGAAGAAGCTGGAGGTCAAAATGAGTAGTGCATCATAAATTCCAATCTATGCCTTCATCCTTGAGGACTCCCCCACAGCATTCTCCATTCTTGTGTACCAATCTCCTATTCGAGTTTGCTCCACCATATCTCTACCAGACCTCAAATAGCGGATGGGTCTCAATACCCCATAGACAGCAAGGTCCGCTAAATTAGGCTTTGACCCCCCTGAGGCATATAAGAAATAACAGAAATATATCTGTCACATTGAAATTTAAAGGGTTGTGCAAAGGTTAAAATCAGAATCTTAGCTTCAAACAGTTGTCACGCTCATGAATCAAAAACTAATGCTAACAATAATTTGTGTGTGTGTGTGTGTGTGTGCCAACTAAAGACCTTCCTAGGAAGGGAATGCCAAGTCCCTATTCCAATGTGCATGGAATTTCCATGGTTTACTTAGGCTGCCAAAAACCTAGTGGAGTCCTGAAATGAGCTTCGCCTTATTGGACTCCACTGAACCCCGTCTTCTCTGGGATTGAGTTTCGCCTTTGAACTGAACTCATCTACTGCACCTCCTCTTCTCTGAGAAAAGCAGATCAATTGCGCAGGATGGAGGCCTGGCCTTGGAAGCCATCTGTTCTCCCATTCATTATGGTTCGGTTTTGTTATTGGAGTTTACAATATAATATGATATGGCAGCGCACACATGTATATACATATAGTATGCAAGTCATGTGCATTAATATGATATTATGTCAGAGATGCATACCAAGAAACTCTCGGCCATTTAGAGCATCCACCCATGTTTCCACAGCTTCATACAGGGCAGCACGTTCATCAGTAATGTTATATTTCTTCTTCAAATTCTTGGACACAAAATACATTGCAGCAGCTCCGGCATACTTGACTGTGATTCTTTCTGTAAAGCTAAAATTACCTGCATTTGCAGGAGAAGTTTACAATGAAATCAAGATAACTGGACAAAATATATGCCATCTCACATAAACTTTGAACAGAATCAGAGTGAACCTTAAAAGCATAATTCTATGAACAACATTAACTTGGAATGAGTTACCTATAAGCTATATGAGGATGAGTACAGGATGATTAAGTAATCAAAAATGAAATGATAACTGTCACTTGCAATCAAATGAAATGAATGAATAAAGGAAGTTATTGAGTAGTTGTGATCCCTGGATAAAACAATTCAATACAATTATAAATGTTCTGATCTTCAAAGGTTCCCCAAAATAACAAACTCACACATTTACATCGGACGAGAGATGAGATACAGAGCATTGAAACCAGAACAGCAATATTAATGCTTGATGGAGCCATAGACCATTTCTAGAATATTAAAGACAAGTAAATGGGATTAATTATCTGACAACCAAAAGTATAATAATGTAGAAATTCTCAATGAAACAGGGGTGTCAAGTCATTTTATTTCTAATATCCTGACACAATGTTCTACACCAGCCACATCAGTGTTCTTAGAGACCAGCCTGTAATTATCAGTAGTTCTAAAGACAACGTACCATTATCAGTAGTTCTTAGATAATCAACTTTCTAAAGAATAGACTATGAGGTGAAACTGCCCAAGAAACTGGTCATCTTGTCACTAAATATGATGAATGTCAACACATAAAACTTGATCACTTTAAACTAACTGAAAATCTTAAGCAATGGTGCACTTAGTATATGCAGGTGACAAGCTGTGCTTTACTTCTTAACTATCAAACTTCATACATCAAATTTTTATTTTTTTATTTGGGTGCAGATAACTTAAATTATCATTGCTTGGCAGTGTTTTGTGGAAAAAGATATTTAAATGGTACGTTGATTTACAAAGTGTATGCATATTCTCAGGCATATAATGTTTTTCACCATAATCATCAATGCAACGAAGTAAGAACAATCTAGGTAACTCATGTTCATGTTATCCAGCAGGGAATAAAAATGAGTGGAAAAGCCTTTCCGATCAAATCAAATAATGTGGCAACCAAGTGTTATACCCATGGCATATTATGTTTTTCAACATAATCAATAAAGTTAGAGTAATCTACAGATAAAAGCTTTGCAAATGAACATGAATAGAAATATGCACAAGGACTGTGATAAGTAGTTAATTAAAATGTTTCCCAAAAATATTATAATATTTTTTCAAAGGCATCATGAAATTTGGAGCAAATATTGTAAGGAGAACATACCAGACTTTCCTCGTTTAATGAATGAGAGAAAAATGGAACCATATACCAATAGGTACATAATTATAAATCATGGCACAAAGTTATAAATGGAAAAAATCATAACCTGAACTAAAAACATCTTTCCCACAAGAGTCAGCTGTAGGAAATTACTGTTTCATTCAGGTATGCACATCCATGGATCATCTTACCATTGTTTGTGATATATTCAAAGGATTCAAGAGCCTCTGAAGTATTGCGATATATGTTTGGAGACAAGACATGAACCAAGTGATTGTCAACCCACCTAATAAGCAATAAATAATATGTCAAGATGTAGCATTGGCAAGCCAGCAACAACTAAAATCTAACCAGTATTGTGCTAACAAAGAAAGAAAAGAAACAAAAACGTGACAAGTTGATAACTGTTTCACTAACATCAACCAAAAATGGCAAAAACATGTTGACCAATTATGCAAGTATGGTATGTGCGAGGGTATGGGAGCATTGATTTTCTGACAATAGGAAATTATGCACGCATCAGAGCACAAGCATGCATGTCACCAAAAACAATTATTTAGATGTTCCATAACTTCATCTATATGCATAAGCAAAATTATAGGTAATAACTGCAAAAATTAGTCAGCCAGATTTTTGCGAATTTCTATTTGATTTTCCTCTTTTTTCTATTTTTTATTTTTGTAAATCAACAAGTTTATTTGCATATTTAAAATTTTCAATTTAAGTCCAAAATGAGATGTTAGTTAGGAAAACCTGGTGTAGCTGACAAAGGCTGACATTCAAGGTGTACAGAGTTACAGCATTTGTGATGCACCAGTTATGTTGCACGACCATCAACATTGGAGAATGAAAAAGAGTTTTTTTTTATATATATTTGAAAATATAAGCTTTAAAAAACACATAAAATGACCGAAAATATTTTGAAAGAATAAAAAAAACAAAGTAAACCTTTGATTCCAATGAAGAAGATGCCATAATTGTGAGAGAATCTCTCCCTACTCTTAGAAATTTAATGCTTGCAATTGGATTATGACCTGCGTATGGGATATGAGTTTTTGAGCAACACAATTTTCTATGGCCTATTTTAATATGTCAAAACTTGAGAGAGGTTTCACAACTCATGGTTCAGAGAGGGAATGTTGGTGGTTTAAACCAATCACAGATAGAATATGGCGAGCTAACAAACCTACCCAACAGCAATCAATCTGCTACAGAGCTAAATTTTCATCAAACAAGGCAGCCAATAACTAATGCATCAAGATCAAACAAGTTCTCATTCCTTATCTTCAGCATGATTAGATTTACAGTTTGAAACAAATAACAAAGAAATATTTGCTGAAAACTGATATAGATTACCAATTCTGAGACTTTGGGAGGGAGACCTAAGGCTGAAATGTAAACGTGTAGGTTTTGACTGAAGGTGAGAAGAACTCTGCTAAGGACCCATATAAATTGAAGAGATATAATGGATTCAGATAGAAATTTGACAAAGATATATGTACCCAAAGCTGAGTTCATGAAAATCATGGAAAACTAATCTGCATTACTTATTGGTCTGAACACCATGTGCATATACATCTTTCTTTTGACCACCTGCACATTTACACGTTTGCCCATTCCCCTAATGAATTATAGCCACATTACCATTCCCCCAGATGCATTTTAAGATTGAATTTGAAGTTTTCAAGTGTTAAAATATTTGATTGGAGAAAAAAATATAATTCACATGGGAATTTTTGAAGTAAAGGCACTATTGTCAATATATTCTTCTTTCCTTATTTAGTTTTTTATATCCCTTGAATACCTCTCTAAGATATTCATTATTACTGTATATAGTCTTGCTGTAATTGCTGTTGTGTTCCTTCAGGAGGTACACTTGCATACACAATATCAGTGTACTCAGCCCAAAGATTTCCAAAGGAAGAATAAAACTCTTGGATTGACATACTTCTTTGACTAAGTTGACCCAACTCAAATTCCAGTTGAAACCTTCTTGCTGTATTGCTTTGGTTGTAGATATTCTTCAGGTAATCCCACATTTCTCTAGAGGTCTTATAAGGCCTACGATTGAGAAGTATGGAGGATTCCATACTTCTAAGGATCCAGGACATAACTTGAGCACCCTTCACCTCCCATTTCACATATTTCTCCTTCTCTTTCTCGCTGTTAGGTGCAGGATCTGTCCCATCAATATTACCCCACAATTCCTTTCCTTTGGTAAAGATCTGAAATTGGAATGCCCAGGTAGAATAGTTCTTGCCATTAAACCGAACAAGAAAATGTTCAGATCGTTCTAATGACATGATTCAATCTCGAAACAAGAACTAAGATATCAAGTCCAAGAAAAAACAGAATAGAAGAACACGAAACAAAGAACAAACTACTAAGATCTTAGAGCTAGACAAGGAACCATAGACAAGATGCAAAGATTTTCAGAGCTTTGACTCTGATACCATGACAGAATAATTAAAGGAATTTCTAGAAATCCTTGTTACCTTTTCACTAAGAGAATTACAATATATATATGCATCAAGGAAGATCAAGTCCCTTAATCCTAGACCTATTATAGGAAGGAACACAACAGTAATTACAGCAAGATTATATACAGTAATAATGAATATCTTAGAGAGGTATTCAAGGGATATAAAAAACTAAATAAGGAAAGAAGAATATATTGACAACTATTCCCTGTTTCATATTTTTTTAGTCTACTTTAGACGGCATACTGCTACTTATTTTAACATTAATGGATAAGTAGATGTTTGCTTCATGTAACTATATGTACAGTTAAACTGCATCAATGGCTACAAGAATAAGATACTTTTTCAACACTACAATTAATAGACACTGCGCAGATTATTAACTTTCCCACATTAGATAGATAACCGAATTCGGTAGAAATCCAACCTACTACTCTCCCTCCTCTATTCTTTCAGCTCATATTAGCACCCATTTCCTTCCAAGTGACAGGAGCTCAAGTCCAAGCAGTACCACTTGGAGCTCCTTCAAAGCCAGGATTCAAAACTACTTTTTATATGCTTTTCCTAAAACACCAAATCCAAAACTTACTAAGGTTAAGACATTGCCAACAAAATTAATTTGCCCTAAATTTATACATTCCCTTTTTATGACACTGGTAATGCATCTCTGTCTTCATTGAAACAAAGAAACCAAAATGACCGAAAAAGAAAACCAAGCTAAAAAAGTGTCACCATACCTCCGCCACTTTTTCTCTTCATCGTCATCCTTATCAGATGCGGAATCTACAATTTCCTTACCATGGATCTTGTTTCCCAACTTATCAATTATAGCTGCCCACATTCAATTTGACATAATCAATAACCGAAATTTAACCCAACAAAATTAAATCCATCAACGCAATTCAAAATCTCTTTTTAAGAAAAAAAAAACAAACAAAAATAACCTGAAGAATCAACAAGCTGTTCGCCATCTACCAACAAAATAGGTACCTTCTTATAATCAGACCATTTGATCTCTTTCTTACTAATCGGGTTCACTTCCACTACTTTGTATGGTATATCATAGTAATCCAAATAAGCTGAAAGATTAACCAAACAAAAAAAATCAACAATTTTAAGAACTGTAACGCTAAAAAGCTCTAGATTCATAAAATTATTTCTAGCTTGCATATGAAAAAGGAGACCTTTAACTTTATTGCAAAAAGGACAGGCCTCATACTGATAAAGAACAACTTCCTTAGGCACGAGCTCGGCCGGTGGTGGCTCCTTGGCGAGGACTTCTTGTGAGAGAGAAGCAACGGCAGAGACAGAGACCAAAGCTCCCGCGACTCCGAGAGAGGTGGAGAAAGGATTGAAGACCCGGCGAGTGCTGGAACTGCCAGTGCTGGTGGTGGTGCCGAAGAGTGCAGCGTGGAGGAAGCGGTGGTTAATGGTAGGTGCTGAGGTGGTGGAGAGGCCACTGCAATCGTGGAGGGTGGAGGTGATGGTACGAGAGAGGACGGAAGACGCGAGAGTCGACGCTCTTCTCATGACTGCGAACAGAAAGAGGGAGAGATCTGCGAAGAAGAGAGGAGTTTTTTGTGGGTTTCAAGGGAGATGATCGATTCCGAGCATTATATTTTAAATTTTGACTTTATAATTATTATTTTCATGTAGTTAGTTGATTAGTATGATATTATAGTAATATTGTTTTTTTATTTGAAAATATATTAAAATAATATTTTTATTTTTTTAAATAATATAAATACATCAAAATAATTTAAAAATATCAAAAAATAATATTTTTTTATCAAAACAATTTTCAACTAAAAAAAAACATTTTAACATTATATGTCATTTTCTTGGATTAGGATCTCTCCACCTCAAATTTTAACATTTTCACGGAGTAATTAATTATTAGTATTTTATTAGTTATTTTTTAAAAAATAAATAAAGAAAAAAACGATAACTCGAAAATAATTAAATATCTTCAATTAAAAAAAAAATTCTTTTTAAGTAAGTATAGAAAATAATTAACAAAATACTATTAATTACTGAATTTTATTATATTGTTCTACTTCTTTTTTTTAAATCTTTCCTCATTATCTATTTTTTAAAACAAGAAAAACAAAAAAAAATGAAACTACCAAAAACAATTAATTTACAAATAAAATTGAAAACACAAGGAAAGGTTTTTAATTTTATTTTATAAAATTAGAGGGAATAATTTGTAATTACTTGTGCAATTGCCATTAAAAAAGTATATTGTTACCTGTAAAAAATAAATATTATTCAATTCATAATAATTAAATAACTACAAAAATAAACTCACTTAATGTGCGATAATACGTCATCTAATCTTTTTAGTAATTTAGTTTATTATTTCATAGGTATGATAGTTATTAACAATTAAAGTATAACTTCAATAAAAAAAATATGTTGGCTTAAAAAATAAATAAAATAAATTATAAATTATAAAAAAATATTCTTAAAAAGATTACAAATTAGTAAATATTCAATTATTGCATGTAAACGGAGAGAGAGAGAGATCACAATCAAAATCAAAATCAAAATAAAAATAAAAATCAAAATCAAAACTGGAAATAATTTTGTAATATTAAAGCTCTTTGTGAATTATGACCTAAAGCCAAATAGATAGCTCAAAACTTTATTTAGAATGGACGAGCTGACTTGCCCGCGCGTTGCGCTGGGCTTTTTTCTACGTAGAGAACTAATTGTTTTTTTACGTGTTGTAATTAGTATTTTTTTAATTTCTAAAAAATTATTTTTGACATTAGCACATCAAAATTATTTAAAAACATATTTTTTTTAATTTAAAATTTTAAAATTTTAAAATTTGTTCAGAAGCGATTTCCAGACGCATTACCAAACACTCATGTCATATCTCACCATAATCACAATTCAATGCACTTTTTTAAATAGTAATGAACAACGAAAACCACAGTTCAAATCATTGTTTATTACTGTTTGAAATTGCGATCTCCTTTAGCTATGTATAAAATAATAGTCATGATACACGTAAGCTAGCTTGGACATTCTAGTTATAAAAAAAAAATTATAAGTTGAAAAAAACAACAATGTCCAAGGATTATTCGTGGCACGTGTAACCTACCCCGATTATAAAAAATATATATCTGTGAGAAAAAAATTGTGGTGCGCGTAAACTGACCCGGAAATCGTGATTATCAAAAAAACCAAAAAAAAGAAGCCTGAAAAAAAGAAGAGGAAAACACATTTTCAAACATTAATAAACAGTGAAAATTGTAAAAAAAAAATAAGTTTAGAGATTTATTGTGATGTGCATAAGCTAACCCGGACACCCCAATTATAAAAAGAAAATGACTGGAAAAAAAAACATGTCAAACACTAATGAACAGTAGAAAACATTGTTCTTTACTCAAAAATCATTTTCGATGGCAGGGGGACTCAAACTCCCGTGACCTGCCACGTACATGTTACCATTACCACTCGGCCAAGTGACTTTTTCTGTCAGTTGTAGGATCCTAATAATTATAAAATCTTATATTTATAACTATTCCAAAAAATCGTTGCCACAGAGATTCGAACTCCCGCGCCCCGCTTTGCTTGGGTGCGCTCCTACCACCCAGTCAAGCAACTTTTTTAGTCAGTTGTAGGATATGAATAATAATAATATAATTTTGTAATTTAATTATTACAAAAATTCGTAGCTATAGAGATTCGAACTCCGCGCCCCCCCAAGGGGGGGCACGGTCTAACCACCAGGCCAAGCGATTTATTTATTTAGTTGTAGTGTACAAATAAAAAAATATTATTGAGTAATTTGAGTGCTCCTGTCCACAGTGAAATGTGTCTAGGTGAACAGTGCAAAATATTGTTATTTTAACTTATAAAAGAAATTTATAAGTGGAAAAAAACTTAAAACAAATGTTAAAAATGGGTCCAAGTATTATTCGTGACGCGTGTAAGCTACCCCGATTATCAAAGAAATGTACACGCGGGAAAAAAATCGTGGTGCGTGTAAACTGACTCAAATATCGTGATTAAAAAAAAGACCGATAATAAAAGGGGAAAATACATTTTAAAATAGTAATGAACAATAAAAATTATTAAAAAAAAAATTCAGAAATATATCTTGATGTACTAGACACTTTGGTTATTAAAACAGAAAAAAAAAGCCCGGGAAAAAAAAGAGGTGACCCTTTCCAACAGTGATTTCACTGTTAATTATAAGACAAAATTGTGGTGCTGAGATTCGAACTCAGCAGCGCCCCGCGCGAGCGCGAATCGTCGTTGTGACCGCTCGGCCAAGGACTTGTTTGTGCAGATATTGGATACAAATAATAATAATACTAATAAATATAATAAATGTTCCAAAAGATAGTTTTAGTGGGATTCGCCCAGCGTCGCTTGGGCGCGCTGTAACCACTCGGCCGAGGTGCATCTTTCATCATCTCTAGTATCCAAATGATAATATTATGATTAAGTAATGTAACCGTTCAAGTCCACAGTTATTTGTGTCTATGTGAATAGTGACACATGCACAGTAAAACCGCGAGCTCTTTTAGCTTATAAGATAATAATAATATTTAAAAGAGTATAAACTATTTTTTTATTTTAAAATAATATATATTTTATATTTTTTAAAGCTTATCTTTATATTATTACAACAAAACAATAAAAAATACTAATTTAAAAGAGAAAAAATGATTAACTCAAAGACAAATACCCTCCGAGCCGGGTGTGCCACACACAAGTCCTTTGTGCTTGCTTGCCGCCATTTGGCTAAAACCCTGCAAAACCCCCGACCTCCATCTTTCTGCCTTCCACCAATGTCATCAGCGTCAAGATTCTTACTCTTTGGCACTTCGCTCTTTCCCCGTACAACTCATAATAGTCATCCCCACAAAATTATCCCTCCATTTTTCTCCTTTAAACCCTTCCCTTCCCTTCAATTCCACCTCTACTGTTCTTCTTCCACTGCAGCCTCCGCTGCTACAGACACTACAGTTATCACAGAAACCTTGAACTCCCTTCTACATGAAAGGAAACAAAAACAACATCCGTGGCCTGAGTGGGTCATTTTTGTTGATAAATTGAAGGCCAGGGGTTACTTTATGCAAACTTCTACAAAACAAGAGGATGGCGATACCACTAGTGAGATTGCTTACACTGACATGAATCAATTAAAGAATGCTTGTCTTAGCTTTGCTCGTGATAGATATGATATTTTTAAGTAAGCCACTTTTCCCCCCTTTCAGTTGGATTGAAATTTGATCAGTGGTTTAAAAATGAAGGGAAGATTAAAAGATTGAGAATTTGGATTTTCAGATATTTGAGAATTAAGAAATGTTTATTGGGTCTTGCATAAGCTTTGTTTTCACTTTTGCAGATCATTGTCTATACCTGATATTCAAACAGTTGTGGAGAGTGGATGTCCTAATCCTCTCCGAAAAGCTGTTAATTCAGCTAAAAGAATGAGAGCTTACGTGCAAAAGGATGAAGGGGATGTATGTTAATTTCCTTTCTTAATCTCGTTCCTGATTTGTTATGATTAAAAAGATGGATTTGAAAAGAAATTTTCAAGTGTCTTCTGGCGTTGTGTTTTGTGAAATGTTAGAACTCTTGCTTGCAGGCTTGTGGTACTTGTACTCATCGGGGGTTTTGTGATAGAGCATATGTGATACTAAAAGGTAATGACGCAGAAGGTCGTACCGTGGACATAGTGCGGGTCTTAATGTTCCATGCACTAGATCCATCTGTTATTTCAGGAGGACAGAGATCTCCTGGTAGTGAGCTCATTGAAACGTCTTCAAGGAAGCTGCTTTCTGAGTTGATTGAATTAAGCGAGACACCCCAAGATCCAGCACTACCAAAGCATACTCCCAAAGCCTCCCATAAGAAGGAGCGAGATGTTGATTTCATGGATGGCCAACTGTGTGAAAATGTCGAAATGAAGAAAGAAGATTGGATGTGTACCAAGTAAGTGACAATTAGAAAATAATTAAATGTAGCTCTACAAGTGTTTCCTTTATAACTTGATAAACTCGGCATATTCTTGAATGATGTGGTCAGAGGAGAGTTTTTCTCAAAGCAAAAGGGATCAGAGTTTGGATCATTGGATGGCCAATCCAACTTTATGATCCTTAATAGCTTAAGTAGATGGATGACCTCATTGGGAACTGTTTTTGTTGGCTTGCATGGTAGAATTTTATTTTTTTATTTAATGTTTGTGGGATTTTCATTAATACCAACAAAGATTTCATGACTTAGTTTTTGAATTTGAGAAAAGGTTCCTTTGTTCTCAGTTATTCTATGTAACCCCAGCCCCGCCATGTTATTTTGGTTTATAAGAATTCCTTGATAATATACTTATATTACATCCATTTTGGATTGCCTAACAATTAAAACATCCTTGCTTGCTATACTAATTTATTGCTGATAATGAAGGCATGTGCCCAAAGAGAAAA
This sequence comes from Salix arbutifolia, assembly GCA_025169955.1. Taxonomy (NCBI): domain Eukaryota; kingdom Viridiplantae; phylum Streptophyta; class Magnoliopsida; order Malpighiales; family Salicaceae; genus Salix; species Salix arbutifolia. The sequence continues at coordinate 2,981,119 of CM045916.1, read as the reverse complement.
AGTTGATGGAATCGTTTCGTTCTTTGAAGATATTGCCTAGGCTTAGATGTCAACTTCTTAGTTGTTGAGAGCTTGAGATCAAAAGATCAAAAGGAGTTAGTTAAGGGGTATTGAGAAGGAACAAGATTCATCTCTTCTGTGCCATTCCCATGCATCTATTGTGTCCTATGAGAAGCCAGTTCTTTTTCAATATTTTACCACTAATCATCCCAAGTCACTTACAATTAAATGATGTCCATGGCTTTGTCTCCGGTAACAATTCAGTCATCTAATAAGACTAAGCTTAAAACAGAAGGTCCATTGTCTCTAGTACCTTGATGAATGTAGATTATAGGAATGTTACATTTGTGCTCAAATGCATGCATGCTAGAGCTTTCTTCGTCTTTGTACAAGGGAATGCTCATGCATGTGGATGTTCGATTTGAATCTGGAGCCAGAACTTATTATACAAGTGTCAAAATGAAACGGACATCACTAATGCTCCTATTCTTTTTTCTTTTATTGGGAAGGTGGTTGCTGTTGGAAAATATGCAGCACTGTATTAATCCCATATTTTACTCTTGCTTTTAATTGAGTGTTTATATGCTTGTGCAGACACCAGATACAGTGTGACACCCCGTTAAATATATTTGCATTTTATTTATTGAAATCCTTGGCATGTTCCTGCAGATGCAACTTTATGAACTTCTCAAAAAATAAAAGATGCCAAAAATGTGGTGAACAAAGTGCAAAGAAGGATGGTGATAACAATATTGAAGCTAAGAAAGGAGATTGGATATGCTCTGAGTAAGCTCTCTATCATCTTATTTTCTTAACCCTGTTGATTGACCTTTTTAAGTTTTTTTTCTCTAATGACAGTATTAGGGGAAAAGAACAAATGTTTGAACTTCGAACCATCTTAGCTATTATATTTTGTGCTGTTTTTGGTCCAGTTTCATTATGCTTTTGGAGTTCCTCTACTAGATTCAGAAACCTTTATCTAGTTTTTGTATGATTTTTGTCTCTATTAAAAGCCAGTTTTCTCCTGAATGTTAGGGCACAATGCAATTTGCTGTTTTTCAGGTAGAAAACTGTTCTTACACTTGTCAAAAGATTGGTCTAGAACATTTAGCTCAAAGGGCATTTGATTTTCTTATAAACGTTCATGTAACTTTTAGGATCTTTTGTTGTGTTTTCTGACATTTCTTTTCTTTTTTATAGTTTCTAGTAAAAACTTTTATTTGTTAATTCTCAGGAACCTATAATGTTGTTCAATACACATGAGGGTAAATCTCACAGTATTATGAGGTCACAGGGACCTCCTCTTTAAGTTCAACAACTCTAATGGCTTTTCCATGTTAGAGTTGTAAAGACAGAAGAGCCAAGAGCCATCGTGTTAATCAAATGGAGTAATTTGTAAATCTACCGCCTTTCTATTTATATCTGTTCCAGTAACCCAAGGAAGTCCTTTTAATGCTTTTTTCTTTTTGAATTGTAAAGCAATAACCTACGAACTCCAGTTTCTGTAGTTGAGTCGATGTTAATTATTTTAATTGTGGTCTGACATTATCTTCTTTATGTTGTCATAAACCTGTTACACCTCTTATTACATCCCTTGTCTCATTCAATCCATTAAACTGGCACATTCCATTTCTGTTGCAGGTGCGAATTCGTGAATTTTTCTAGAAATATAAAATGCCTAAAGTGCAAAGCAGTGGGCCCAAAGAGGCCCGGTGTAGATGATGTGGAAATGAAGAAGGGAGATTGGAATTGCAACAGGTAAACCTTATTTTTTTGTCCTAGTAACAAGTGCAATAGTGCCAATATACATATATACAATCGACATTGTGGTTCTAGCAAATGAGGAGAAAATAATATGTTCTTCACCCCAATGAGATTTTTGCTTGATTAGTTTTGAAAGGTTGGTACTTTGAAGAGGGGGTTGTGGATGTTGTTACAGGGCAGTTCTTTGTGCCTTTTATGTTAAACACAAGATGCATGTCTGACATTTATATTGGGGCCATATTATTGCCCCAGTGAATTATTTTTGTTACCATATTGTGAGGCTTCTTGATTTATGGCATCCAACATAGTTTCATTCATAGTTTTTGTCATCAGTAATTCTATCTTAGGTTAAAGGAAATTTATCTTATGAAGAATGCACAAGTACAATAAAAAAAAAGTAATAAATGTTATTCTCCCTACGAGCCACTACCATTAAATCCCTTGTATAGGAAGTGTTGTGTCAGTAAAAAACACTTAGAAAAACAAAAGAAACAAAAAGAAAGCCTATGAAAGATGTGTTCCAGCTTTCATATTATCTTTATTTGGTCCATCTTGAAAGCTAACAAGTTTTTATGGAATTTTAATTTTATATTTCTTTTCTTCATGTTATTGTCTGCTTTTGACATTCTTCTGTCCATATCACTTGGTTTCTGTTTGCAGCTGTGGGTTCATGAATTTTGCTAGCAATAAGACATGCTTGCGGTGCCGAGATCCACGTCCTGAAATAAAAACTGGAGAGTGGAACTGCCCATCGTGAGCCTCCCTCGCCCCTGATTGATTAGTCTTTCAGGAAAAGATCTATCTTACTCTTTGCTTTCTGTTTCTGCAGGTGTGACTTCTTGAATTTCAGTAAGAATAAAGTCTGCCTAAAGTGCAATTGTGTAAGCCCCAAAAGAATGGCCGGAGAGTGGAACTGCCCATCGTGAGTCTTCCTAACTCATCACTGAGTATCTTTCATGAAAAAAATATTTTTAACTCTTTTGTTTTCTCTTTATGTAGGTGTGACTTTTTGAATTTCAGTAGGAATAAAGACTGCTTCAAGTGTAAATGTAAGCGCCCCAAAGAAGCAACAACCGAATATGAAGAACAAATTTGGAAACACCCTTATTAAAGATATGGATCTGAATAGTAAGATATGGATCTGTTGAAGACTAACATATATGTATTTATGGATCATATGGACCCGTGCAAGCTCAAGAAAAGGTTTGGTTGTGCCAAATGACTTCATGACAGAAACAAGCATATCTTTTGATCCAGTTATTGTATCATGCTTAAAGGTTTTTAGAAGATTTTGCAAGTCAAGTTTTATAGTAACATGACTCACTTTAATCGATTGAGGTTGAGAAGACTTTCAAATTAAACCAAAAACTTGTTATTTTTCTCAATTTTAGTTTTTTTCCTTTTCTTTTAGTTTTTCAACATTTATTTTTTCATGTTTGATTTGGATTATTCTTCCTTTTTGATTAAGTCGAATATAGGTCTATTTAAACTATTGTAATCTTTATTTGTTTTATGTGATAATTTTTAATTAAAATAAATGGTATAGTTAAGGTTTCTTTTCAACCTTTTTTGTAATTTTGTCTTATTGCTCCTTTTATTCTTAATCTACTTAGATTTGGTTGTGTTAACTAGCATAAGAACCTAATGTTCCTAGTGGTTTTTTCATTGTGGTATTGTTTAAATAGTCATAGCTGGAAAAGGTCACAGAGCATGATGTAGTTGTATGGGAGGGGAATGGTTTTGTATAAAGAAGATTTCATCTTAGGAACAAAACATTCATAAACTAGTGATTGAGAGCTTATAAAGGCAGTTTATAAAATTAACTTGTCATTGAAAGAGTAAAACTAGAGGATTAAAAGACGAGTGATTATAAATTCATGACTAGTGTTGAGAACTTGTTTAATGGGTGTGAGTGAATGAGGTAGTTTTATAATCGAGATGAGTGCCACAAGGACTTGTGTTTCGATAAAACTTCATGAGCTTACAAGTACCCCACAAGTTAAGAAATTTAATGATTGGTTGCTAGAAATGGAGATGGTTTTTTTAATATAAAAAGATTCCAAAACAAATAAAAGTGAAGCCAATCATTATTAGATTAAAGAGACATGTTTTTTTATATGGTGAGAACAATCAAAGAGAACTTGTGAGTGAAAGGATAAACTCATGATTTATGACTATGAAAAGATGGAAAAAAAACGATGAATGGTTATTTGTTTCTTGTTTGGTACACACAAACATTGCACTATAATTTCACATTTTAAAGAAATGGGCGAGGTCTATTGATACGTAAATTAAGGAATTATATCAATTAAGGATTATAAATGACTTGTTAAAGATAAAATAATAGTTGGTGACGTGATACTTTAACATGTTATGATGGTTTATATAAGATGTGTTTTATTTTGAGTTGTTGTGGATAATTTTGAAAGCCTATCATAGGGATTTTAATTATGGAGTACTAAGGGTGTTCATACCAATTAATAGCAAACAATCAGTCAATATAAACTTGCTCTTAAGCAATCCATATGTCATAATTTGGGGGTATACATATGGTGGGGCGGGGTATTTATGACTCACAGAAACAAGCATATCTAGTTTCATTCATATGACTTGTACGATTAAAAAAAATAGTGTGCAAAAAGTATTTTAATAATGTTTGGTATGATGCAATGTTTATTGATGCATGTCTTATATTGTTAGACAAGTCTTAGCAATGTGATAAAAAAATATAGTGTGTGAAACCCTTAGCTTGAAAGAGAAATATATGTTGGTGCTAAAGATAAAAGATAGTTTACATGGTTAAAACAGATAAAAGAAAGTTTTTTATCCAAGTCAAAATCTTTAGAGAAGTATAAGAAAAAGGAGTGGTTTTTGTGCTAATGTCTTTGAATAGTCTTATTGATAAGACTAGTAATAGTCTTATAGAGGTTCGAAAAAGTGTTGGTTAAATTTGCACATTTAATGCCAAAAACAAATCCTTGGGATTTGACTTTATGACACATCCAATACCAAATTGATCTCATTCCGAGTTCAAGCCTAGTGAATAAGCCAACATATAGATTCAACCACAAAAAGTCTAAAAAGAATTTTCTTAAGATTTACACTTTATATAAGATATCTAACACCAAATTGATCTCATTCCAAGTTCAAGACACGCAAATAAGCCAACATATATATTTAACCATAAGAAGTATAAAGAGTTGCGGAGCTAAGTGGTAGAGTTGTCAGAGAAGGGTAATATTGAAAAAATTATAAGTCCATATGTAGTTACAAACCTTCTAATCTTGAAGAAAGATTACACATGGTGTATGTAGATTGATAGTAAAGCTATCAACCATATCATTATATAGTAAATATACCTTATACCATGACTGAAAGATATGCTAGATCAATTAGTCAATTTCATGGTTTTCTCAAATTTTGATTTTAAGAACAACTACCACCAAATTTGAATCATGTTAAGTGATGAGTTAAAGACAATGCCAAAATTACCATGCACATAAATCATTAGAGCAAGAGCCTGGGGCATGGTTTTCTCATAAACCATATTCTTTTAATTTGACATAACAATCTTAAGTTTTTGTTGAATAAATCAGCTCTTGTACTATTTTGCATTGTATTAGGAGATTTTAAATTATCAAATCATATTAAAATAATAAGATAATAATTGAAAATAAGATGTTTTTTATTTAATAGATACTGAACTCAACAACATGACCAATTTTTTTTTGAATGCTCAAGACTCTTAATTTTATTACTTTTAAACTCTTATATTAAAGATGATGAAAAACCTTTTTTCATGTTACATACTACATTTAAGAACAAGTTTCTCATTATGCTACTAGTCAAACACATCTATGATAATATATCAAAACATACTATACATAAAATAATCACATAAGAAAACGAATGGTATCACTAAAAGTTAATACTACCATATAAAAGACTTGTAAACAATCTAGAAATACAAAAAATTGTGAGAACTCAACAATAATAGAAGGGCTTGAATGAAAATTAATTAAATTAAAACGTAATAAGTGAGTGAAAGAATCATGTTCAATATCTTCCAATACAAATTAAGATGTTATTAGAACCATTACATATAATAGAACAATTATGATCCACCATTATGGTACCCATATTAGGTTCAAAGTCATCCATATGCATTCCATTAAGCATAAAAATAAAGAACTTCAAATAAACATCATGAATAAAAAAAATAGAAAGTTGAATTATATGATAAATTATATTTAGCCCATATTCATGTAATCTCTAATTTGGTTTCAGGTTAGATTGACAACAGATAAAAAGTCAAGCTCGTATTGAATGAAAAAAATAATCAAATTGACTTTCCCATATCATTATTGGATCTTAGTTAATCTATTAAAAGTTACAGACATTGACCTAGCTTACTAATGGTAAGTTGTTGTAGTCTTTGTGATGGAATCAACACCACCAACTCCAACAATTTTATCATCAAGAACATAATGGATTTATTTATTGGTAACCTATATAGTGAAAACAAATCCTCCTTGTGGATCTCTTTCCTTGAATCATGCCTGCAACTTTTGAATGTTGAATTTTTAATAGAGTTATTTTTATGAAATCTACAAATGAAACACCACTTTAATCATGGTTAAATATATGAAAACTCACCCCTATGGATTTTTCCTCTCTTTTATTGACATAGTTCATAAAAAGGACATGAATTGAAAGAAAAAAAAGATCATAAGTATACAAAGTTTAAAAAAAAATATGGTTGAGAAGAAGACACATAGATAAATAGAAATAAATGAAATAAATTTTATCTTGTCACTAAAAGAAAATAAAAAATCAATATTGTGTAAATCAACAATAAAAATAACATTTTATGAGTTTTTTTATATTTTATTTATAATGACAAAACCAAATAAATTTGTTCATAGATTAAGATTTATGCTTTTGGACATGTTCATACAGCTAGGAATAAGGTAGATCACTTAATATATTGTAATTTGAGTAATATTTGTTACTAGACATAGTGTTTCCAGTAAAACCATTCTTTTTTTTATTAAAAATATAAATAATCTTTTAAAAAATGTTCATTTTTTCTTGTGATTTTTTTGTCAAATATAGATATTTATAAGGCAAAAAAGACATGTTATACAAATTTTGCACCTTTTGTTTTCCATGCTCCAAATGTATGTTCCAACACACAACATATTAAATAATGAGCACAATTGAAGATTTCTTTCAAAATATATGGTTGTCTTGTCCTACCTATGAAACTCTTACAAATAATATCTCTCACCTTTATATGGATCATTGTTGTCGATATTGTTTTGGTTGATATTTTTTTTCTTCGGTTGGAATGGAATGTTTTAGTTTCGAAACATTTTGATGTGTTATTTTGGGGTTGTATTGTTTATATGTATGTATATATACATATATAATTAAATAAATTAATTCAAAAAAAATTACTTCAAATCCAAAAATAAAATTATTTAGAATTTTGCAATTTAACCTAAAAAAAGACACAATAAAATGATTTTTTTAAAACAAAATTATGAACATGTATAATATTACAAGAATACCATCATCAATCTTGCAAGGTCATTATATTCTCTGATTGCTCTAAAATTTTAACATAATATATATAAATATGTCAAGAGACTCCTCATAAAATTTCATCTTAATCTAACAGTCGGATTAAGAGATATGATTGATATTGTAAAATTTTTCATTATTTAAAAAAAATATTATTTGGTCGAAATGGAACTGGTATATTTTGGCCGATATTTAGCCAAAAAATATGAAACGGGCCGGAATTTAAACCGATGTAAAAACGATATCGTTTTGTCTTGTTTTTTTAACTGGTATGAAACGTTTCAACCGTTTCGACCGAAACAGAATGAAATCAACAACTATGATATGAATATAAAAAGTCATATGATTAGTATATCCTGAATCTAACTTATTAGTATTTCCTTGTGATAATATATTCTAACTTTGTTATTTATTTTCTAATAATGACAACAAATTTAGCTTTTCAATAAATAAAAAATAACATTACTAATTTTCTCTCAAAAAATAACATTCCATTAAGCATAAAAATAAAGAACTTCAAATAAACATCATGAATAAAAAAAAAAATTTTAACTATAGCTATTACCCCCAATGGAGTGCCTGTAGTTTATGTAACTTCATCTCACGATGAAAATACAATAACATCAACCTGATATACGGTCTACAAATTAAACAAGAATAATCTAAAAAGAAAAAAAAACTTATTAAATTTTTTAACATGGAAGCATACATTCAACTTTACAAGCATAAAAAAATTAGAAGAATGACAAATCATTAATTACATTTGTCGTGATGACATTTCAAGACTCCATGAGATAAAATGCGTGGAAAAAAGATTTGATATAATTATAAAATTATAATTATAATATTTAGTATTCACAATAATGTCTATTTGACAGTATTATTAAATTTGTTTTTGAAAATATTTTTTATTTAGAAATGCATCAAAATAATATTTTTTTATTTTTAAAAGTTATTTTTGATATCAGCACATGAAAATAATTAAAAAACATTAAATTTTTTCAATTCAAAATATTTTTTTTAAAACGCATTCCCAAACACCCCATAATATTATTTAAGATTATTTTTTAAAAAAGAAAAAAAACTATATTCGAAAATGAATCTTTTATTTTTTAACGAAGGAAGGGCAAAAAGGTAAGAACGCGCTTCAAATTAAAAATAAAAGGCGCCTCCTTCTCTTCGCAAAACCCTAAATAAGTAGAGCGAGCACAAGATGATAATCACAATAGAGCGAGCGAGTGAGGGAGAGAAATGGAAGAGGGAGACGACTACAAGCTCCTGTAAATAAAGGAGGCCGTTTCTGCTATCAAACAGAAAAAGTCAATCTTTTTTTTAAGCTCTGCTAATTCAGCTTTTATTTTTATTGATTTTTAAAAAATCCTGATTCTCGAGTGGCGATGATGATAAAAAAGGCCGGACTTACGGCTGCTACCAGAAATTAATTGAATTAAATTATTTTTCGTGGTCGGTAGTAGATTGCTGAATCTATCCTAAAGGTGTCTGTTCTGAGCCACTCTTATATATGTATATATGTGTTTAATTTTCACAATTTTTTATACTTTTAGGAATTTGTTTTTACACATTGAAAACAGTTGATGAATTGTATCCGAAACCTGGAACTCGGCTGAATATTTTCATGGAAAATGTGGGAAATCGGCGTAGTGTTAGGTCACCTGGAGATATAATTTACCTTTCTCGTGTCGTGGTATACATGTGGCCTTTTGTAGTATGATAATAATCCAATTTTGTTTTTATTTATTTATGCGAGGATTACATATGGTTTCTTTTATCCCAAGTTGTTTTTCTTTCTTGAGAACATTTGATTAAATTGGCGTGCTGGGAAGGAGATGAGGGTTTTTATTTATTTTTCTTCGTAATGCTCTTTTTTCATGGTGATTTGTGTTATTCTGAGCCTTCAATAATTCAACAACTGGCTTAAGATGCTTATCTATGACTTTCGAGATGTGGGTTCTTTGTGATTTTGTTTCTTTCTAGGCAGACATTGTTGATTAAACCAATCCTCTCTAATAGCTAAGTGAATCTGGGGAATTTCAAGTGCTTTGATATATATTATATGTTTGCTCTGGTGAAGAATATTTCCTGGAATTTGTTTCCAAGGAATTGAAACTGTGTTCTTTTTATTTTTTTATAGATACCCCATCTTGGAGTAGAGCAAAGGCCTATCATTTGGCTTCAATTTTAATGAAAAACGTGTCTGTTTGTTTTTGTTCTGGACATTGCTTTCCTTAGGTTAAACATGATGTTGTTCATACTCGTAGCTACTGTGTGCTGAAATATAGGAAATTTCTTATGCAGATCAAAACTCACAGTGATGGGGTCTATGCTCTTTTCATTAAAAAAATCTCTTCTTTTTCCTTTATGAATGAAAAAATGGTGAAGACTTTGTACCTTATCAATGTTCTTCAATATATCGCCCAAGGGACCACAACTCAGTCTGTAGCAGACCTGAGAAAATGGTTGGATGACTTTTGGGTTGATGAAGGAATTCTCAAGAATATACTTAATTGATAAGGAAAAAGAAATCATATTTGGCAAATCCATATTTGCATCAATAAGTAGCAGTTAACTATTATCTCGTGGCTGGTTGAGAGCCAGAATTAAATATGCTTATTCTCATTATGATTAAATGCTTGTGACATGAGATTTTTGAAAGAAAAAACATATCTAGGGATCAAATTCAAAATGTGGTTTAGGATTGTGGAGGATATCCAAACAAGTAAAAAATGTGCATCTTCTCTGATGTATGTCTTATGCTATTGTTTGGGATGGAACTGATTCTCCACCAATCAGCATTAATACAAGGTGAGTTGATAAGAGCCAACAGTTCTATAAGTAAGCACAGCTATTGTCACTGGATTTTGCTTCTTTTCATTTCTTTTCTTTTTCTTCTCTCTTTTACGCCCTTTGTACACTTTGACATGGTTTTCGACTTCTGACCTTCGGATTTTGGGATTTGGTTTTGGACTTTAATTTTTTTTTTTTCACCTGGGCATTTTTGTTTTCCTTTCCTTTCCTTTTTTATTGCCACACTTTTTTCTTAAATTGTAACACCACCAAATTAAAGATACAAAATTATTTTTTTGCTCATTCTGCTTGAATGGAACCATTGTTAAAGTGGTGCTTGGAGCTCTATTTTGTACATGGTTAGACCATCTCGAACAACTTTCTCTCAATTTACTCTGCATTTGTGTGGTGGCTCTCCTTGTGGATGCATTCATTCCTTGTCCACTTTATTTTGTGTTTTCATTGATTGTCATTGTCTTTCATTCATGGTTGGTAGGAGGAACTTTTTATTGTTATCCCAATCTGTGGAATCTTTAAACTTCGAGGTAGTTTGTTGAGTTTTGTAAATCATCATTTTATTATTATTATTTCACAAGTATTTAGTATGTTATTTATCTTTTAAATGTCTTTTTTATTTGTTATGGATTCTTGATGGGACAAATTCCAAGTACAAAGTGAAAATAAAAAGAAAAATTAAAAGACCGAGCCATTGAAGTACTGTTGTAGCTTGCATTAGACCGCACACCATATAATAAAGAGAAAATAAGAGAAAAAAATGATTGGCAAACAAATAAAGTGAAGAAAGAGAAAAAGAAGGGATCATTAGAACACTACCATAGCTCTAACTAATTAGACCATTCATCATATCATCATAAAATCTTGACAAGATGAATCCATAAACATTATGGAATAACACCATTCAAAGCAAAGATGAAGTCAATCAAGCTACTATAAGATAACAGGGTTTGTCCAAACGATTGATGATGTATGTGATGCATTCCCCGACCAGCTTTTCCTTCTTTTCTCTACCTTAATCCATAATTTTTCAATAAATTTCAAGTTTAGTCTCTAAATTTTCTTGATTGAATAACCAATAAAGAGGGAGTGGAAAATAAAAGGAAAACAGAGAAAACAATAATGTTCTGTGGGTGTTTTAACCATACAAACACCTAGTATGCACTTTATTAATGCGACGTCGTATTACCACCCAATTCTGCTACATAAAACAAGCATAGCTATTAATGAAATTTATAGGAGTACTTCTTGTCATTAAAGTGCCACCACATAACCACTTAAAGTTACCCAATGGAAACCTAGTTTTTATTAGGGGTGAGCAAAAAAACCGATAAACCGATTAAACCGAGAAAACCGAGAGAAAAAAAACCGAACAAACCGAACCGAAAAAAAAAACCGATTAAACCGATTATTTTTTTTAAAAAAAAATCCGGTTCGGTTCGGTCTCGGTTTTGTACGGAAAAAACCGATTGACCCAAACCGAACCGAACCGGTTCGGTTTAAAACATTAATATAAATAGAAACTTTTTCCCATTCTCGCTTGAAACCCTAGCGGCCTCGCCTCTCCCTCCCTCCTTTTCCTCTCGCTCTCGCCTTTTCATCTCGCCGCTCGCCTCTCCCTCTGGCCTCTCGCCTCTCCCTCCCTCTGGCCTCTCGCTCCTCGTCTCTCTCCCCCTCGGCCTCTCGCTCCTCGTCTCTCTCTCCCTCGGCCTCTCGCTCGGCCTCTCGTCTCTCCCTCCCTCGGCCTCTCGCGGGAGTCTTCTTCCATTCCAGGTAGTTCATTTATTAATTAAAGATATTTTTTTGGTATAAAATTATGTTTTTTAGTGAAAAAGCTGAGAAATTTGTGTGCTTTTTTTTTATAACAAGAGTAATTTATTTTATTTTTTTCTCAACATAGATGTTGTGGCTGGTGGGAGAGAGAATGATGGTGTGGTGGTTTCATCGGAGATAAGGAGTCATCTTGCAGAAGAAGGGAACCCCACATCTGGTGTTTGATTTTTTTGGATAGCATGTGAGTAAAAGCTCTTAAAATTTCTTCTGGTGTTTTATTTTTGTTTTTGGAATTTTTCATAATTTACTCTTTATTGTGTGTATTGCAAGAGACTGTCCCTCATTATCCTTGCTGCTGTAATGCTTGCTTTAGCGTTTCTTGGATTCTGTAAGTGTTATTTTCTTGGATTAGAGAATGAGAATGAAAAGTGAGCACGTTATTGCCCTGCACTTGAGGTAATATCCTTCCGAATGCTTGATTTATCAAGCATCTGAAATCGACTGGAAAAAAAACAACTTCATTGCTTTTGTAGCTTTTATTAATACATCTGGTGCTTGAAACAGAGCTGAATTTTGACGATAGGCACACCCTCTATGCTTGAAAATTCATTAAAACATAAATGCTGTAACCTTTAGGCTCACAAGGCATACAGGTCCATTTAATTTCCAACATCTGAGTAGTACTTGTTGTAGTTGAGATATCCCCAGAAACGGGATAGCCCAAACTCTCCATGCTTATCTAGAAAATTGAATATTCCCTTCTGTCAAGAATTGGTTCTCTCTTGTTTAGAATCAAAGTAATAACTCTTTGTTTACATGCCTCAACAGAGTTTAATGCAACTCTTGATAAATGTTGCTATACATGGGTGAAATTTGTGCAGTTTGCTCTGCTCGTGGCTTAGCAAGGAAAAAGCAGATTGGAAAGGAGGCTGTAGTGAAAATAATTGATGATGCTTACGGGTGCTTTTTTCAATTTTCATGTTATGCTCTTGAAATCTTGACAGTTGTTCTGTAGTGTGTCTTCTAAAACTTTATTTACCTGTCTATTTACTGGAACATAGTGTTGTTTCCCCCTTTAGGCAAGTAACCCTGACAAAGAACGAAGACAGGGAAAATGCCCTCTCACACCAGAGGAAGGTGGTCTTATGCTGAGAGCTCTGGGTTTCGGAAGTGATGTTCACTTGTACGTGGCTTCACGGTGAAGTATATGGAGGTGAATCAGGTTATTTTTCTTATACACTTGTATTTTTATTTTATTATCTATTAATCAATTTATTTTCAATCTAACATTTCTATTATTTTTTTTGTAGAATTTGGTGGAAAGTTAAATCTACTAACGGATGATAATTAGTTCAAAACCGGGTGTATTTTTCGAATTTTTTTATGATGCTTGCTTATTTTGAAGCCCTTTGAAGGCATATTCTGTAATTTAAATTTAAATTTGTTTACTTGTGTAGTTTTAATTATTTCTCATCATGCTAAATTACACAAAACAAAAGTATTAGAAAGGTTAAAAAAAAGCTTAATAAACATTATATTAACAATTTAATACATTAATATTTGTATGCAAAAAAATTTTAAAAATACTTTAGGTTCTGGTATGAAAATAGTTTTTCAAGCCCATCAGAAAATTTATTAGAAAACCCATCAAAAAGCCCATCAGAAGGCCCATTAGAAGGCCCAAAAACCAAATTCGGTTTTATGAATTTTTTAACAAAAAAAACCGGACCGAACCGAACCGAAAGTGGTCGGTTTTGAATAGATTCGGTTCGGTTTCGGTTTGATTTTTTTTTTAAAAAAAAATCGGTTTGGTTACTTTTTTGATAAAAAACCGGACTAACCCCTAGTTTTTATTACATGAATTATCAGAGTACAAAAGCCTACAAATCTCACAAACTGAACGAGGCAAATAACTAAAACTTGTTTAATAAATTACCTGTGTAAAAGGTAATTATTCTTTATGATTACTACGACATATGATGTTTGCAACTCCTTGCTTTACAAGGAAATTTCATCTCATAAACTAGTGAATCATTGATGGCTCTTAATTGTTTTTCTTACAGCATGCACTCCAATTCTTTTTGCGACATCCTAATTTCACCATACTAGCTACAAAGCAAGCATTAACTAAAAAATAAAATTGGGGAAACCTAGATTTTTTATTTTTTTTTAATTTATTCTTTAGTGTTTCATTGATTTTGAATCGGTCTTCATAATTTTTTTTTATATAAGATTATTGTAATATTAAACAAACAACCCAACATATGGTATCACTCTATTTTGTGATTGTTTATCTTTATCATATTATTAAGTGAAAAAAATAGTTAAAACAAATTAATGATTCAAGTCACAAGTTCAATAGAATATATCATGAAGCCTATATCAATTTAATATGGAATTATGACAATATTAAAATAAATGTCATCTTTAAAAAAAACTAAAGTCAAACTCTGTTTTTTCACATCTTCTATATTGCTTTTAAACTCATCAGGTTAACTAAATCATTTTAAAATAATTTTCACATGTTAATTTTAAATCTGAACTAAACAATAAATCAGGTTTAACACATTTCTTTTCATGTTCAATTTTTTTAAAATAAATTTTAATCCAAACCAGGAGGTAGGAAACTAGCATAGTACTAAAATGATCATCACCTAGGTTTCAAAGAATGATATAGAAGCAGCAATTCTCTCTATTTAATTTACCTGTTTTTGATTGATATTGTCAGAAATGCTTAAAGCTATGGAGACAAGCAGCTTAGTTCTATAAACATCAAGATATGCAAACTGAAAATAAATAAATTGGGTGGATACAAAAACAAAATGGAAACTTGTACGCCAGTCAAAGGGAACCTAACTGATGCAATATCAAAGGAAAATAATCACAGCGCATTCAGAGATTGGTGAAAATAGTCAGATAGATATTCATTTTGCAGTCAAGACAAGACACTGATCAATTTTGGCTATTCGTTGCACAAAATACCCTTAAATCATTGCTCATCACAAGCAGAATTCTTGTGTGAATGAACGAACCTGTTGTATAAACGAATGTTACAAGCATCACCACATTTCTGTCCGCCACCCTGAAACAGGCGTCAGATAATCCTCCATTTAATACATGGTCTTTTCACATGTGAGACAAAAACATGTAGTACGGCTGCCTTTTCCTACTCTGTAATGTACAATTTAACTGAAACAGTGAGGCTGTTTTGAAAGAGATTTAAACACCTGCATACGACATTGCAATGTGAATTTTTGTCTCTCCAAAAGGACAGCACCAATGCAACATGAACTTTACCTTGTGTTTTTGAAGATCATGGTGACCTGCCAGCTAATTGGCTGCTGGAGGAGCATGCTCGATAGGTTGGTCTGGTATGCCAACCTCACCAGCATTCCTACGTTGCCTTCCACGAAAATAGAGAACTGTGAGAAGACAGACAAATAGAGTAAGTATTGTTGCATTTCCTTCTTCCAGGACAACATTCTCCACCCATGCTTCGATTCTTGGATAGAATTCTGGCAATGAATCAATCACATGTACCTAAAACAGACACAAAGAACCACTGGATCTGTTAGTCAAAGTATTATAAAACAATTCTAAAACTCAACCCTGAATACCAAACTAATTATGTTTGACCACAAGTATCATCTTTTCTCCATGCCCTCCAAAAAAAAAGCATTATCTGCAAGCTTCACATTCATTGGATACTAGCTCTGAAACATTCACATCGATTCATACCGTGCCCAACACCTCCTCTACTCATGCTTGGACTTGCGGATGGCAAGCAATGTGGTTTTGAAAATTATAAAATATTCAATGTCTTCACTTAAATGTTTTGCCTGACCTTCATATTAGCCCTCCAAAAATTATATTTTAGCTTTACAATCCCATGGTGACCTAACTCCCCCCCTCCCAGCCAGAGAGAGAGAAGGGCATAGATTCACAGAATCAACTGCACTATAATGGAAATCACATAAATGCGATTATACATCAATAGAACTTACACCCTCAAACAGATTAAGAAATGAGGGTCCAAAAAAGTTCCAATTTAGCATATTTAAAATTAAAGGTCCAAAAAAATACAATTGTATCACATTTATTGGTGAAAAAACAAAGATGAATATATTTTGTATCATTACCTATACCACTTACAAGGAAGAAACTAAACAAGAGAGAAAAGAGAGAAACAACCTTGCACCAAAGTTTGGACAGAACGGAAATTAAAAGATTTCAGGTAGTTATTCTCATCATTATATTTTTTGGGAAACTCACTAAAGTTTTATTCTGTTGTCTAGGACACGACAATTTTTTTTCCCTTTTCTCCCTCATCCAATTGCTCAGCAAACCAAGAGCAAAATTTTCACCCGTTATAAACTGATTGCATTGGTGCATGAGATAAAAGACAATTTCTAGCAAGAGGAATCACCAACAGCAGGCTAAAGTTTTCACCAGATGTACGAATTTGAGAAACTAAGAGGAAGAAAACAGAATACATCTATCCTTGTGATAATATAATTATTGCATCAACATTCTAATTTTCTGCTACGGAAAACCACTAGAGACCCAAGGGATGGTAAGCTTCTGATCAGCAACAAAAAAAATGTTATTACTTAGACTACATGATTTGAATAATTGAAATAAAATGCACAAATCCTAAATATTCATTCTTAACTTTTTAGATGATGCATATCCCACTAAGTTTTAGCAAGTTAGGACTGACACTTTCCAGTGGTTATCACTCGGAACATCAAACAAGCACTGGGTGACACAATTAATAGGAAAATAATGGAGGGACATGACCAGCTCATGTATACAAAGGAATTCTTATCAAATTTTTTTTTTTATCCAATTCAGAGTTGAATTCTGTTAAACTGATAGAAGCTGATGTCTAATTTGCACCATCGTCTAATTTTCATATCTATGCTTAAAGAAGACAGCATGAAAAGCAGTAAATAAACTGACCATGAAACTGTCTGCATAGTTTTTTCTTATCCACAAGCTTGTGAGCGCCAGTGTGACAGGTAACTTTGCTGCAGAATTGATCTCTAGAGCTTGGTCATAGTATCGCTTGGCAAGATGAAGGTCAAATGGAAGTCCTTGACCATGCTCATGCATGTAACCAAGGTTGAACATAGCTTGTGCATTGGATTGAGATTTAGCATGCATGTAAGCCTCTGCTGCTCGTTCATAATCCCTCTCAGTGCCCTAAAAAAGGAGAAAAGAGTTTGAGAAATTTATAGGATGAAAAAACAATTCAGAAACTGAACAAAGAGGCACCAAAAGGCATCAAAATTGTGAAAGATATCACATACCCGACCATAGTAATATGCATCACCAATCAGCAAAGCAGCATGTTCATTACCCTGCTCTGAAGCTTGCCACCACAAAGAATGAGCCCGTTGGTGTCTTTCTGAATCAGAACAAAATCCAGATTCTCCCACGCACATGCTATGCTCTGCATATTTGTCAAGAATCCATGCAGCATTGCTTTGTGCAATCTCATAGCCCAGCTCAGCCATCCTTGAATATAACAGGGATGCTTTGCCAACATTGCCTTTTAGGTATGATTCCAATGCCCATCTAGACAAGGAGTTCCAAGGGCCTCGTTCTGCTACTAGTTTGTATAATCCAACAGCCTGAGCAAAGTAAAGCTCTCTAGTAAACAATTGGGATACAGGTGTTGATACATTTTAAAACTGTTTGCAAACATACACCAATCACTAGAAGATCAAGGTCAAAAGGCATATATATATATAGATATAAGATCCAAAAATATCTAATCTCGAAATCTCACTTTAATTGTAGGGTGGTGGTGGGATAGCATTCATATTCTAAGCATGATTTTCATTATTAGCCTCAAATTAAAAGAAGCAAGAAACATAAAATAATTTAAATAACAGAAAACAATGAGCTATTGTTACAATTGTATTCAGGAGCTTCCCAAGTTACATTAGTGAGAAGATTTAGAATTCAAACCAAACTCGTTCACTTGATAGAAATCCAAATTACTAGGTTCCTGTAGATCCCAAACAAAAAACCTTGGCAATAGAGATTACACATTTGATTAAAATTTATTGGACACTCAATACTTCAGAACATGGGCCCGCTACAGATTTATGGATCATCTGTAAGGAATATGATCAATGACCTGAACTGTTAAAATATTACCACCAGGGACTCTCAATAGCTTGGAATAGGGGTATTCTTTTGAATTTATTTAGTAATATGTCACTAGATTTTCCTAATATAAGTGCTGTGATGAACCTGGCAATTATCAACAAAGACAGTGTCCAGTAGAAGCAAGGATTCTGAAAGCAGTGAGAAAATAACTGAGCAACCACTAAGGCAATCTGATTGATCCTTCACTAATTGACTATGGTAGTCTGAAAAAAGCAGGAAATAAATGAATTATATGATATAGAGTTATGGGAGCAAGAGGAAAAGGAGAAAGAACATAAAATGTTTGAGATGCATATTATCATAAAGAGCTTGGGTAAGATCATTGAAAGGTAAAGAAACCAGATGTACCATAGGAAGATTCTTTTTAAGCCCCACACCCATATGAAACATCTTTGCCAGCTGGTAAAATGCCTTTGGTTGACCTTCATTAGCAGCTACTATAAAATATTGGCAAGCCAGCTTTACATCTCTCTTTACCCCAATCCCTTTAAGATGTATTACTCCAAGGTTATAGTGCCCACCAGCATCGTCATTGTCAGCAGCGCTCTTAAAGTATTCTTTTGCCTGTAAGAAAAAAAGAGGAATAGCTTTAACGCACATTCTAAAACTATGCAATAAAAGGAAATTGACAACATGAATGCAGGCAAATACAAAGAAGACAAATTTTGTGAGATTTGAGATGTGCAAGCATTGCATGTACACTGTTCAAAGGTCAACACTCAATCATGGTCAGATCCTGTATTTTTTCCCCCTAAAGTCACGACTCTAAACTCAAACTTGAACCCTTGTGGTTGCAAGGTTGAAAGCTTTACCATTGCATGTAACATTATAGGTACAAAAGTTCTCATGTTTGAAACAACTAAGGGAAACCACAGCAGGAACCTAGCCTGAAACTCTTGATGTAATAGGATAACAGCACAGAGCATCCAATCAACTAAATCTTAACACTAGTATTTAAATAGCAAAGGAAGCCAAGCCACAAAAATAACAGTGAGGATTTAAAACAAATTTATACAATATAATCAGGGATAAATTCACAGCTTGATTAGAAACTACAAACCAGGCCTCCCTAGCAATCTCAATCTGACGAGGCAATGATCATATCAAAACAAATGTAATCACTATAATCAGGGATAAATTCACAGCTTGATTAGATACTACAAACTCGGCCTCCCTAGCAATCTCAATCTGATGAGGCAATTATCATATCAAAGAGGAAAAAAGCACATGCCACACACGTAGACCAAAACAGGTAAGCAAGCAATCCAGTATTTAATTCACAAAACAAAAAAGAAACGTCAAATTCAGCTAATATGATGACAACGAAGACAAAATTAACTTACTTTAGTGTAGTTCTTTCCCACTCCATAGCCCTTGACATACAAATACCCCATGCCATTATAAGCAGAATAAAGCTGCTGTTTCGCTGCAAGTGTAAGCCATTCAAGCGCTTTAGTATAATTCCTCTCAACTCCAGCTCCCCGCGCATATATTTCACCAAGAAGTTCCATTGATCTAGGTTCCCCTTTCTCCACAGCCTTTGAAAACCATGCCAAGGCTTTAGTATGATCACGCCTCAATCCTCTTAATCCAAAGTAGTAAAAACACCCAATTTTATACATAGCAGCTGCATTCCCTTTTTGAGCTTGATATTCCAAAATCTGGAACACGTCGTCATCCTCCCCCCGTGATTTCCTCAAGGCCTCCTTATTCTCCTCAGCCCCGTTGTGTATCCTAACCGGCTCGATCACAGGAGAATACTTTGAAATCAAAAAACTATTAACTGCTACTTCTGCTAATTCCGCATATAATTTAACTGCCTTTTCATACATCTGAAAACCAAAGAATAACATCAAAACATTATCAAAACAACAATTAAACAGTACATAGAATTAAAAAAAATAAATTAAACTCACGTGCTGCCGGTAATAAGTGTAAGCAATAGCCAGTTTGGACTGCAAATTGCCTCCCTCGGCCGCGAAATAATGATACAAAAAAGCCTTAGCTTTATTCCTCTCTTTAATTTGCCCTAACCCATACAAAAACCCTAGAACCGATTGGGCATGCAAATTCCCCTTCGCACTCGCCAATTCCTCAATTTCCGCCACTGATTCCTCCATAACTCCAACTTCACCGTCACTCACCGCCGACAACATCTTCTCCACGGAGGAGTAATACTGCTCCATCTCCAGATCGAAGTTCGATTCAGAGGTTGAGGAGTTAACGGCGTCGGGTTCAAAGATCGGGCGCCAGGAGCCAGGGTCTAGTTCGTGTTCGGGTTTGGAATCGGAGTCGCCGAACTCGTCCCACTCGGGCAGTGACTCAGCGGGGCCCGCATCGGTGGCCGTGGAAGGGATGTCTTTAAGGTCGTCTTGTGAAAGGACAAGAACGAATGGGCCGGCGAGGAGAGAGAGGGGGAGGAGAGAGAAAATTAGGAGAGAGAGTGTGAGTTTGTATTTCTGCATTTCGATTTTAATGCCGAGAGAAACGAAGGGGTTCTCTTTTTTTTCCAGGTTGAAGTATGTATAGGTATGCTTGGCAGTGGCCACGTCATCTGGTGTTGAATAGCCAATGATTTCGTGCCATGTTAGCATTCATGATGTGATGCTCTAAAAATCCAAACATATCAAGTTAATAATTAATTAATTAATTAATGCGAGTAATTTTATCTAATTTTTATAGTTTATATTTGGTGTTTAATTAACTAATATAGTTTGTGACTAGTACATGCAAAGGATATATTTTGATGAATATAAAAACTCTTAAATGAGTATTTTTTTTTCAAGAAAAGGTATAATAATATCCAAATATATAAAGAATAAATATTGTGAATTTTTGTTTTGAAGAACTTATGATATATTTTTTACTAGTTAGATTGTCTGCAGTTGCAGGTTAAGCAAACAATTTTTATAACTATTACGATTGAATCGATTAATAAGATTTGTTAGTTCAAAAATAAAATATAACATCTATATATGCAAGGTTTAATATAATGAAACACATCAACATACTCTATTATAACAGCAGTAGCATTGAAGTCTTAACATCTAAAATTATCATTACTATTACTGCTAAAATAATAAAAATTATTAAATTATCCAGAGAAAAAAACTAAAATTATTATTATTATCGCATTAATAATGGAAAAAACAAAATTAAATCAACTAATAAAAAAGTCCTACAAACTTTAGAAAAAGAGCAAACAAAAAAATAAAATAAATGATAAAGTAAAAATAAAAAATATGACATTTATACATGCAAGGTTTGATATAATGAAACATATAAACACACTTTATTATAACAATAGCAACATCGCAGCCTTAACATATAAAAATGTCATTACTATTACTACTAAAACAATAAAAATTATTTAATTACTCCAAGAAAAAAACTCAAAAATATTAACAAATAAGAAAATAATAAAAATTAAAGAACTATTTTTTTCAAAAACAATATCACATCAACAAATAAGAAAATAATAAAAATTAAGACCAAAGTTAAGAGCACATATATATATATATAAATATGGACAAAAATAGGAATTATTTTAGAAATATAAAAAAATAAAGGAATTAAAATAAAAAATTAAAAGTATAAGCACCGATATAAAACCAAATATATTACCAATTTCAATCAAATGATAAAATTGAAAAAAACAAAACTTTTGTATCAAAAATATTAAGGGATTGAAAACCAATCCTAAAATTAAAAGAATAAGGATTGAAATGAAAACTCAATATATAATCAATTTCCATCAAAGGACACAATTGAAACAAATCAAGACTTATATAACAAAAATCAGGATCAAACAGAATAATTAAAAGCTCAGGGGCTGAAATGAAAACACCATAAACATAGAGGTCTACCTTGTAATTTAGCATGCAAAGAGAGAAAAGGGCCAAAAAAAGTTCAACCGACCACCGTTAAGACTCCATCCAATGTGTGAGGCCATTTGCCACCCTATGAGGAAGAGTGCATGACGACGCATCGGGTGAGATGCCGGATGGATATTTGTTACCACCAGACGACGTTGCAAGTGCTGCCCAAAGTGGGTGTGAGACTGAATGCTATCGACGCGTGTGCTAGACGCGCACATAGTATTTAGCAGAAAAGAATAATAAAAATGGTAAATTATCGGAACACCGCTAACTCTTCAATTTTGTCTTATTGGGGGGCATATTAGTATTTAGATATTTTCAAAAAAAAATATGAAATATCTGAAATACCCCCGCAGGCAAACCTTGTTTTTTTTTTTTTTACTTATATGAGGGTAAAATAGTTGTTTTACTATGCAATGAAATGTGAAACTACCGTGACACCCCCTCTGACAACTGTTGTTTTTTTGTCTTATTTTAGGATAGAATGATTATTTTAGTATACAAAGAAATAAAAAAAAATCATGACTCGCCCGAACCAAACCGACCCAAAAACACTATTACAATTCATAGTGAAAACCTCACAATCTACAGTAAAACCTGACCTCTTTTAGTAAATGTTATAATGAGTCTTGTTCTTTTGTAGAAAGAAAATACTAAAATATAATTTTATTTTTGTGGTATTTTAAGTTGTATTTCACTTATTTTATCTGACTAAAAAATAGAGAGATAGCAGGTCTTGAAAGATTTTGATACATTATATTAGGAAATAATATAAATAAAGAGGAAAATTAATGTCTATTTTATGGGTCCTTAAAAACTTATTCAATTACAGTAATAAATTAATTTGTTTTTCAATTTTGTTCTCTTTTATGTTGAATCAATTTTAAGTCTCATAATTTGTTGAAAAGAATTTAAAAAGTTGAAGTTGAAATAATATTTTCAAGTAAAAAAGAGGTGAAAACTAGATTTTTAGGTTTCCAAAATTGATGACTTTGATGAAAGCAACATAAGAAAAACAACAAGTGAAAACACATAGAATTATGTCGAATAGAAACCGCACAAACATTAATTTAATTTTTTATTATTAGATATTTTTTAAATTATGCTCATCTAGAAAGTTTACGAGGGGGCTTGCCCGCGCGTTGCGCTGGGCTTTTTTCTACGTACAAAACTAATTGATTTTTTATATGCTGTAATTAGTTATTTTAATATTTAATTAGTAAAATTATAATAGAAAAAATATGTTATAAATAAAAAAAATTCCGCCTAAAAGGAATAGTGTAATCGAAATGGAAAGTGGTTCGTATATTTTTTAATTGCAGAAAACTTAGGCAATAATTTTTTTTATGAGTTGTTTTTTTCCTCAGTAATATTAGATCTGACTCATTATAAATAATTTTTTTTTCCAGAAATAAACTTATAATTTTTTGCGTGCTATAATTAGTTATTTTGATGTTTAATTAGTAAAATTGCAATAGATAAAATATGTTAGAAATGATTTTTTTGCGTGGTATAATTAGTATGTTTGCCTGCGCATTGCGCTAGGTTTTTTTTATGTAGAAAAGTAATTGATTTTTTACATGCTGTAATTGGTTGTTTAAATATTTAATCAGTAACATTATAATAGATAAAATATGTTATTAAAAAAAAATTTCCAGACTAAAAGGAATAGTATAATCGAAATGGGAAGTTGTTCGTATATTTTTTAATTGCGTGATTTTTTCTTAATTGATTGATATAAATATACATGACGCTTTAATTTCTAAACAATCCAATTTTATTTAACTGTAATGTTATTCTGCCAAGATTATGTTCATTGTTTTGTTGTTGCTGCTGTATTAATTGTTTTATTGTTTCAATGCCATTGCGAGTTTTTTAAAATGATTGTTATATATATACATGATGCTTTAGATTCCAAGCATTTCGTTTCTCTTGCCGTTATATTGCTCTAGGAACATTGCGTTAATTGTTTAGTTGCTGCTGCATAAAACAAAATGATAATTGTATATATACTGAGGCTTGAAATTCCAAAGATTTGTTATTTTATTTTAACGTTATATTATTCTAGCAAGATCGCCTTAATTGTTTTGTGATTGTTAATGCGTTAATTGTTTTATTGTTACTATTGCAGTTGCGAGTTTCTAGAAATTGATTTCTATATATATATATCGCGCATCAAATTACAGATATTTTCCTTTTATTTTGTCATGGCGTTGCTCTGGCAAGATTGCGTTAATTGTTTTGATATTTCTGATTTGCTAATTGTTTTATTGCTGCTGTTTCCATTCCGAGCTTTTGTAAATTGATTGTTATATATACATGACACTTGCTTTTCTAAATTTATTGCTATATAAACATGACACTTGCTTTTCTAAATTGATTTTTTCTAAATGGAATTCTATATATATAAATGACCTATTTATTATCATTCTAAAATATTTAAATATAATAATATGAGCAATAAATTTTACAATCAGTTTTCATAGGAAAAAAATCATTTCTAACAGATTTTATCAAAAGAGTTTTGGCAAACATTCAATCATTTTTTTATGGGAAAAAAACCTGTTTCCAATAGATTTTATCAATTATAATTTTACTGATTAAATATTAAAATAACAAAATACAACATATAAAATTAATCAATTTTCTACATATTTAAAAAAGCACAGTGCATCGTGCGGGCAATACCGCTCAGTTGGTCAGGAAAAAATATATATATACTTGGGAAGAACAAATCGTGGTGTGCGTAAGCTGATCCGGACACCTTGTTTAAAAAAAATGTATAAGTGGCAAAACAAAATAGGGGAAAAAATGTCAAAAAAAGTGGATCCGGAGATTAGTCGTGGAGGTTGGTTGAATTGGGAATTCGTGAAGGTTGGTTGTGCTGTAATTGTTTGGCATATTATTTAATTGTTTATTATTTAGATGCATTGTTTTGTTGTTGCCTTTTTTTTTCTGTATAGTGAATGAATTGTTTGTTTGGCTTGTATTTTTTTTTGATTGATGGATGGGCCAATGTGTTTTAAGTGGTTGTCTGTAAATTTAATTTGTTGAGAGTGAAGATTGGAATTGTTAATTGTTAGTGGAAATGAGTTTTTTCTTTTTCTTTTTGGAAATCGATTCACTGTGGAGTTTGGTCTAATTTTTTGACAATCATTTAATGACAAAGCAAACCTTTAATGTGAAAAATTTGATATCCCATTTCAGACCTGTTTTGTTGTCCATTTCATTTTTTGTTTTTGCTGATTGTATCGTGGCTGGGGTTATTTAAAGCCGATTGTGGTGGCAGCTGCTGGTGTTTAGAGATTAAGTTGGAAGGAGAAATGAATGGTGGAACGAATCTGGGGTGAGGAGAAAGTGGTTTTTGAGTTTGGATTTAGAGGATTATCTGGACTTTAGAAATATGTTAATTTCATTTTGTTCTCCAAAGGAACCATCATATGAGTGCAGAACTGATATGCACATTCATTGTTTGATGAAGGATCATTATGAGTCAGCGTCTATAGAATGTAATGATTTTTTTTTGTTGCTATTAAAGTGCAGAATTGAGCCAACAATGGCACACGTATTTATCATCAATCCAATCATTTTTCACGATCAACGATTCAATTTTATCAATTCACTCACAGTTCTTGAATTTTTTAACTTCCGCAACCCTTCAATTACTGTCCGACTCTCTCCTTATATATCCTTGCTGTCATCAATTGACAGGGAAAAAATAGAATGAACTAGACCATCATTGCTCGTAACAAAACAAAGTTTTTTGCTCTGCTTTGCAATAAAATAAACACAGGCAAAACAATAACAAATAGCAAAAGTTTAACAAAATCTTGCATGTATTTGGTGTCGGTGGCAGATGTTTTCGAAAAGTATGAAAAGAAAGCTGTGCTCGATAGATGTATCTTTAAACACTGATACGGGAGATATGTTATGTGTAATTGCTATTTGTGGGTTATACGGGGGTCTTTGATGGCCATGCTGCTGGGTTAAAGGGAAAAGCATAAAAAACATGAAACAAACATTCATACAGGTCACTGAACAGCCATGCAGGGAGCGTAGAAACACCATGCATATATTATCATGTCACTGGAAGTATACAATAATTGATCAGTTCGTGTGTGTTAAGCTCCCTTTTGTGATCATTTTAGAATCTGGAATAACAAATGTTACACAGCCAACCCAACTTGACATCACATAATTCAACAAAAAAAAACCTTATGACAGCCTGTGGTTCAGAAAGAAAAAAATCATTATCCAGTTCGGTAGCTTTAATTAGATTTAAATCTTCGCTCTGATAGATGGTGAAGACAGTTTCTGGTGAAAACAGTTTCTGGATATAACAAATTTCAGACACAATCATTGGCATTCACATGATAATAAGAAACCATTCCTCTAACAGCTCACATGTTGATCCCCATACCTTATTAAGAATTATAGTGACATGATAATGTATGCATGGTATTTCTACGCTCCGTACATGGCTTTTCAGTGACCTGTATGAATTTGACATGTGAATTGAATGTGCAAACAATTACTATGCTTTGATATTTCGAAGATTGGTTGTTTAGTTAACCAAGTTTAGGGATCCAATCAGCCTGAATTGGACAGAAGACACTCTAACTTGGAGAGGGTTGTTTCAAATTAAATAATCTGAAGATGGGTATGCAAAGGAATCAAAGTACATCCTGCATATACATATCTACGGAAAAAAATCTGATATTTTTGGAAACGAAGCTTGCTTAATGTACAGAGCACTGAAATGGAAGGATATGCACATGCTTGGACACAAAAAATTTCTAGCAATAAAGCAACATTTCAAATATATATCAAGAAATAATTTTTCATTCCAATTGAACTGTGTTAAATGAAATTATTAATCGGTTATTTTTTTAAGAACAATCATGTCCAAAGTGTATAGATGTAGATGTTATGTGATAAAACTGTTATATGATTAAACCGGCTAAACTATTACATCGTTCATATTTTACATCCAAAAAAGTAAATAGATTAGCCAACTAGTTTAAGAGTTGAAAGCATAATAATATGAACATAATAAGTTATAATAACAAAACGATGCCATCACAATGCAAAAAAGTATCATTGTTTTTCAAGAGAGGATAAATACCTTGAAACAATGCAAGGAGGCATGCAAAATTAGAAGAGACGAAGCTTGTCGGGAGATGAAAATCATAGAACCATAATTAAGATTGTGATGGCATTTACCGCTGCCACCTCTTCTCCTTTTTTTTCTTCGTCCTCTTCTAGCTGCCCAAGGTTTCAATTTAGCAGAAATATTTTAACTGGTATAGGCTTAAATGTATAAGCAACACTAATAATGACAAATAATATTCAGCTCAATTTATGACTGACATACAACATTATGCCATTCAGAAAATATAAAGTTCTTACAAAGGTTCTAAAAACCAGTTCAAAGAGCCAATACCGTTTTGTTTTAAATAGTCAATACAGTTTTTAACACGGCAAGAGTAATGAGCTTCCGTTGAGAATTCCAAACTCAAATGTACATGCAAACCAGTGTTTCACCCAGCCACCCAATTTATTTTTCAAATTTAATGTAAATTCGACAATAAGCAGGAAGTAAGAAGGACGTGTTCTGACCTCAATAGTCATTGATTTTTCTACCAATTTATAGAGAGGGAAAGCAACGAATTGAGAGTAATTCGTTACCAGCCTTTGAATTCTGACAGGATCTAAGAATTCATACTTGTCATCTTCTTGCAATAGGCATGCAAAATTTTTCTGATGTTGTCTATGTAGAAAGTTTATTTTTGGTTTGAACAAAATTTATAATAAATGCTAGAATCAAGATTGCAAGGTCTGTGTATTTGAAGTGTTTCGTAGAGAAGTTGGAAGCGATGTTGCATGAAACATTATATAGCATAATTTGTTTGCGTGTGAGATGAAAAGGCATTGAAAAGTAAAATATAGTTTGTGAAATGGCATAAGTGAGAGTAAGTTGAAAGAACCTAATCATCATGTGATTTTGATGGGTAGTGACGTTTTGTTGGTGGGTCATCTTCCTTAGATATGGTTGATGCACTGGGATCGAGCAATGGGATGACGCTTGGAGGTTCGGCTGCAGTATTTGTTGTAGAGCTATGAATTCAAAAAAGAGCAGTACATTGTGAATTTAGCATTGACAAAGCAAACATATATAAGTGATGTTGTTAAAATTTGAAGGTAAAAGGTATCAAGAGAGAAAGAAACATGTTACCTGTGCAGAGGTGTGTCATCTTCAAATAGTAGCTGTCTGATAGTTTGTGATTGTGGAGGAGAACTGACGTCAGCTCTAGATGGTGGAATAGGTGTTGGAGCTATTGGATCTAACAGAAGTGGTTGTTTAGAGGAAGACGCAAAATGTTGTTCCGTTAAAGGAACATTAAGATCATGAAGTTCTAGTTCAACATGCTGCTGTGGAGATTCAACTTCGATAATGTCATCAAAAACATTGGCAACAATGATATCACACCGATTCATAACTGAGCAAAAAGTTCTGAATCGCAACTGAAAAATTTTGGTTTTTTGTAATTTGTCTATCATAGGAGTTGGAATGAAATCAATGAACCCTTTATCATAGACATATTTGTGGGCAAAGGAGCCAAAAAATTTTTTAGCAGTTTTTCCGACCATTAGAAATGTTGTCACATCAGTGCCGTCAGTCACAATACCATCAACCTGAAACCTAAGAAAATGTTAGCAATGAGATAATTAAATATAAGATGCAATGTAAAGGATGTGAAAAATATGTATAATGTAGCTATGGACATGAGAAGTAATGTAAAAAGTTTGCTAACCATGGAATCGGCGTGACTTCATTGTGTTCAATACATTTAAAACCCGTGCCTTTGTCAGATATTGATTTTGTGCATATTGGGCAGCTATGATATCACCATCCCCGATGGAGATCATAGTCAACTATTGATGCCTTACATGTAAATCTTTCATTCTATATTTTTGGAATAATAAATAAACAAACATATATTTTTGAATTGTTGACAGAAAAACAAACTAAGGCTAATGTGTCAAATGAAAAGTGTAAATCATTGTTGACATACTTTGTATCGGTATGGATCCATACAAAGGATTTCCTTGATTGTCTTTCTATTCTCTTTTAGTTGTTGATCAATGGTTTGAGTGTTCGTTGTAGAAGGGAGTTGATGCACCTCGACGGGAATATCCTTATAGCTTATCATCAAAGATGTTTGTTATAAATAGCTTTGAAAAAGTATTATTGTATAAAGATAAACAAAGAAATAGAAAGCTCACTAATGTTTGTAGGGAAGAATTTCTTGGATTTCTGGGTTGAAATACCATAAGGAAGCAACAGTGCTGGCGAGATTTGGTTTCCTTGGGAGAAAAAAGAAGAGTGTATATATTGGGAATTATTTGATATTGAGTTTAATAAGACAAAAAATGTATAGAGGTATTAAGATCAATGAATGATTGAATCATTAGAAATTAAAGGGAAATGGTTGATAAGAAAAACCTTTGAACTCAGTAATTCGAAAGGCAGCAAAGACAATTATAATTGGACTTGATTGATTGCCTAGATCAGAATCATCAAAGGCTTTTGCAACATCACCCCAAAGAGTAACCCGGAGCTCTTTACCCCTGCATAGAACTATGTGTTTTAAAAAATAAGGCATTAAGCTGGTAAACCTATGAGATTAAGATAATCAACCTTATATTTTCAATGATAAATTCTCTTTTGTCTGTCATATCTTGACCCCGAACCATAATTCGTTCAAGCGTTTGAATGGCTTTTAATCGACCAAGCACATCTAATGTATGGAAAAAAGTTCAGTGGTGAAAAGAAATGCAACAGAACAATAAAAACACATGAAGAATGCTAGTTTGTGATAAAACCTGTGAGCACCCCTGATCGTTTTCCCGTAGTCATCAGATGTGCAAAGTCGATGAAGTTAAAGTAATGGCGCGGTATGGGGGGTGTCATTGGATCAATTCTTGTAACTTTGGTGTCAGACTTAAGATCAATAACTGCTTCGTGGGCAACAACATAATTTGTATATCTGTTCTCAAAGGTGTAGAATCCACAGACTTGATAATAATTACCTTCAATAATTGAAGCAACAAATGGTTGTATGTTTCTGCCTTTAGCAGAGGCCTGAATTGCGTTACCCTGTTGCATCAAAGTGAAAACTATTATTAATGAAATTGAAGACATTGTGCATAAGGAATTAAAGTATAAACCATACAAAAGATTGGCGAAGTTGTTCTTGTAGTTTTAAAATGTTAAAGGAGTGTTTTTCCATGTTTAATTTTTTGACTTGAAGTAGGAGACATGGATTATTTAATGATTTTTGGAACTATTATGACCGTTGTTGTGCTTGTTACAAAGGTTCTTAAAAGGAAATAAACATATTTGAAGCACATGTTTTTTTAAAGTTTGAATTTTTTTTCAATTGTTAAATGAAATGGAAGATGTAATTACAATAAATGGATTGTAATAATGTCAAAAACCGTTGATTGTTGTTAATAAAATATATGCAAGACTGAATTTGGAAGTTTATTTTTTGTTTTATAGTAGTGGAACGTCAATAAAAAGGTAAGTGTTTCTAGAAATTAAATAATTTATAGCATTGAATGTAAGTTTTGACAATGTACATTTGGATGAAAGAATTAGTCTGGGTTTAAAAGAATGAACATAATTTTTTGTATCATAAACATTTTATGATTAGAAGTAAAAATTTGTCTTTGGAATTGAAATTCTCATGGATATTTTTGAATAGGTTATGGTATTTTATAACAAAATGCAAGAGCCAAGGCCAAACAGAGGATAAAGAAAAGGTGTCAAATATAAGCTTACCGTGGCATCAATGAAAAGGCAATTGAAACTGCTATTTTGACCATTGAGCCTTGGGATCCAAACACGACAAACTCTTCCACGTAATGATTGGTAGAAGCTGTACTTTTTTATGCTTTGGATCGACAGCGTCATGACCTTGAGAGCAAAGATATAAACAATAGAATATAAGAATTAACAGTTATAAATGAGTAAAGAAATCTAACCCATAATAGATAAACAAACATAAAATGTTAGAAGTATATATAAGGTTGATGAAAACCTGACTAAATAATTAATAAGGTTGATGAACAGTGCAATATATAAAATGAACAAAAGAAGCAGTCTTGGAACCAAAGATTAACGTTGATGATCTGCAAAATATTGATGAAGAAACAATGAGTTTTTTGTTGTTTAAGATTGAAGGGAAAACTAACCATTTGAAGAAGTAAAGTGCAATGGTTGTGATCTACAAAATATTGATGAGTAAACAATGATTGATAATTTATTTTGTTAAACATTGAAAAAAGAAGAAGAAAAACCTCTAGGAAGAGCGTTTATAATGTCTTTGTAGACAATATTTTTTGCATAAGTAGAAGGACATCCTTCATTGTCACATGAAATAATCTATAAGCCTTTTCTGGAAGTGACTCTTGAGAGAGCGACATAAAGCTGACCATGGGTGAAAACTTGGTCTTTCAGAAAAACACCGACAATTTTTAAAGATTGCCCTTGACTTTTATTTATTATCATAGCGTAACATGGTTTCAAAGGAAATTGACGTCTTTTAATTGTAAAAGGACATCTGATTTCATTGATTGGGAAGATGATTCTTGGTATGAACACTTGATTGCCAATGTGAGATCCAGTTATTATTTGTGCTTGGATGACTTTTGACGAAAACTATGTAATGATAAGCCTAGTCCCATTGCATAGACCTATAGATAGGCTGATATTTCTAAGCAACATCACTGGTGTTCCAACTTTGAGAGCAAGTTCATGAGATGGGACCCCATTGAATTCCAATTGATTTATGTATTCTATGGGATATAATGAGCTTGCATCGTCACTCTCTGTTGAAGATGTGGAAATAGAATCAACGCTAAGATATAGACGTTTTTCTCCAGGTGTGATGCGAAGCACAAAATCATTGATTTCAGCAACTGTTGTGTTTTTTGTTGTGACTATAGCTCTTTCTCTGAAATAGCTAGGGTCAACCTGAACATCATAAATATTTGGATAAATTGTTGACACAATTGTTGAAATTGGATCACATGAAGTTCCAAGGAGAAGATCGAAAGGAATAGTGACAAAAGAATCAACAACTTCATCGAGAGAAGGCAAATCAGAAATTTGACCATTACCAACATTTAGAATCCATTCAGAAAACTCTCTAATTTCAGCCTTTTCTTCTATAGTTAGACCATCTGTAGAGAGACACATGTTTTCTGTAAGAGTCAACACAGTAAATTTGGGCCACAAACTTGAGCTGGTTAAAGAAGCATTGATTATTTGCTCTTTTGTTCCACTAGGAATAACTGACAATATTTGTCGAAAATCACCACCAAGTAAAATGGTTTTTCCACCAAAGGGGAGATCTTTGTTGCAGTTGCCACCTTCTGAAAGAATATCACGCATTGAACGATCAAGAGCTTCAAAACAATATCTGTTAATCAGTGGTGCCTCATCCCAAACTATAAGAGAGATTTTTTGAAGAAGGTTGGAAAGATGTGTTTTTTTTTTAATGGCACATGTTGATGATTTATCAATAGAAAGTGGGGTTTTGAATCTTGAATGGGCAGTGCGACAATTTGGAAGAAGAAGAGATGCAATACCAGATGATGCTACTACAAGGATAATTAAGGACTCAGATCTGACACAATTTATGATGGTGTGCCTTAAAAAAGTCTTGCCAGTTCCTCCATGACCATGCACAAAGACCAAAGCTTGTTTCTTAGCAAAGATGGTTGCAATAATTGAATCATATATAACTTTTTGTCCATGGTTGAGAGAAGCAAAATTGAAGGAATGTTGACTTCTAAGTTCAGCCAAATCATAATTAAGCTCTTCTCTTAGAAACTTGTTTGCAATTTCTGTAAGGAGTTGCCCATTAGGCATGGGCAAGCAATGATCTTGAAGCGTTGTTGCAGAAGCATTGAAAAGTTGCTCAAGCTCATATAACACATAATTTTTGAGCTCATCATTAGCCAGAATAAGGTTTGGCATCCTAAAAGATACTCTTAACTTACAAAGGATGTCATCATGCATTGAGTGCCAAAACTGGTTGAATAGGATTAAAGGGTCAGCAACTTGACAGAATAATATAATACCAACAAAAAGTTGTCTAAGTTGCGGTGACGATGCAGTTGCAATTGCCTCACAGAAAGCTTCAAACCATTCTGTATCATCTCCTAAAAGTCATGTGCTTTGCAGGCAAGCTGAAATGTTGGATGAACAATTCCGCGAACATTTCTTAAATCTGCAAAGCCAGTTGATCCTTTAATATGGTTTAACAGCAATCTTAAGAAATAAAGTTCTCCGACAGCGGGGTGCACATATGGTATACGTCCAAGGCTTAGCCCTTTAGACCTCATAATCCACTCCTTTTGCCTAGAATCCCAAACATATTTGTTTGGAAATTCAGAGTAATATAGCTCCCGTGAATCAGAAAATTGTTTGTTGCATTCAAACCATTCTGTAAGCATTGTTTTCCTGATACCTGGCCTTCTAAGAACAGATTGAAGAGACTCACTACCTGAGAAAACAATATTTTGCTGAAAAGGCAGATGAATTTAAAGCCTCTCAACTGAAGGATATCTTGAATGAATTGGAGATTGAAAAATATGCCAAACAGCTTCATAAGGACAGATGAATCGACAATTAAGATATGCTTGTATTTCGTCATTTCTGTCATGTTGTATTACGGCACGACACCTGTCAGGGCTTTTGATGACATATTTGAATAAATACTTGATGAGCATTGACTGGCAGCATATCTCAACATTTATATGGTCATTATAACGCATCAAAAGTTCTTTGTTGTAGGGGACAACATAGTCATTGAACAACATAATTCCATTTTTGAGCACAAAATTATCACGGAATTCACGCCTTCTATAATAGACAAATCCATTTTCATCTAAAGTAGTTGAGCTTCTGAATTTTTTTGGAAATGATTTTGCACAAACATCTCCTGACATGCATTGCGCACCTGGTTTTGCAACACCACATGGACCATGTATCATGAATCTAGAGACAATTTCATGACATAAAGGATCGATGTTTTTATCTGGTATCTCTGCTGAGACAATTGAGTCAATATCACCAGAAGTTTTGAATTTGAAATCTGAGGCAAGCCAAACCAAGATATGTGTATGTGGAAGGCCTCTTTTTTGGAACTCTATGGCATGAACATCTATAAAATTGTTCAACAGAATTAGTTTATTTTACAAATGACAGTATGTAAGTAAAAAATTGTGATGATTGCATTACTAGCAATTGTTTTGCCAAAAGGGGCACTGGATTTGATGAACTTTAACATATCAAGGAGTTTTGTTCTAAATACTCGTGTAATAATATCAGGTTTGTCTTCAGGTTTGTAAGCCCTGCTTTTATTGAGTTCTCTCTGGATTTCAGGCCAATTTGTGTTGCATGTGAATGTAATGAAAAGATCAGGATTTCCATAAGCTCTGCAAATTGCCATGGCATCTTGGTAATTATTAATCATATATCGCAGGCTACCAGTTAAAGAAGATGGAAGGATAATTTTTCCAGTTGATGATCCCTGTACATCTCCTTTAAGCACAGCTTCACTAATATTATGATATAGATCAGACCGGAGATCATTTTGGTTCATTCTTATGTAGTCAAGCCTATCTTTTTCAATATTTGCGAAAGCATCAACTAAAAATTGTTGGTATAGGCGACCTTTTATAAGAGTGTCTTTGCCATATTCCCTTTCCTGAATAAGATAAGCATAGAAAGCTCTCATGGGGACTCGTTGACATTTCCCAGAGATATGATTGTCATGATTTGCAAAACCAATGTTAGTGCGATAACCGTCTTCACCAAATGGAAATAGAAGAGGATATTGCAAGGCCATAAACTTTGGATGCAACTTAGAGATTCTCTGTAAAGTGCTTGAGCAACTTTCGATAATTATATCTCGTTCTGACCGATAATCACCAATATCGCCAACAATCAAGCCACCAATATCATCTGAAGTTGCATCATTATATTGTCTGGTGTCATTTGTCCTTTGAGACAATAATTGTAGTTTATATCCAGGATTGCCAGGTTCTGAGAGTTTTTGTGACGCATGACGAAATAAGCTAACCAGACAATTAGTTGAGGCAAGCATTTTCAATAAGATCACTAACAATAGTTTGATCCAAACATGAATCAGAGGTTGAACGCGGAAATTGCGACATCCGATTTGAAACTTCATTTGCCACATCATAAATATAAAGTTGTGCAAATATTGGAGCATTGTCATTAGAACGTAACAGAGATCCCATAAGATGATGACAATGACCATTTATCTTAAAAACATACAGGCCAGACTGACGATTAACTGATTGATCAATATTTACTCTCATGGATGTAAAAGCAAACATAGAGTTGTAGGCACGAATACTTCTGCGGAACATTTTGGATCTCTGACCAAATACATTATTCAGCAAGTCATCAAGAGGATGAGGTGTTGGTGGTGGTCGTGGAAGCTTAATTTTTCCACCAAGACAATAAAGAGAGAATCTCGGATTGCACTAGCTTGAATTTGCGAGATGCTCACTGAGCCAAAAAAGTGTCATGCAATGACAACACTTGAATGTTTTGTTCCCAAAGTCAATGTAGTCATGCGGAATTCCTGGGCATGAAAATTTTGTGTGAAATGCGGCTATAAATACATTGGAATAAAATTTACAGACAAATTAAAAATAAGCAAAATAAATATTGAACGAACTTCCTCTCTTTCTTTGATATGAAGCCTGCCCAGTTGGTTGGTGGTCATTGATAAAAGACCTAAGATCATGATTGAAAGAGGTTGACTCTGATGCAACATGATCTTGAACGAACAATAGAGACAATGAATTTGATGTGCAAGATTGATTGCTTGTTATAGAAGGCAAGCAATGATTATGTTGATTCTGAGGGGATAGTGACGCATTAGAGGAAGAAGCCTCACCGTGATATAATAAAAAGCTCTGAGTATTAGCGGGGAAAGGATTATAATTCTGGTTAAACCTTAAAGATTGTGTTGGCACACCAAATGAGCATGAAGGAGCTTCATTCTCTAGTTGTGGCGTGTTAAATGAACAATCTTCTTCATTAGAAAATATACGTGATCCTTGTAAGCGTTGTCATTGGCTAGTCATTAGTGCATGTATTGAAACTGGAGGGATAAAATATAACAAAAATAATTAATAT
The DNA here is from genome assembly GCA_025169955.1 of Salix arbutifolia. Classification (NCBI taxonomy): domain Eukaryota; kingdom Viridiplantae; phylum Streptophyta; class Magnoliopsida; order Malpighiales; family Salicaceae; genus Salix; species Salix arbutifolia. The sequence goes on along the minus strand of CM045916.1, from coordinate 2,944,867 downwards.
GAAATGGACAATAGAACTAATTTTATTTTCAAGAAGCACAAAGATAAAGGCAATGAGCATTGCAGAATGGTGAGTGAAGCTATTTATTGATATGAGAATGAAATAGACAATCATTTGAGTTGTTAATGCAATAAATTATTGAAGGTGGTGCACAACGATGATATAAATTTTAAGCAACTAAAGATATTTGTTGATCATTTGTAAATATAGAAGCATTTGTTTGTGTGTTGTAAACAATTTGACTATTTCGTAGGAAGACATTGGATAGGTACCAAAATTATATATATGGTATTTACCATTGTTTTATGATTTCTTAGAGTTAAAGCAATGCGTAATATAATTCAAATTATAAAATTTTTGGAACAATTGATGCATCACAATTTGAGAATGTTAAAGCGGTTGATAATAATTTCAAGCAATTTGCAGGAATAAATTATTTGAAGCTAACATCAAGCGAATAAATTGACAAAGAATGGGTGGCAATGAAAAAAAAAGGAAATTGCAGCAAAAGATAACAAAGTCAAAACAACCAATGTGTTTGATGGAGTAGTAAAGCTTAGAAAAATACGTGAAGGCAATAATAAAACATATTAAAGCAAGAGGAATGCAAATATCGAAGGCAAATATAATTAAGTTGAAGAAATACCAGGAAAGTAATTATAGTAATATCTGATCGCACTAAGTAACTTGAACAACCCAAAATCAACTGTAGCTGATAATTTAATAAGATAGAGAGAAAAAAATGTATCAATGTATCAATTTAAAAATTTGGCAACAAACTGATAAACAAAATTGAGCAAACCATAACGACAACGAAGAAGCAGCTCGACTGCAGTAGCCGACAAATAGCCAACACCAAGCAAAAAGTGTTAATGATGAAATGATCTGTCAAACAAAAAATAGGAAAACTAATGAAAAGGCATTAACAGAAGTGCAGCAATTGCAACAGGATGACTATTTGGAACATAGATGGAATGAAAAATGGAAAACGACACACAAAATAGGGCAAGACAGAGTAAGTAATTGCATTGAAGCAACAAAACTTGTTGACCCCATCATACAACAATGCACAAAAAATAAATACTTCAATTTCTAACATATAAAAATGTGCACACCCTAAGATAATTATGTAAGGAAAAATTGAGAACGAATAATAATATAAAAAAATACTAATTTAGCCAACATATGGAACTGAAAAATGAAACCAGCAAGAAAAAACGAAATTAGGAGGAATCGAAACAGAAATTGCTCTCTGAACCAACAAAGTAAATATCCAATAAAAAATTGAAGCAGAAACTAAAAATAGTAATGTAAACTCAAATTAACATCCATCGCATAAACAAATTTAACAGAATCAAAGCAACTTCAAAGGCATCAACAATAAAACAACAATCTAATTGATAATCTATATCACAAATTGAAAACAGCTAAAGAAATTGAAAAAACAATTAATGCAAAAAAAAATTAGAATACTTACACCGGAATTGATCTTTAACCTAAGAAATTAGCTATCAAATAAGCAATTGAAATAAGAAACTGAAAATAAACCTCAACTCCAAAGGTATCAACAGTAAAATAGCAATCTAATTGATAATCTAAATTAGAAACTGAAAGCAGCAACATAAAATTGATGAATAAATTTTTAAGGATTTTTTTAAAAACAATTGAAGCGAAATTGTTTTTAACCTAAAAAAAGTAGCCATGTAATCAGCAATGGGAAAAAAATGACAGCAGCAATATAGGAAAAAACATTAAAAATAATTAAAGCAAATGGAAAGGCATCAACAACAAAGCAGTAATTAAATATGTAACTAAAAGCTAAAAATTGCAATCAGCAGCATGAAAATGAGCAACAATTTTTTTAAACAAATTAAGACAATCGAACTGAAATTGTTCTTAACGGCTACAAAACAGCCATCCAATTAGCAATTGAAATAACAAACATCAACATCTTCATGGAAAGCATCAACATTAATATGAACTAACCAATTTTTTGCATGAAAAAATCAAAGCTACGAAATAGAATTTGCTCTTCAAACCAACAAAATAGCTATCAGATAAAAAATCGAAGCAGAAACTAAAAATGGTAATATGAACTGGAATCAACATCAATTGCAAGAACAAATCTAACACAAACAAAGCAACTTTAAAGGCACTAATAACAAAACAATCTAACCGGCAGAAACTGAAAATAGTAATATAAACTCAAATTAACATCCATCGCACAAACAAATCTAACACAATCAAAGCAACTTCAAAGGCATCAACAATAAAAAAGCAGTGTAACTGGTAATTTAAAGTAGAAATTGAAAGCAACAACATAAATTGAAAAAACAATCAGCGGGGAAAATTTTTAAAACTCTTTCATCGAAAGTGATCTATAACCTAACAAATCAGCTATCAAATAAGTAATTGAAATAAGAAATTGAAAATAAACTTCAACTTCAAAGGTATCAAGAGCAAAACAACAATTAAACCGACAATTAAATAGACAATTTTTTTTTATGTTTTTAGATCAATTGTTCTTAACGACAACAAAACAGCCATCCAATTAGCAATTGAAATAATAAACATCAACATCTTCATGGAAAGCATCAACATTAACATGAGCCACCAATTTTTTGCATGAAAAAATCAAAGCGACGAAATAGAATTTGCTATTCAATCCAACAAAATAGCTATCAAATAAAAAATTGAAGCAGGAACTAAAAATGGTAATATGAACTGCAATCAACATCAATTGCAGGAACAAATCTAACACAATCAAAGCAACTTTAAAGGCACTAATAACAAAACAATCTTATCGGCAAAAACTGAAAATAGTAATATAAACTCAAATTAACATCCATCGCACAAACAAATCTAACACAATCAAAGCAAATTCAAAGGCATCAATAATAAAACAGCAGTGTAACTGGTAATTTAAATTAGAAACTAAAAGCAGCAACATAAAACTGAAAAAACAATTAGCGGGAAAAAATTTCAGAACACTTTCACCGAAATTGATCTATAACCTAACAAATCAGCTATCAAATAAGTAATTGAAATAAGAAATTGAAAATAAACTTCAACTTCAAAGGTATCAAGAGCAAAACAACAATTAAACCGACAATTAAAATTACCAACTGAAAGCAGCAACATAAAACTGATAAATAATATTTGAAGAGTGTTAATGATGAAATGATTTGTCACACAAAAAATAAGAAAACCAATTAAAAGGCATCAATAGAACTGTAACAATTGCAACAGGATGACCATTCAGAACATAGATGGAATGAAAAATGGAAGAAACACAGAATAGGGCAAGACAGAGTAAGTAATTGCATTGGAGTAGCAAAACTTGTTTATCCCATCATACAACAATGCAAGCTCAACATGGCCAATGATATTGTTAACGAAATCATGGCCAATGATATTGAGTCATGGAAGCCAAACAAACTATGTAAGCTGAACATGCAACAGAGGGAAAAGAAAGAACTTACCGTCAATGGAGGAATCAATGGCTGAGGACTGTGACGAAAAAAGCTTGAGGCACACAGAGAAAGTGACAAATAACTAAAGAAATGTGACACAAAAAGTAGAACGAAGCAAAAGCAGAAATGTGATGAATGGGAATTCGGAGCAAAAACGAAAGAATTAATTGTATGGACAACAAAGCTGACGTCGATTTTACAAACAATTGTGCAAAAGTTGGCATGAAAGTGTATGTGCTGGCTTCAATTTCCAGTTGTGAAGGACTTTAGGCGTCGTCGAATGCAGTTAGCGACAAAACATATTAATGAGTTTGCAGGATGAGCTGTTTTTTTCTTTCTCGAAGCCACAATTAATGATGATATGCATTAAATAGTCCTCTGGCAAAGTGAAAGTTTATTTTGAATTTGTAACCGGCGTAAACTCTGCATCCCTTGAAGAAGCCGCGCATGCTGTCGTGTGTCTGCAATTTTAGAAGTTGCTCACTCTGTTTCAATCAACGTAGCGCCTCTGTGAAATTAGCAAAGAAGCAGTGCAATCCCGCGTGTAGCTCCTCAATTGCAGAAACAGCAGTGCATATCTGCGTGAAACTTTTAATTTTCAAAAATAGCAGTGCAGTCAAATGTGGAAATTTCAAAACGCAATGCATGGGCCAAAATTGCATATCACGCAGCTGCTTTTTTCTCTCCTTTTTACAGTGCAATTCACGCAGCCTGAATCTCTATTTTTGAGGTTTTTAATATACAGAAACAACAGTGCGTGTACCATTTCCGTGTGAAATGTTGATCTTTGAAAAGGCAGCGCAACTGTTGATTTTTGAAAAGGCACTGCACTGTCTTAAATTGTAAATCACGCAGCGTTAAATTGTCTCTCGTTTTACAGTGTAATTCACGTAGCGTCAAAGCCGTTGCAAGCAGTAGTGTATTCAGCGCCTCTAAAGCAGCAACCGATTTTAATTTGAAGAGGCAGCGCACCCCCATACATTGTTAACAGCTGATCATGCATCCCAGTCCACAGTGGCTCTGGGTGTGCATAAGCAGTGGCAAACCGAGCTGTTTTAGCTCTTTTACTAACAACCCCTTAAATAAATTAAAAAAATTATTATATAACCCATAAGGAAACCTAAAAATAAAGGAAAAGTAATAAATTCTTAAACAAACTAGGAAAAAAAGTTCCAAATAAATTTGAAAATAATAATAAAAGATTTCTAAATAAAATACAAAAAAAAAATGGTAACTTAAAGGAATTGCAAGAAGACCTTTTATAATATCTAATTGTCGTCAGGTTTTAACCTTGTATGAAAAAAAAACCTCTAGAATCTCCTCAGAAATATTTGGTCTAGTGCAATGGTTGGGTCAAAATCTTCACAATACTCATCTTAATCTATCTCACTACAAACAGGATCACTAAATTCTCTACATTTTTCATCTCTATTAAAAAGTTGCATCCTTTATCCATACATTAGAAACGGGTTATCAAAATTTATTATGGATCTGTAATAAAAAAAACAAATCCTAAATAAATTTTGAAAAATAATAAAAGAGTTTTAATCCAAATAAAAAATCCTAAACCAACTAAAAAACATAGAAAAACTTAAATAGTAAGTTCTAGGAGATATTGAAGGACCTTACCATTTTTTTTATTGTTGTGGAATCTTAACCCAATGTAAAACAATATATCTATAATTGCTTAGAATAATTACAGTTTAATCCAATAATTGGATTGAATATTATTCTCAATAAGATAAAACTATGTATTAAAAAAAATTCTTACATCAATTAGGCCTAGAAGACAACATATCGTCTTCCTAGACAAACATATATATATATATATATATATATATATGATGGTGGACAATAATGTTTTGTTTGCTCTTAATAAAAAACACATGGATGTGGCTTTGGATGCCCATGCTCCTTGATTTTTTTATTGGCGTAAGTGTTGCTTGACACTTTTCTTGGATATTCCTATATATTGTTTTTTTATATTATTTATTTAGTGTTTTTACTAAAATAATATCTTTAAAAATATTTACTATTTAAAATAATATTTAATTTAGTGTTCAATTTTACCATTTTTAAAAAAGACAATAACTAATGCAATTGATTTTTTAAGAGAAAAAACCCCTATTTTTAGGATAATATCATCAATTTGTTTATGAATAATTTTGTGCTACCCTTATTAATATTGAATGAGAATAAAATATCTATTTTTATTGATTTTTTATATAATATTTGTTTAAATGACTAATTTTGATCAAGAGATTGATTTGTCAACTTATGGAAAAACAAGGTGTGACGCCCCCAGCTTCCTTGCCAGTTACCTAACTGGCGTGACCAGGTTCGCCACACTGTTGGGACTAAGTCCCCTATTTCCTCCATCATAAACCACAAAATACATAGATAACTACATTGTTGAAAACGTACGGGATAATTTACAACATCCTTAGAACAATTCTATAATTTACAACATCCTTAGAACAATTCTATAATTTACAAAATACTCAAAATGCCTAGATATTTAATTTACAAATTTGGCTCGTACCCTTTTTTTTTCCACAAAAGATACTCCTATTTTTATCAGTGACACATGAGCCTCTTTTAGCGAGAACCGGTAGCATCCTCGATCAGCTTAACCTTACCCTTGCCTGAAAAACACACAAATACAATAACAGAATGAGTCAAAGCTCAGTAAGTAGGGTGATGCACATGATATGCAATGCTATTGTGTTTTCCCATATTTTCATCTATTTTTTAATCCGGGTACCCTAGGTATATGCAAGTCCGTGCGTACTATCACTCGGTGATCATGTTATCACCTACTGCTCTATTACTTTCTCTCAGTGATCTCAATATCACCTATTGCTCGCAACGGCATTATCCCTCGTTGTAGCACACAGTTAGTGGAATTATCCCTCGCTTAACGGTGTTAGTAAATAGAGCTCGCACTATGGATTTCTTGCTATTACCCATTCCACTCAATTCGGTTATCAAACCGTGTCAATTCAAGACTCAATGATTTCTCTCAAATTAATTTCCCCCAATGCACGTGATGCACGTGATGACATGTTTAATCATATTCAAACAAACTCGGGTACCAATTCTTATTTCTCAACCATACTCACGGTCCAACTCAAACTCGGGATTCACCCATCGTTCACATACCAATCATGGTACTCATAGCGGGAACACAACCTCCGCTCATTAATATTGTTCATTAATTCCAGTAATATTAAGATCTAATTATTTCCATTATTAAGAGAATAAATTTATTTATTTATGTATTATTATTTATTTATTTATTTATATATATATATATTTTTTTTCTCTTTCAAGCCCATATGTTTTAGGTTAAGTCCATGGGTTTATTTCATGCCCACATTCATCTAAATCTAAGCCCACTTAATTTTACAAATATTTTTTTCTTTTCTTTTCAGCAATAATATGCCTACATAACCCATACCAATTTGGCCATAATTCCTTACATATATATCTAAAAATTACGAAAGTTTAAGGAGAAATAGTAGACATATAGATCAACAAATTTCCTTCTTTGTATTTTTCCTAACAATCACTCTAAAATCTCGAAATAATTCACACACAATTTCGGACAGAAAATATTTTTCCAGCAGGTATCCATTTGAGCAACCCACGCCATATCAGTCATAACTCCATGTCTATTTTTCTAAAAATCACGAAATTTCACAGGGATGTAGTAGACATATATATACACAACTTTCATGCTTTGAATTTGTCTTAAAACTCACTCCAAGATCCCGAAATAATTCACACACAATTTCGGGTTTTTCCATCCCTAAAAGAAATTCAGAATTTTCACACCAAACACACTTTTCATCATGCATGCTTAACCATCCATCATCAACATCAAGAGTCAAAATCATTAGAAAACCATCATAATCACATTTGAAATTAATTAAACAACTCATAAAAATGGAAAGTATAAACAAACAAAAATAAAATGAAACCTACTTACCTTAGATTAAGTTTCCCTAAAATCTTTTTAGCTTTTTCCTTTCTTTTCCCTTCTTCTTCTTCCCTTTTTCCTTTCTCTTTCACTCTTTTTTTTTTCTTTTTGTAAATTTACGGGATGCATAACAAAATGCCTCCTTCTCCCACATATTTGCTTTCCTTAAATTTCTTTTACATTTCATGCTTATGCCATGTGTCAATGAGTTATGGTGAAATGCAAAGTTAAATTAGGCTTAAATTGTGATGGATTTCAAGGCAATTCATTTAGGTATATATATTGTTTTATTATTATTATTATTGTTATTTTTGGCTATCATCAATTTACATACTATAATTTATACTTATTACATATACAAAGGATTTACTAATTAATTCATCTAAAATTATTTTTCCTAAATATTTACGTACATTAAATAAATCCCAACAATCACGTACATAAACGCCAATTACGTACATACCATATATTCTAGTACATATTTTTACCTGGTTACAGATTGTCACGTACGTACCCTATATACTATATACTTACGTACGAATATAATTATCCCGATCAGTACACTTATACGGTTACGAATTTTACGCTAGTTACACAAGGACTGTAATGTATTTTTGTCATGGTTATCAAAATCGCGAGTTAACTCGTAAAGTCATACGATTTTGCGAGTCAACTCATCAAACCTTGTTAACTAGGGTAGAAAACTTGATCTTGATCAAACTCGGTCAAAATTATAAAATCATACCAGAACGGTCTGATTTTATGATCCTGCTAATTTTATTGAATGTATGTGCCGTCGCTTCAAAATTTTAAGCCTGCCGCAGCCCCCCCCCCCCCCCCCCCTCTCTCTATATATATATATCATGGAATCACTCTTGAAAATCAATAATATTAACTTTAAAATTTATACTTAAAAGTTTTGAAAAAATATTTTTTTTATTTTTTACTTTCAATTAAATTTTTTTGATGTTTTTAAATCATTTTTATATCCTGATGTTGAAATAATTTATTGGAGTTGGAGCTAGTACTAGCAATACCAGTGGTGGTACCAGTACTAGTATTGATAATCCTTTCAATAATAATGTTTTTGATGAATGTATTAAAAATAACGAGGAAAATGACGGTCATGACTCATGAGACTGATTTTAATTTATATAGCACATCAATAAAATATTTATGTTAAATCTGTTAGTTTTTACCTAATGAAATTCTATGGACGTAATTATTTTGTAATGTATTTTTAAGTTATTTTGAATCATGTATGAACCTTAACTAATAAAATTTTATGGCCATAATTATATTGTATTGTATTCAAAAATATTTTACTTACGATTTTATGATTTTTCTACTTACACGATTTTAGCTGTGATTTTACGATTTTTGTACGGAAAAATTCAGGTACAATTTTATGATTTTACGATCCGAGTTTCCGAAGCCACTTCCATTTCGTGTCAAAATCGCGATTTTGACAACCATGGTTTTTGCCCCTTTCTCGTAACTTCCTATCTGAATCATTATGATGTCAAACAACGTGGAAACTCTCTCTAGCTAAAAACTCCATCCTGGACGAAACTCATTATTTGTTGCTTTGTTCAGCCGAAATCTATTTCCTTGGGCCATTGATGCAAAGTCATATTCATCATCACCTATATCTGCATTATCATCAACAAACTTATCAATATTAATGTTAACATTCCATACATATTTGACGATCAACCCTAGTAATTTATTGCTTCATCGAATCCATGTCATCTTTCAGCTCCTTGATCACTTTAACCAAAAGTTTAAGTTTTTGGCTAAAAATTTGTATTTGGAAAGTATCTTTAACATTTGGTGTCATATACTCGTTATTTTCAGATATATTTAAATCTATAAAAATGAATTATAACACAAAATATATCCTCGTAACTCCCGTGCTTTACATATATTAAAAAAATTTCATTCTAATATGCTTACTATACCTTTTAGCTTTCAACTTTTTTTTTTGTTCTATTAGAATTAAAAATCAACAAATCAAAGTCAATAGATTTTGAAATGCAATATAATTATAAATTTAAACTCAAGAATCAATAAATATATCAAAAACAAGCAAAATAAAACTATTATTATGATTTCACGAGTAATAAAGCAAATTTGTATGAAATATGGACAATATAAAAACTTAAAATGAAACATAATAAAAAAAAGCTAATGAAAATATATATTTGACTCTCAAATAACCTAAATATAATATAGATAATTTGAATATCTCAAAACAAACAATAATAAATAAATTCTTGTAACTCGATACAAATCTGACATGTTGTGTAATTTTAAACATTAGAATTAAAACCCAAACCTAACAATATTGAAATAACCTTAAATTTAATATGCAATTCTTTTTATTTGGTATAACAACATATCTTAGTTATTTTATTTATGTTTACTTATAAAAAACTCATATACAATCACTTTACACCATATCAAATCCCAATTTAAAATCTCGAAAAACAATATTAAAATAAACCTAAATTTTAATCTAAATATCCGATATTTAATGGTGACAACACCTCACCTCATGAAGGTACATGTATCATAATTTTTCCACTTCACCTAGACACCATATAACACCTCCCCTCCAAAAAAGAAAAGAAAAGAAAAGAAAAGAAAAAAGCAGCAAAGAAAACAAATGGCGGCGGCAGCAGCAGCAGCAGCCTCTTCTCTAACAACACCAAAACTCACCTTCCCATCTCTCCAATCCCTCTACAGAAAACTCCCCCTTTCCTTCCCTCTCTCCCTCTCCTCATCATCCTCCCTCCCTCTCCCCAAAACCCTAACCACCACCACTTCCCTCGCCTCCCGCCGTCCTCTCTCTCACCACCGCCGCCGCCATCTCACTACTCGCGCGGAGGCCGAAAACGGCGCTGAAGCTTCCCGCCACTATGATTTCGACCTCTTCACTATCGGTGCTGGAAGTGGAGGAGTCCGCGCTTCCCGCTTCGCAGCCAATTTCGGCGCTTCTGTTGCCGTATGTGAGCTTCCGTTCTCCACTGTCTCTTCGGAGACAACTGGAGGCGTAGGCGGCACGTAAGTAGGGACACGTGGTTGAGAGCTTGATTTGCCAACTTTAATTGAACAGAAGAAAATAAGAATTCAGTCGAATTATGTTATATATTTATTTTGTAATATATATAATGCAGGTGTGTACTTCGTGGATGTGTACCGAAGAAACTGCTTGTTTATGCGTCGAAATATGCTCATGAATTTGACGAGAGTCGCGGTTTTGGATGGAAGTATGACAGTGACCCACTTCATGACTGGGATACTTTGATGGCTAACAAAAATGCTGAGTTGCAGCGCCTGACCGGTATTTACAAGAACATTCTCAATAACGCTGGTGTCACTTTAATTGAAGGCCGCGGGAAGGTAAACTAATGCTTTGAATCCGTACAAGTTTGTGTAGTTTTGCTTTACATGCTGTTTGGAAATAGGATTTGAGTAGAAATGAAATTCTAGTGTTTGAAAAATCTCTAATTTCAACGCCATTTATGCAATTCTAGTGTTTGGAAAGCTTTAAGCAACTAAACGAATTTCGCAACCAATTGAAATTAGAGATTTTTTTAGCTTGCTTCAAAATTGACCCATCGAAACTAATTCCACTAACACCCGCTTCACATATGCTTGGATAAGTTTTTTAGGGCCGAGGGAAGCTGGGTAAATGATGTATTTTCACTAATTCAAGTCCAATGGATTTGACAATTTTAAAACTTATTCCAAACCAAAGAATTCAATTAGCAAATCAAATAAATTCATTCTACTTAAATAGTTGATATCAATTTTAGTGTAGAATTGGTCCCAAACATGCTATTAATGTTTTTGCAGGTGTTTAGTTTATATTAGTTAATGTATGCAGATTGTGGACCCACACACAGTTGATGTTGATGGAAAGCTCTATTCTGCACGGCACATACTTATTTCTGTTGGAGGACGCCCGTACATTCCTGATATTCCTGGGAGTGAATATGTGATTGATTCTGATGCTGCACTTGATTTGCCATCTAAGCCAAAGAAAATTGCCATAGTTGGTGGAGGGTATATTGCGTTAGAATTTGCTGGAATTTTCAATGGCTTGAAGAGTGATGTTCATGTATTTATAAGGCAGAAAAAAGTATTAAGGGGATTTGATGAAGAGGTGATGAATTGTTAGTGATCCTAGTTGCTTACTGGATACATGCTTGCATTTGCCTCACAATTAATCGGTCTTTGTATTTTCCTGTAGATCAGAGATTTTGTTGCAGAACAGATGTCTCTAAGAGGAATTGAGTTGCATACAGAGGAATCACCTCAGGCTATTATTAAGTCAGCTGATGGTTCATTATCACTGAAGACCAACAAAGGAACATTTGAAGGCTTCTCACATGTCATGTTTGCCACTGGACGTCGGCCTAATACAAAGGTTTGAGATTTCATTTCTGTGATTGCTTCCCTCATAGCCAATTTTAGCTGTCTCAAGGCTACTAGTTAAAACCTGGCATTGATGCGACTCCTACTATAGATCCACTCTGACAGAAAAATTCAAACTTCAAACCACTCCATCTGTGAAGTATTCTTAGGGTGTCTTTGATTGTGAAAAATATAACACTCGAGTAAAGTCACTTGATGATTCATCCTCAAATAACTTTATTTCTGTGCTTGACATTGAAGGGTTGAATAGATGTAATGCCCACTTGTTATGATTGCAGAACTTGGGACTGGAGAGTGTGGGGGTAAAAATGACCAACAATGGAGCAATAGAGGTAGTACACTGACTGTTTCAGACCTTTTTTTGCTTGCTCTCGTTTCATTTTTCCTCAATAATTTCTCATTTTCTCCAGGTTGATGAATACTCGTGCACTTCAGTCCCTTCCATTTGGGCAGTTGGAGATGTTACAGATAGGATAAATCTGACTCCTGTTGCTTTGATGGAAGGTGGGGCATTGGCAAAAACTCTCTTTCAGAATGAGCCAACAAAACCTGATTATAGGTACCACCAGTAGTGCAATTGATGTTTTTCTACTTCTGGGTACAATCTGATTTCATAAAGATCAGTTCTATAAGTTTATACCCACTGGTGATTGTGGTAACTTTTTGGCTGGATTAAATGTTAAACTTCCAAGTTATTAACATGGAAAAAAATTCTTATACTTGCAAAATCCATGGATTCACAAATTGATGGCTTTGCAATTCTGAATACAATATTATTTGAGAATGATCATCTTTATAAGTTTATTTTCACTTGTACTTGTGGTAACATTTATAGTGGATCAAATGTTAAACCTTCCAAGTTATTAACATGGAAACAATCGCTTAAACTTGAGAAATCTATGCATGCACATTCATTGTGTATTTCACAAGTGGAAATTTAATTTTACTAGTAGTAACTACTAACCGCTGAAAGACAATGGATATTTTAATTGCTAAGTAGTATGATCAGGAAGGTTTAGGATTTAATGAATAAAGGGTTACTTAGATACTTTATATGAAGTCAGAATGAGGGGACCTTTAAAAACTTTCAAGGTGGAAAAATTTGGCTGACCTCCTCCTTGACCAGGAAGGTTTAGGATTTTATGAATAAAGGGTTACTTAGATATTTTATAGCTATGAGGACAAGCTCATGACCTTTTTTTTTTTTTTTATAGAGCTGTTCCATCTGCTGTGTTTTCTCAGCCTCCAATTGGACAAGTTGGTCTTACGGAAGAACAGGTGATGGTTGTTTTATTGAGTAAAAGAGCAAAAAGGAGTCTTGTGGTTTCAGCTATTTGCACCTCAATGACAGGTGTTAGGGTTTTTGCACTTCAGTTTCAAGTGGTTAATTTGTTAGCATTTGTGAAGAGCCATTATTCCGTTAGTTTTGGGATAGAGTGGCACAGAGTGGTTCAATGAATCAAAGGTTTAACAGGTTGCCACCTCTTCACTCAACTAATGATACTAAACCTCTAGCTGCTGCTAGTGGTATTTTTGTAATTGAGAGTCCTCTTGAGTGCAAAACTTTGGACATCTGTAATTGAAGTGCAAATGGCTGAAACACATGGTACTTCCTTTTTTAATAAATTTTCCTACTTCATTTGTAATAGATGAGATTGATTTCTTGAAAGGATTGTTGCAGGCTACAAAAAAGTACGGTGATATTGATGTCTTCACAGCTAATTTCAGGCCTTTGAAGGCTACTCTCTCAGGGCTTCCAGATCGGGTCTTCATGAAACTAATTGTCTGTGCTAAGACAAACAAAGTTCTTGGGTTGAACATGTGTGGAGAAGATTCACCTGAAATTGTGCAGGTTTTTTTCTTGGTGCTAGTTAATGGTTATGTTCTTAGTGAAGTTGATTTACAAGTTCCATAACTCCTATGGTTCTTGAATCTTTGAACTTGCAGGGATTTGCAGTTGCAATCAAAGCTGGCTTGACCAAGGAAGACTTTGATTCCACAGTAGGTATTCACCCAACAGCAGCTGAGGAATTTGTTACAATGAGGACTCCTACTAGAAAGATTCGAGAGCATCCTCCAGCAGAGGTTTGTTGAAAGCGAAGACCTTTTATATCATTGTTAATGTGCTTTCTATCTTGTTAACAATTTTTGAAACAACTTAACAACTTAACAATGCTGTGTCCAGAACACACTTTCCGGTTCCTGGTCAAATTTTTGTGGCCGCACACTTTGCTGTAAAACCAGTTATCTTTACTTCAGATTAAACTGGTATAAACTAGTTATGTTTTAACATCTCTGGCATAAACTGGTATCTGCTCATTTTAAGCCTCTGATGACCTTCTCTTTAGTTTAACTTTATTTTATGTGATTTTTAACATGCGATCGTTGTATTTAATTGTTGTGAATTGGCTGTGTACACCATCAGGGGAAGACAGATCATGATGTTAAAGCAGCAGCAGGGGTTTAGTGTGGATTTACTGCTCCATGGTAGCCTTTTAAAGGTTTGAATGCTTCTCACTACTTCTATTGACAAAGTATAGTTTGCAGCTATTTTACTTGAAGAAAATATAGAATGGAACTATTTCGTTGCATTCTACTCAGTCATGAAACTCTCTTTTACTGCATTTGGTGTTTCAACAAGGACCATATGTCACTTAGATTATTCTGTCATGAGCAGGCATTTTTTGGAGTCTAATGTAGGATTACTCGGTAGTTAGTAGATGCAAGTGAAGATGAGACTGGTATGTGGTGCCTTGGGAGTCATCTCTTAAATCTCGTCGTTGGTAAAATTTTAATAAAAATTAATCAGTAACCAGTAGGATATACTTTTGTATCATCACAAGGTAAAAGCTCCTTGAGCTTCTCCCACAACAATAATAAACTGATTATTCCCTTCAGCATTACTGAATATCTCAACCAACTGGGCAGGCAGTCACTCCGGAAAATAGCTGGCAAAATATCTGCTTGTAGAGTAGCCAAGGAATGTTCGGATGTTGATATCTGATTACAGACTCCATTCGAAGCGTAAATGGTGGAAGTTGATGGTGAAACATAAGCATACGATTCAAAAGGTTTCGAACGGAATAACAATCACAAGGCAGCTTAGTTTTTGCTCTTACAAATGTGGAAATGAGTGGGGAATTTCAATATGAGATTAATGATACATTGCAGGAAATCTGTTTCCCTGTTTTACCCCCCCTTTGTTTCATTTTGTTTGTATACTGAAACAGTATATGTTTGAGATAATTTAAGGATGTATAATTTCATCTCGCCGGACCTTGTGGGGGAAAAGAAAGTAGAAAGTACTAACATGGGAGCAGATCACTGGAATTGAAGCCAGACAGAGCTGAACTTGCGAATTTCATCTCCCCTCCGTCTGTTTTCTCTCCCGTACCTTGTGGGGAAAGTAAATTCCAGCATGGGAGCAGATCAATGGAGTTGAAGCCAGACAAAGCTGAACTTTCTAATCAATTTCGAACACAAGCAAAATAAGGAGAATTATCGAGAAAGTTTGGATGATTTCTTCAACCAAATTGTCACCTCAAACATGAAACATGAGTTGCATCTGATTGATTAATTAGAGGGGAAAAAGATATCAAGTTAATCTTTGGAAGGTTATATCAAAGTAGTTAGTATGGAGGAGAAAAGTAATCACCGTCGGGCCATTGTTTGCCAAAGATAATGAAAATTGCTAAGGTAGTTTGGTTATTGTTTTGGAAATGAAGAAATGAGGATAATAAAGAAAAGAGAATAAACATGTTTTGTCAAAGAGAATGTTATAAAAATAAATAAATAAATTATTTTTAGAGTAAATTTTAACTTCATAGAAGGGATAGAAGGTAGAAGATGTATGTAAAACACTTTAATTTCAAAATTGGTCAACTAAGGTATTTAGGTATGTAAATAATTATTAGTATAGTTTTAAAATTTGATTAAGAGTTTGACTTAAAATAAGGTCATGTTTGGGAGTGTCAACTGTAATTTTTTATAAAGTATCAAAATGATGTTTCTACAAAAGAACATTTCTTTTAAAAAAATCAATGTGCTTCTTACTTTAGTTTTATCCAAAGTTGACATGAGTTTTTGATAGAATTAGGCTAGGTTAATCATTTTTTAATTTCTTAAACCTGAATTGACTAAGGCCCAGGTTAACTAGTTTATGGATTGACATGATAGGTTCATCAAAGTCTAATAACTTGAATTATTATATTGTTTTTAATTCCAAGACTTAATATAATTTAAAATAATATATATATATATATATGAACATATAAGTTTGGCAATAATATATTAATTCTAACATGTAGTGCCAAGGTTGGAATGATGTGGGTGTCTAGATTGGAAGAGTCAATCTGGGTCAATTTTTATTTTTTAAAAAGATTTAAATGACATTGTTTGATCAAAAAGATTTAAAAAAAAAATCAATGATTGTTTTACCTTAGCTTTTACCCCGGGTTTGGGTTTTTTAACAAGTTTGGTTAGGTCAATCCTTTCTTATTTATTAAACCTGGATTGGTCTAGGTCCAAGTCGACTAGCAAGATTGTTATAAGTTTTATAATTAGTTATTATATTATTATTAATTTTAATATTCAATATAAGCTAAAATAAAAAATAATATCAAATTGTTTTTTTAATATATAAGTTTGATAGTAATATATATTAAAGATAAAATAGACTTTCAAACTTGTCAATCATTAACCTAACATGATACGTAAATAATATACATCACTACCAAATATAATTTTATTTGTCTTCTATTCTATATTGTTTTAAATATGTTTGTCTATTATGTTTCATAATAGTAACCAAACACTACTTTAAGACCTATATTAGTTACACAACTTGTATAACTAACTAGCTTTTATTTTTGGTGATCGAAGAAACTATAATAAATTGAAGTTAAAAATAAAATTTAAAATTTAAAAACTTCCCTTCTATTATATGCTGATGGGGAAAATATTTTTTAAAAAATAAATAATTTTAGCTTTTTAGGTCAAGTCTACACCACTAGCCTTCTAGCTTATAAGTCTAGGATTTTAAGCTTACACCCGACATTGATCCATGCTGTCCAATTCTATCACAAAACACTTTTCTATGCATTTTTCCTAGGTTCCTTAGAATTATGCACACAAACTTTTCTTGCTCATAAAAGTCTTCCCATGTAGAGTAGACACCATTTTCTTTGTCAATGACATTGCTCATAATTAACATTTTCATTTATAACAAGCATGTCACAACAACCATGACATGATATAATAATAAATGATCTAACTAACCAATGGTAACACATTAATTTCTTCATCAATGATTCACTCTTCCTTTCCATGAAGAAAAAGAGTAATAAAAATATTAGAGAGCATTAAATTCATAGAACCAAGTTTTTGTTGTGTTGAATCTATATAATTTTAATGGAAAAAACTTGAACTTTTTTACTTTATAGTTCAAGGGATATTTATAGCTTTTGAACCTTATCTTTTCCATGAGTTAAAGAGGGGCAGGAGAATAGTTTTACCATGATAACATTTATGAGTGAATAATATTTCTTATAAATGCATTAACAAAGATTAATATCTTTTACACATGTATTAATGAGAAAAAATATCTCACACGCATTCATGAGAGAGATTTTCCATTCATGAGAGAGATTTCTCGTAGAGATATATTAAAGAAGAGAAGTAAATTGACTCAAAAACACTCATTGGTTCTAAGAGCATCAGGTCATGATATAAGCTAAAAAAAGGATAAGGGTCCAAAAAAACTAGACACACCTTTAAAGACTAGGCTCAGGAGCATCGTCTGAACCCAAATGGAGGCTAGGCATTCACCCAACACCTAGGATCAGGTGTTCTCCCAAGTTCAAGCTCACTGTTTGGACTCTAGTACTCTACCTGAGCCTACAAGATATTTGAATATAGACCTACCAATTGAGCCATGATTATTTTGACTTTTAGACTGGAAAAGACAAAATCTTGATTCATAAACAATAATCTCATTAGTGAAGTTCAATAATAGTCTATCATTATATGTCAGTTAAAGGGATGTGGATTTTATTGGTGTAAGTCCTCAAATAATATCAAACATGCATATCTGATGTGTAAATTTACACAAATAACATAATTATGATGCATCTAAATAAAATATCTAATGTAAAAGTGTTTTTCTATATACTTTATTGCAATTATAATAGCAAGGAATCAATCTATTTATTTGATTGATATAATCACCAATATAGAATCATAAATGCATTACTGACAAAATAAGTTGAAATTTATATTTGTTAACTTATAAATTGAAACTTAGATAATGTTGGTATACATTTTGCAAATTGATATATATATATATATATATATCTATATATATATATATTCACTTAATATATACAAGCATGCTTGCTTAGAAATAACTTTTTGCTAGAAAAGTGAGTCAATATTTTGATTTAACTAAAAATTTAATTTTTTTTAAAAAATATTTTTGAATTATAATTCAAAATAAAAAATCATAATTCAAAAATTATGTCAAGCATGATGAGTGAGATGTATTTTCCTTGCATATCTTAATATTTGTTGAGGTTTTTAATTATATTATTATGTTTGAACATATCTTTCAAGAAAGAAACAAAACCTATAATATGTAATATGTAAATTTTTATCGAGTCTCTAAAAACGTGACATGATATTGAATGACTTGTGATCTATATAGTGGATTTCAAATTTGAGTGAGAGCATACATCTCTTGTAAAAATCTGGAATAACTAAAAATTTATTCAATCACTTAAATTCATAAAATACATTTAAAAAAAATAAAGTTTCTTCACCTAAAAAAATAATTTTTTTTTTACTTGAGACTTCCTTGAGTGGCAACAAATCCTCTCCAACTAGAGATCGAAATGTTACCCTAGTACACACTTGCTAATAATTTTGAGATCACTAGCTAGCCAGCTAGAGATATTGTAGAACCAGCTTGATGACAAATGTCATGGAAGCCTTAATGCCTTAAAAGGAACAACTCATTTTCATAGACTTTGATTTCTGGATAACTATTTTGGATCAGCCGAGATTTTGGAACCGATCGCCGGACTTCTGCCACTTTTTTGGGGTAAAGTGTTTTTGGAAGATTTTGAAACTCCATATTGCAGCCCATATTCTTCATATATTGTAAGAGACGAGAGAGAGAGAGAGAGAGAGAGAGAGATTATACAAGTAATATACTATAAAAAAAAACAAGGGAAAATAGTGTTCCCCACGTTATTGTTCACCGAAATACAAATCATTTTTTTTTTTAATCTTTACAGGCTCAAATTGATGACAAATTAAAACATATTTAAAGGGTGTTTGTTTGACACTGTGTTTCAAAAATATTTTTAGAAAAAATTAAAAAGTTTTTATTTTTATTTTTTATTTTAAATTATTTTTTTTGGTGTTTTTAGATCATTTTCATGTGCTGATGTCAAAAATAATTTTTTTTTAAAATAATATTATTTTGATGCATTAAAAAAACACTTTAAAAAATAACTTCAAACACACTACCAAACATGGACTTATTAAGAAAATACAAGATTCAAAGATTGAAGACTAGAATAAAAAAAAACACACCAAAAGGAGATGGTTTGTCTAAAATTAGGACTCAATATACACTTCAGTCCCTTACTTTTTAGGTTATAAGGTTTTAGTCCCAGACAATTTATGAAATTCAATTTTGGTTCAAAACCTTTTGTTTTATTTTTTGTCCTCTAGTTTGATAGAAGAGAGATAGAGAGTGGCTGAATTATGATAATAGAGAGAGAAATCTCAGTTATTTTAGTCATAAAAACAAGTGATTTTGGTTTCAATGAGTTTTTTTTTTATGAGTAAAGTTTACACAAAGTGTTGTTTTTCTCTTAAACTTGTTTGAAATGATAAATCTGAACCCAAAATGAATTTTAATATTGAGTTGATTGTGGGTTTTGGAAACAACTTTGGTGTTATTAGAGACTATGAATATGTTTTACAAGTTTTTTTTTTTTATGGATTTTTCAGTTTGAAATATAATTAAAAATGAGTTTTCTTGGTTTGAAATAGACTAGCCTGATTTTATAGCAATAAAAAATCTCTAGAATCTAAGTAGTAGAGGTGACATGTCGTTCGACTCAGCCAGGCAGGCACACACGCGTGCTTGGTCTTTTTTCGTGGAGGCCTAGGAGCTCTAGGCCTTCTTAGCTCGAGAGATTGAGATTTTGTTTTTGTATTTACAAGCTGTTTGACTCTGCTTCTGAACGGTGTTTTATGAAAATTTGTTTTTTTTTATTTTAAATAAATATATTTGAATATTTTTAAATTATTTTGATGTGCTGATATTAAAAATAATTTTTAAAAATAAAAAAACATCATTTTAATATATTTCAGCATGAAAAACACTTTAAAAAACTACCAAAACCGCTCTTTTAAACATACTTACTAGTTTCCGCTGAAGGAAATACAATTCCTTCACGGACCCAACAAGTTCCAAAACTTGGAGAGCTAGCCAGCCCTTTTCTTTGTTTACAATGACAATTTTGAAGTTACGATTAAAAATAAAAAATACAAAACCGCTCCCTTTTATTACATAAAATTAAGATAATTACTGGTAAATAAAATAAAATGAGTATTTTTCTATGTCGTATTATTTTTCTATCCATAACGAGCAGTCAAGGAGCTGCTAATAACTTGTTAGTACTACCAAGCAATCTGTATATTTCTGCAGAAACTGTTTGGTTTGTGGACTAATTCCAAATGCAGCTCAGCTCAATCAATTCACTCACTAGAACTAGGGGTGAGCAAAAATATCAAAGAACTGATTAAACCGAGAAAGTTAAAAAAAATTAACTGAGAAAAACCGAAAAAAAAACAATTATTTTTTTTAAACTTCCGGTTTGGTTTGATTTTCGGTTTTTAATTAAAAAAATGAGAAAGTGAAACCGAACTGAATCGGTTAAAAAATGCTATAATTTTTTTATTTTTCTAGTTCAGTTCATTTTTTTTTGTTTCCTTCTATTTTGATTGAATGGGAGAACGGAAAACTTAGTTATAATAAAAAAAAGGCTAAAAAAACCATAACTATTTTTTGGTTAAAAAACCGATCCAAACCGAAACCGGTAAATTTGAATCGGGTTCAATTCAATTTTATTTTTTTTGAACTTCTTTTTCAGTTTAATTATTTTTATTGATAAAAACTGAACCTGGCTAGAATTTTAATCACATGGATACCATTTTGAGGCACCAAATTTCTGCCACTTTTTTGGGGAAAAAAGTAATTTCTTCCACTTTTTTGAGAAAAAAAGTAATTTTGTTTTGTAACGGCAAGTTCCTCCATATATGATCGAGTCCATATTCATGGTTAGTGCCATACTTGGGAAAGGATGGTCTCCTTAATTATTCTCTCTCTTTTTACACAAGCTGTAAAACTCTTCTGGAGCCTATAAATACTACTCCAGCACTTGCTCGTATCATCACTCTTCATCCCAGACCTGGCTAGCTAGCTCTCCGCCCAAGCCCTAAAACAGCTATGGTTTCGATTCTATCCATATTTTTCTTCTGTTTTCCGACTATCGCTCTCTCTGCATCGTTCAGACAAATCTTCCTGCCACCCACAGGCTTCGGCCCTGAATCCCTTGCCTTTGAATTTCCCGGCGGAGCCTTCTACACTGGGGTTAGCGATGGTCGTGTTCTTAGATATCAACCACCTACTGGCTTCACATCTTTTGCCATTACCTCACCAAACCGGTAAAAATTCTCTCAGTTTTTTGGTTTTCTTTAGTATTATATACACTGATCTTTTACTTCTTTAGTTTCGAAAATCTCGGAATAACTTGCTCATGATCAAGCATTCTGCTACCTGTTTTGTCAGGACGATAGCATTTTGCGATGGCGCCACCGATGATCCCGTTAAAGGACCTATCTGCGGAAGGCCTTTTGGCCTGGCATATGATCCGATCGCAAGACTACTCTACATAGCTGATGCATATTACGGACTCCTAGTTGCCGACTCAAATGGGAGACTAGCTAAGCAAATTGCCACCGGTGCTGAAGGACAACGTTTTGTCTTCTGCAATGGTCTGGATATAGACCCCATCACAAGAAACATCTATTTTACAGATACCAGTGCTGTCTACGATCTAAGGTCATTCGTTAATTTACACTTGCAGTGTTCATATTTTGTATGGAGCGAGATGCATGGGTTGTAAAAGATGTATATCAGATGAACTTCTGTCTCTCATTTCGCAGGAATTCCACGAAAGGTCTTCAAGCTAATGACTCAACCGGAAGGTTATTGAAGTACGACGTGAGGACGAATCAAGTCACCGTGTTATTGAGAAATCTCTCGGGAGCAGCGGGGGCTGCAGTTAGTGGAGACGGTGGGTTTGTCCTCGTCTCAGAGTTTATCAGTAATAGGATTCAACGATATTGGCTCACCGGAAGCAACGCCGGGACCTCAGAAATAATCTTAAGCAACCTTAATATTGTGAGGCCAAATAACATCAAGAGAACTATTTTGGGTGATTTCTTGATAGCAGCTGCGACTGTTACGCAAGGTTCACAGACGCTAGTCCCCATACGAGTCAGGGTTGACGGGAATGGTAGAATCTCGGAGACCGTGTCTCTCGAGGCACAGTACGGAAGCACTTTAATCAGTGAAGCTCAGCAGTCTGGTCTCTCGGTGTATGTCAGCTCGAGGAGGGTGAATTTCGTTGGTGTTTATACTCCTTGACAAGCTCCTCAAATGATACCAACCATGCATGCACGCTAAGTGCTGCATCTAAATAAAATATTTGACGTAAAACTCTCTCTCTCTGTACTCTCTTTTGCAGTTATGGAATCGATAAATTTATTTCCGGGCTTCCTACCTGCCACCAAATAATTTGAATTTTTTTTTTAATTTTCCACTTATCACTTAATTATGTTTGTATAACTTTTGCTAATTTATTCACATTTGTTTTTGTTTTTTTTTAAATCAATAAAAAGTTATAAGAATGTTTTGCTAGAAATAACTTTACTTAAATAAAAAATTGAGTAAATCTTTTTGAGAACTTAGTGCACTAAGCATATGTTTGGGAATGTAATCATGGATGTATTGCTGAACCAAATAAATTGAAATTTGTTATTTTTTATTTTTTTCACTTATCACTAAATTAAAGAAAAAGTTATAGGTGTGATTTGTTAGAAATAAGTTCTTACTTTAATAAAAAATTGAGTAAAAAACTTTGATTTAATCAAAAGTTAAAATTCTTAACTAATTATAAGTGTGTATGTATTATAAAATACAAGATTGCATTAAATTAAGTAATAGCCACCAAAAGATGAAAAATCAGTGGACTAAGCTTAAGTTCGGTAATGCTGTTAAAACCATGTTTTTCAAAATCTTGGATTTTTTTTATGTTTTTTGATATTTTTTATGTGCTGATGTAAAAAATAATTTTAAAATATAAAAATATTATTTTGATGTATTTAGAAATATTTGTTTTTTGAAAAACAACCACTTTCAGACTCTTAAACACCTCTAGAGAGTTCAGACCAAAGTTGTCAATACCGTTCCGGTTGCTATTCCGGTTTTTCTATTGGAACGGAACGTTTTGGTTTCGGAGCGTTTCGGCGTCCATTTCGGGGTTGTACTGTTCATATATAATTAAATTTATATATATAAAAAAAATTAAAATATTAATTTAACAAGCATAATTAAAATTCAAGATAAATTAACTTTAAATTATACAATATAAACACAAAGTCAAACAAATATAATCTCAAAATTAGAAAAAAAACACAAAATAAAGAGGATTTTAAGGCCGGAACGGTACCGAGACATTTCGGTTGGAATTTGGCCGGAATTTCCGGAACGGGCCGGAATTAAAACCGAGACAAAAACGACGCCATTCCATCCCTGATTTTTAAACGAAACGGAACGGAATTGACAACTATGGTTCAGACAATAGAACTAGAGTGAAAAACTATTTCTTGTATCCTATGAAGAAATACGTTCCTTATTCCCCAACAAATACATACTCGTGTAACTAAACTCATTCGTGTTACAGGTGTGGTTCTTGGTGTATTAACCGCATTCGTTTTCGTGTATTGGATTTCACTTGACTGTCTACGGCTCCATTGCGTGTGCTCGGGGTAGAAGTTTTGTATAATTGTATCGCCATGCTATTAAGTATTTTGATTTAAGTTCTTTTCTTTCTAAGAGGTGGAATAGATTTTTTTGTAATTCCTATGATGCAATTGGAGCTTATCGCCAGAAAAGAATCAATTTAGCGAGCCCTTTGTGGCTTCGGTGGCAACTAGATCAAGGCCTTATTGCTTCAAGAGAAGTGACCTTAAATGGGGCAGCTGACCGAAAGGAAAGCGGGTAGGCAATTCCTATTTCATGATTTTTCTTTTTTTTCCGGTATTCCGCTCCATGAGTATTTTATTTTTATTCCGCCGAATAGAACATAGAACACGGACGTAGGAGTTGATAACATCGCTGTACTATAGTGGGTGTGAGTCGATGAGTCTATCTATATATATATATATATATTCTAGATCCTACATCTATCTAGAATATATATATAGATAGAACTAGAATAGAAGAGCTTGCCCCACCCATGAGTAAATATTTCGTAGTAGCCTCTTCTCCAGAATTTTCTTGGTCATCAATACGACCTGTCCTTAATAGAACCAATCTGATTCTCTGAACAATCGAAATTTCGTACTTCTGTCGGATCCTCCCTATCTCCTGATCGAGCTTGTGTAGGTAGATGTTGCCTAGTAGGGCCTTTAGTAGTACACTGTGTAGGACGGAGTAAGGGCCCCCTTAAAAACCCATTACTTAAGAAATCTTTCTTACGCGCGATATGCCGACGACTTACTACTGGGAATCGTAGGTGCCGTAGAGCTTCTCATAGAAATACATTCCCTCTCGGACATCAAGGCCCGCTGGCTGAACATCCTATTAACTTGTTTTGAATCGATCTTTGGTGATTGGGAAAGAGCCCTAGCCTTCAGTTCCGATCTTTTTACTAACCAAATCCAATTCTCTCTCGATATGTTCCTCAAAAAATCCGATTCGTGCGGATTATTCCCCCAACTAACGAAGAGGTCTTGGCGGAATTGCCATATATGAAATTGAGCACAATTTTGCAAAGAAATAGCCCGCTTCTTTCTCGATAAGAGATGGGAAACATGCTCAATATCATTTGATTGAATAGTTGACCCAGCTCCTTGTTGTTTGAAGCTCGTTATTCTGCCTTTGATTTTTTATCGCGATCAAAGGACTTTTTTGATTCTGGAAAAGAAAACAAGTCAAATAGCATATTCCCAATTTGGGTTGATATCTTATGATCAGAGCTTTTATTCCTAGCTTGCCAAATTAACCAAATAATTCATACAAGGGACCTTTCCATACCTTTTATTGAAATTTCTTGTGGATCAAGCCTTGCCATAATCGATAGAGATAATCTAAAGAAAGAGGAATGCATTATGAGAGATTCCACCATCTGATTACTCTGTTCTAGAAGATCCAAGACACGAGATAGTGTAAAAGAATATGATCTGTAATTTCATAGGTAAAATTGCATAAACGACACAAGTCTTCATTAGTTGATAAATCTTTATGTTTTGCTAGGAAGGAATGAGTTCACAACCTGTTATGAAAGGCGTGTCTATGTTTAGCAGCATTCCATCACCTTGTTTAGAAATACCATGAAATGGAATCAAAGGCCTTATAAAAATCTATTTTCAAAATAAGCCACTACATCCCTCTACTCTTTATGGTGTTTAAATCTTTATTTATAATTATTATTTGTGGTTTGAGTAGGGTTTCTGACCTATATAAGGCCTTGTAAACCTCATAAGGATAAAAACATTATCACTTAAATTCTAGAGAAAATAAAACAGTGAATTTGAGGTTCACCTTAGCAACCCTCTTCTCACCCATTACAATTAACTTGTTCTTTCATGTTTTGCTATCTTTCTATTCCACCCGCATCAATTGTTCTCTTTGCATCTTATAAATCTTTTTACTGCTAACTAAATTCAATATTGAGTCCTTTGATTTTGAATCTTCTAGTGGAGATGATAGCATAATTAATAAAGAGAGAAATTATAATATTTTCATTTCTAAAATAACAATTAAATTGTAGAAAAAGAATTCTAATTTCGTAAATTTTAAATGTAAGAAATTCATAATTTTCCTAAAAATAACGCACAAAAATATTTAAATACTGAACTGAACTGTATTGAACAAAATTGTAACCCAATCCAAAAATAAGTAGAGAAATTTTAAAATAACAACTTCCAATTCTATTTTTAGCATGATTCTAATAATATCAAATAATTCTAATGAGTTGTTCTCATGAGAAATAATGTATTGGTAAAACTTCAACCTTGTTAATGGGGTCAAAAATTATATTTTTTATTTTGGAAAAAAATATTTGACATGATTAAATTCCTTTTTCATTTTGAAATTGTCTAAACCATAAATATGTGAGATGTTCTTTAACAACTAGATAATGACAATTGATCTTATGAAAAGTCTAAAATACCCTGAAACTAAAAGTTATTTTTCATTAAAGGTAAAATAATAATTATATTATTATAATACACATCTATATACACTGTATTTATCTAACACGGATTAACTCCTTTAATAGTTGAGAATTGAGTTAAGTTTTTTCGATCCAACCGTATCTATCGCCCCTCTGTAAATCTTTCTCTCTCCCTATAAAACAGAATTTTATTCAGTATAATTTTAATTTTAACTAGTGATTGATGTTCATCATTGCTTTAATCAATCAATCAATCAATCAATCAATCAATTTCAGGAACCTGTTGAAGACAAAATCGTGATTAATTCTCCTTCCTCAATTTCTCACCATGGAATTCGCCTCTCCGTCACCGGTTCTGTTAGCATGCAGGTTACAGGATCATTTCATCAATTTCTCTACCTCTCTCTCTGTCTGTCTGTTTGATTTGCGAGATAACTTTATAAAATCTGATTTGGTGTGGTGCTCTGTTATGAAAGCAGGTTCGAGGAGGATCAGCTGGAGTTATTGAGTCCTTTTATGGTGTTGTCAAGCCGATCACTATCGTGTATGCTATTACTAGTGTTTTTGCTCTATCTTATTTTAAATGACTGTATAAAGTGTGCTTAATGTTAAATAATAGTTGATTCATTGAAAAAAAGAGGGAGAAAAATGGCTACATTTCTGTTTCTCTTATAAATATGTTTTGCTTTGTGTTAATGCGTGCTGAAATTGAACTCGGTATTGAACGGGTGATCAAATTAGTGGCCTTGGTGTGTGATTTCTCATGTTTTGTATTCAAGCAATGGATTTTCAAGCAGATTATTACCCTGATTGCTGCGAATTTTACTTGACATGGAAACAGGAATAAGAGCATTGAGGTTAAACCGCCAGGAAAGATTGGTTCAGGTACAACTGAGGTATTAATAACTCGCTCAAATTTAGTGTGATTTTAGCTTTTTGATGCCTGACGAAAAATTTAATTGAAGAAATTATAATGTGGGCTAGTCTCATTCGTAGGAGCCCCCCCCCCCCCCCCCCCCCCCCAATGAAATATCATCTCCTTCATGCTGGTGTTATCAATCATTATATATACCCTTTTCACCTCTTATGTTATTATTTTTATTTTTTTTATTATTATTATTATTATGTTAATTTTAATGTTCGCTTGGTATGGCAGTTACCCATTTACCATGGTTTTGAAACAAATTGGGGAAAAAAGTTTGGGAAGATTTTATGAGACCTTTCATGGAACGGATGTTAGCATTCAGGTGAATATATTTTTTGTCCTATAAAAGAAGAAATGTTTAACAGAAATTACTCTTGTTATTTTCATGGTTCTAATGCTTTCCCACAATTACTTTGACACTTTTGTAAGACCTTATGATTGATGATTTCTGTGATAGTATTTGTTTACTGTAGATATAGCTAGAGGATACCTTTATAAATCATTATCTGCGACCACGGAACTTATAGTTGAAAGTGATAAAGGTGTGGTTTGATTATTTCTTTTTATGATATATGTATTATTGATAGGGAATTAAATAAGCTACTTTCTTGCTCATGCTGTTGCATTTTCAGCTGATGTGCTTGAGCGACCAGTTTCTCCTGAAATGGCTATCTTTTACATTACTCAAGACACTCAGAGACATCCTTTACTTCCTGAAATAAAGTAAGGTATGCTTCTATGTCATCTTAGCTAAGACTCTTTCTCCAACCTTAATTTGAATTTTGGAGAAATAGTTTCCTCTTTTGGCATTTATATGCATGTATTTGTGATGCAGGCACTTGAGTATCTTATTTGTGCAGCTTCTTATGTTCAAGTGAAACTCAACTGATTATAGATGTCATTCAATAGGTGGTTTTCGGGTGACAGGAAGAATATCTACTCTGTGTTCCTTGTTGGATCCCATCAGTGGAGAGTTGACAGTTGAAACATCAGCAGTTCCCATTTCCTCCATTGACATACACTTGCTCCGTGTAGATTCATTTCTAGTAGGAGAGAAAATTGTGACTGAAACTTCTTTGATTCAGACCACACAGGCATGATATGTTCCCAATCTTGCCAAATTACTTTGACTTGTACAATGTTTTGATTTTAAACTTCTGTTTTTTCTCTTGTGTTTACAGATAGCGGATGGAGATGTCTGTCGTAATCTGACTTTGCCTATCTATGTGATCCTCCCTCGCCTTCTGACTTGTCCAAGTGTCTTTGCTGGGTGAGTTGCAAGCTTCTCCTGACTCTTGTTTTATCTTGTGTTTTTGGATCTGTATGAAGATGGAAAGCGCTGGTACTTATCTTTAAAAGGGGATGATAGTGATGTTAAAAAAATTACATAATGGCTCTACGAGTTAGAAGCATAAGCACTTCATTGACATTTTAATTCATGAAAGGACATGAAGTCCATCTTGGCTGGTAAAGTCTGTCTGTTGGTTATATGACTCAAACTTGCTCTATTTGTAGTTTTAAATTTTGAATTTTCCCCAAGCATGCTCTTTTGTTTTATTTTAAAGGGTTTGGCTTTGCCGACGAAAAGGAAAATTGAGTAATTCATATAGGGGAGAATTGTTTGATACAAGGTGGGAAAGCTGTGCAAACCCAACTGAGATTTTTTTTTTTCAAATTGAAACGAAAGGTCTCTTAAAACTCAAGAATTCAGCGTCTAAAAATATTGCAATTGTATCTTTTTTTTTCTAGCTATTCTTGTGAACTCGTTCCCCTACCTAGCAGCATCAATGCTTTATGCTTGGGTTTGCTCACACATCTGATTGTTCTGAAAAGCTAGCGTTTTACCTTGTGGTAATTGTCGTTGTCTTTTATTGAATTCTCTTTGCAGTCCATTTTCAATCGAGTTCAAAGTGTCCATAGTCATCAGCTTTCAGTCAGAACTGTCCAAATTGCATAAAAAATCTGATCCAAGAACTCCAAGACTGTGGGTAAGCATTTCTCTGAATTTCATTGTAGAGGAAACCTATTTGTTTGCATCTTAACTGTCTTTCAAATCTCAGCTGGCAATGGAAACTTTACCGCTTGAACTTGTTCGAACAAGATAAGGCGATCTGTAAAGACAATATTTGGAGAACTGTGCATAGAATGTAAGAATGCAGTGTTAGTTTTGATTATATATATTTAATCTACTATCATAGCTGTTGCTTTACCTATATGTGATTGGTGCACTCAACACAGGCATGCATGGACCAAAGATTTGTAAGATATTATGATGCATTTTCAATCATCCGAATTTGAAATTGTCCTCATGTTAGCAGATTGAAAATTTTAACAAAATAACTTATTAAACCCACTTGAATCCATAACTTGTTTGATGTGTTAGTTCACAATGCCATGGTCGATTTAATATTTGATCCTCCAAGGTTAATTGAAGTTTTTTTAAGCATTTACTTAATTTTCAATTTTCAATTTTCAATACTTGCCGAGGTTAACAAAATCTATATCATTATCTGAAATTTCTCCAGCTTGTAAATGTGTATTGCTCTCAATGCTCATGGACTTCGGGGGCAAGATGAAATTTAATGTTCAAGAAATAAAGAGTTAAAAGAATAAATTTATAGATTAAAAAAAGAAACAAAAAAAAATTCATGAAACAAAACGGGTAGAATGTAACTGGAATATCTCGATTGAAGTTTGGGAGTGAAATCTGTAATCAGCCGGGTTTTATAGGGAGTTGAATTTTATTTTATTTTATTTTTAAAATGATATGAGATATAAGAGTTCTTCAAAATGAAATGGACGGAATTTACAAGTGTACTAAACGGGCCTAGCCTTATAATTCTAGGTCCATAACCTTAAAGAGTCTTACATTCATTTTGCTAGAAGAAAATGAGCTTCTGCATTTAACATTCAAGTATTCTGACCAAAAAAAACACAAACTGCAGGATTGATAATCTCCATTACCCGACCAGCACTTGAGATCTCTCTAGTTGTTAGAGAGAATCTTGGTAGTTTTATGCAGTTCTGAGGGAACATCTGCTATAACCATTCTTTCACTTGGCGAATCAGCAGAACATCGAAGTCCAATCTGCAGGATTGATTCCAAACACTTCTTTACCTTTTCAATGCTGACGCTGCTTCTGCCTCTTGGACCATTTCTCCTTGTCTGAACTTCCTCTTGGATATCAATTGAGAGTAGAGGATCAATAATCTCCATTACCCGACCAGGAAGGGCTGCTTCAACGAAACAATGCAGGTTAAAGTCACCTGTAAACATGCTGTCGGTGGGCCTTTTTCCTGTGAACATCTCCAGCAGGAGAATTCCATAGCTGTACACATCACCCTGTGTTGAAGCCTCTCCTCCCATTCCATATTCTGCAATTTAAGCAAAACTAACAAAGTCTTTTACTAAGATTTCCTAGATAGCATAACCATCATATATCATCTTCAAATTGAAATTATAATTGCATGTATTGCAGAAAATACAAAAATGATTATTGGATATGTAGCAAGTTGATTTCTAAATGAATATGAGGAAGGCTAATTGCTTAATATTTTACCTGGTGCTACATAACCAATGGTTCCTCGTATGCAAATTGAGCTGGACTCTGTAGAAAATGATTCCCCAGCAGCAGCTAAAAGAATCTTTGCCAGGCCAAAATCACCCACTTGAGCAGTAAGGTCATTGTCAAGAAGGATGTTGCTCGGTTTTAGATCACAATGAAGCACTGTCGTTTCACACTGGTTGTGAAGATAATCTAATGCCAGGGCCACATCAGTCGCTATGTTTATTCTCTGCAGCAGACTTAAATTTTTGAAGTCTTGTGATTCCGGTGAACTTGCATGTAACCAGCTCTCCAAACTCCCATTTGACATGAACTCGAAGATCAAAGCCTTGAAGTCATTGCCTTGGAAATCAATGGTTGAACAAGAATTTACAATTCTGACAAGATTTCGGTGTCTGATATTCCTCAACGCGTTGATTTCAGCCATGAAAGTTTTGGTGGCTCCTCTTTGTCGAAGCTTGAATACCTTCACAGCTACTTGATCATCAGATCCAAGTGTACCTTTGTAGACAGTACCGTATTTTCCATCCCCAATTATGTTGGTAGAAGAGAACCCACCAGTAGCATGTACAAGTTCCGAATAGGAAACTCTCTGGTATTTCTTCTCTAACGGTGAGGCCAAAGAAGGTCCACTTTTTTTTTGTTTTCTCCTTTTTATAACAGCACAGGCAGATGCCACCAACAGAAGAAGGAAAAGTGCTGCACAACTTGCAAGAATTACTACCTTCCGCTGAACTCCAGTCTTTGGTCTCTGTTTTGGGCATTCATGCAATTGCAGTGCCTTGATTCCTCCACATAGCTTGTCATTTCCAGCAACTGAAAATGCACTAGCATTGGTGAAAACTCCTTCAGCTGGCACTTCACCATCAAAATTGTTACCGGAAAGGTTGAGATAACCAAGAAGAGGTAATTCACCAAGAAACTTGGGAATCTGCCCAGACAAGTTGTTGTGGGAAAGGTTAAGGACTCGAATACTTTTTAGCTTCTTGAAAGAAGAAGGAATAGTTCCTTCAAAGAAATTGCCCTTCAAGTCGAGGTATTCCAACATGACACAACTCTCGATAGAACTTGGAATTTTTCCAGATAATTTGTTATCTGAAACATCCAATACATTCAGATTTCCTGCATTACCCAGTTGTGATGGTAATGAACCTGTTAAATTATTTGAAGCCAAAATGAGGATCAATAAAGAATCGATAGCAGCAAGTTTGTCAGGTATCGCACCATTGAGATGATTGTATGAAAGGTTTAACACTTCTAGTTGACTGTAATTTTCCAGAGAAACTGGTATAGTTCCCTCAAGAAAATTGTCTCCTAGATCGAGGAGAAGCATTCGAGAAAGGTTTCCGAAGGAGGATGGAATATTTCCAGAGATTTTGTTTGTGTAAACGTAAAGCTCTTGCAACTTGGAAAGTTTTCCAATAGAATCAGGTAATCTCCCTGTAAGCATGTTTCCAGAAAATACAAGATACTCCAAGTTTTTAAGATTTTCAATCTCTACAGGAATGTCTCCAGTCAAGTAGTTAGTCGCGAGTACGAACCGATGGAGGTTGGTCGAGAGATTTGCAATAGAAATTGGCAATACGCCTCTAAGGTGATTTTCAAAAAAACCCACCTCTCTTAAATTGGTGCAATTGGTTAAGGAGGTAAGAAAAGTTAAATCACTCCCATTCTCATCCCCAAGCGGATTGCCACCAAAGTTTATTATTTCAAGGTTTTGCAGGTTTCCCAAATTCTTTGGAACAGGCCCGGTTAAAGCATTAAATGATAAATCGAAATTTACGAGTCCTGAGCAATTGACGACAGATTCTGGAATATGACCAAAGAATTGGTTTCTTCCAAGATAAAGAGTTTGCAGATTGGGTAGGGTTGATCCTATATAACGCGGGAGGGGACCAGATAATTGGTTTGCCGCTAATGAGAGCTTTTTGAGGGATGAGATATTGTAAAGCTGTTCAGGAACCATACCAGACAAATTGTTGGAATAAAGATATAGAAAATCTAAGGCAGAGAGTCGTCCAAGTTCATCAGGAATGATTCCATCCAGATTGTTCAATGCTAGACTTGCACGCTGCAGGCTAGAGAGGTTCCCAAATGAAGGTGGGATTGAACCAGTGAAATGATTGCGGCCGAGGTTCAATATTAAGAGCTTAGACAAAGAGCCAAGTTCACTACGAATTCTCCCTCTAAAATTGTTTCCGTATAGATCCAGGAATATGAGGTTTGAAAAATGACTCAAGTTGGAAGGAAGTTCACCTTGGAAGGAGTTATTTGCTAGAGCAAGGAATCTCAGTCGAAACAACCGGCCAATTTCTAGAGGAAGAATCTGATGGAATCTGTTTCTACTGAGATCAATCACCCTGAGGAATGTAAGATTCCCGACATGGGGAGACAGCGAACCTGCCAGTTCAAGTGAAGACAGATTCAAGGAAGTCACTCTTCGATGCCTGCGACCGCATGTAACTCCTTGCCAGCTGCAAAACTGCAGCGAGCTGTTCCATGAGCTTAAACTGCTGAAAGGATCGCGTGATATAAGATCCTTAATGGCAAGCAAAGCATGCTCGTCCGTCTCATTTGTGGAGCCAGAAGCGGCGGTGACAGCGGTGGTTTCGATGTAATTGATGAACCAAAGCATGCCCATGAACCAAAGAAATGAGTTCAGTAGCCCTGAAAGCATAATTCTTTTCTGGTTTTTTTTCGGTGCCTGATGAAGACAGGATGAGCTTAAACAGGAAGCCAATCCTTCATTTTTGTTAGACCACTGGTTCAGTATACAGTGGTGTAAAATCCAAGTAGAAACCAATACAAGAATCCACAAATGCAGAAAGCATGTTTCGCACTCCGTTTTAAAGTTTTGTGGACTGAAATATAAAATAAAAACTACGTTCTCAAAATACAAGGATAAAAAATAAAATAAAAAGTTCAGAAATAAATATACTTTTCCACACCTCATACAAACAACAAAAGAAGGTCCTATTATTTTGTCTATTTATCAAATATCATTAATCCATATTGTAATGTAAAAAATAAAGATTTGAATTATTAATGTGTTGGATGAAATTCTTTTTTTTTATTTTTAGCTTTCTTTTCGTTTTAATTTAAAAAAAAATAAAAAAACATGACCATTTTTAAGTTTTAAAATATGTTTTCAACCAAGAAAAACAGAAAATATGCTTATATAACATTGTTTTTCATCTCAAGAAAAAAAAAAAGGAAATTTTGTTCAAATTAAGTTTGTTTTTTATGATATTTTCAATATTTTTAACTTGCGCAATTTTTTGTAATTAATCTGAAAACACTTTTCCACCTAATTTTCCACTTAAACAATTTCAATTTGCTGTTCAAAGGTCCTCCACAACATTTTCCACCAAATCAAATTGCACGTCGACGGAACCAATGTGATTGGATTAAAAGTTAGTGGAACATTATTATTAATTCATAATAATCATTACTTTGTTATTTTATTTTATATTTTCAAACATTAGTTCTCACACGACATGGAACGAAATAGAAATCAAGATTTACTTCGCAAGAGCACCCAAAACAAATACAGTGAAGGTCCACTTGAGAAAATAGTCTTTGAAATAATAATAACTGTAATTATCCATTGATGACTGTAATTGAGGTTTTCAGTCACTTTTCATTGCCTACTATTTCCACCATATCTTGATGAATTATGATTTCAAGACTCTTCTTTTCTCTTTGTGATATTAAAAGGATTTTATATTGAATAAACTGATTGCCAGCATATGAAGAGAGATAATAGATTTTTCATATGTCTATTTTTATAGTTAGCATAACTCTACATGTTTGTTTTATTAATCTTTTGGCATAATATATTGATATAATTTATACAACTTTACCTACTAAAGGTCTTATTTTCACTCAATTTGTTCATGAATCTACTAAAAAGGAACATTTTTTTTTTATCAAAATACTATATGAATTAGAAGTCATTAAATCTAATCCTAAGAACCGAGAACCTGTTCATTCCTTGGATTCATGCCTCAAAGATATCTTTTTTCTGTGAAGATCAACATCTTCTCACTCAAAATGCCATGGAATAACATTGATCAACCCTCGTTTCTATGGCCTATGTAACCCAAAACAAGCTAAGGGGAAGATATATGAGCATTGTCTAGTGTTTTATGCAATTATTGTAAAGAGACTAGTCATATTATCAAAGAATACCCCATCTGACCTCCTAATGATCTAAAACAACATATATTGTCTTAGTTGGTTCTTTTAATGTTGGTAATGTTGATCTATTTTTTCAGTTTTTGCAAGTAAAAGACACGCACACAAAATACATGTCTAAAATTACATATTTAATAGATAAACTTTAATATTATTCCTTTAAAAACGACCTTTTCACCATCAAAGATTATTCCTATCTCATTGTTATTTTATTTATTTGAAATTATTTATGTTAAACAGTTTCATTTGATGGGCTGAGTCCAATAGCAAGATATTTTAGGGTTTACTGTTTATATGTTCCTTTTTCATTTTGTGAGGCAATTTTGATGATTAAAGAAAACATTGCAGACTTTGTATATCTTCAATCAC
This sequence comes from Salix arbutifolia, assembly GCA_025169955.1. Lineage (NCBI taxonomy): Eukaryota > Viridiplantae > Streptophyta > Magnoliopsida > Malpighiales > Salicaceae > Salix > Salix arbutifolia. Next base: position 2,909,375 of record CM045916.1, on the reverse strand, counting down.
CTTCCTTCTCTTCTTTAGCTTCTTTCTTTTCTTGCTTTAATTCATATTATTTATTGTTCCGCATCAAATTTGGTATCAGAGCATGGCTTTTCAAGAGTATCCTACAATAATGCTCTAAGTTTGATAACTAAAGTTTGACAACAGAAAATAACAATATTTTCCTTTCAATATCTATTTTCCAAGTTTCTAAAGTTGATCTATTTTTTCAGTTTTTGCAAGTAAAAGACATGCACACAAAATACATGTCTAAAATTACATAATTAATAGATAAACTTTAATATTATTCCTTTAAAAACGACCTTTACACCATCAAAGATTATTCCTTTATTCACCCTTAATATGTTTTAATTAATGATTAAAACTGTATTTTTGTTATCATTAAATGTTTTGCTGTCATAGGTGTTTTTAATCTATGTCAATAAACTTGTTTACAAACATTTGTCAAGATACAGAATGGATCAAATTGCATTTTATGATTGAATGCAATGGAGTTCTTCACAGCCCAAAGGGCAGGATTAATTAATAATCAAAGAGGTGTGTTTAATTTATTTTTTTATATGAGAATTTTAAAGTGAATTTCTATACTTTGAATTAATGAATCGATATGAGGATACATTGTTACTTTTCTTTTTTAAAGCTTTGTAAGTTTGAGTTTTGGGTTTATCTATGAAAAATTATTCACATAAATGAATATGTTTTATATAAGACCATATATTTAAAATCGTTTGAATAAAGGATTTAATTTTAGTTGATGAACAAATTGGTTAAAAACACCTATGACAGCAAAACATTTAATGATAACAAAAATACTGTTTTAATCATTAATTAAAACATATTTAATACAAGTTTTAATTTTACCACCCTTATTATATTTGATAAAAATCAAGCATAAGATAATGTGGGATTGCGTGCAAGTTAAACTCACAAGATTTTCATTTGACGGAGTGTGTTAGAAAATAATACAAATTATATTTTAGAATTTCAACTAACATTTTTAATTTTTAGATGAGATGTTTCTAAAAGTTAAATCCATGAGATAGAATGTTGTTGTTTGTCTGTTCCTCCATGGTGTAAGCTGAGGGTGTGAACACTGGGAAATTTTGTGTCTTTATGACTGAAGATCTAAAGAAACAAAAGCTAAAAATTTGAAGTCAGTGTCCTATTCACTAAAATTCCACAGAGAAAAAACTTCTACAAATGATAACTTTGTGGAATATATTTCTGGAAGAATTCAGAATGGAAAAATTAGCGACGGTAAACTGACTTGACCACCTCTGAAGTTTGTCTGCCAAAGAATCTTGTGAATTTCTCATGGACTGAAGCATCGACATCCTTCTTGGTGGTAAGTCTAGAAAGTAAGAAGGGGTGCGCATTTGTTGGCATGATTTAATGGAAAGAATCTGGTCAAGTCCAGTATCGTCCAATTTGGGATAGAGATCATGGTTTCTTGAAGAGAACAACTTGTGTACAGGGGAACTGTTTTTGCAAGCACACCATTCTGGGAAAATCGAGACTTGGATCTTGTGGAAAAATGGATCTTGAACATAACAGAAGGGCCTGACAGAAACATATAGAACTATATGTGATTGGTGCACTCAACACAGGCATGCATGGACCAAAGATTTGTAAGATATTATGATGCATTTTCAATCCTCCGAATTTAAATCGTCCTCATGTTAGCAGATTGAAAATTTTAAAGATGCAGAATGTTTAACATTAATATCCCTGTATCCAAGCACGCTGTGTTTCATGCCTCTGTTTAACACTCAAGCTGTCTTATGCATCGGGAAAATGTGCAGCCATACTAGAATGAGAGACTCTGCTAGGCATGGATTCCCTGACCTTTTACATAAAACTAATGTTGCTCGATGCTTTCACCAAGACCAATTGCCTCTTGCATTCTAATCGCATTAAATCTCATTTCATCAATGCATCTAAACCCAATCTAATCATCTTCCAACTCTTTTCATCTTTTGGTGTATGGCCACCTTCTAGCACATTTTTTGCTCCTTTTAGGGTTTTTTTTTTAACAAGATAACTTATTAAACCCACTTGAATCCATAACTTGTTTGATGGGTTAATTCACAATGCCATGGTCGATTTAATATTTCATACTCTAAGGTTAATTGAAGTTTTTTTAAGCATTTACTTTATTTTTAATATTCAATAGTTGCCGAGTTAATAATTTTAATGAATTTACCATGATAAAAAAAACAATAAGAGTAGTTTTGGGCAAGAATAAGCGAGTGTTGGACTACAAAACCAATCATAGCTCTTCTCCTTGATTCATCTTTACCCACAGCATGAGAGCTTTTATACAGAGTGATAGCAGCTAAGAGAACGAGCTTCTAATCCAGCTTACTATTTCGTAATGCTGCAATTAAGGGGAGAATATTTCTTAGGCTTTAATGCAGCTGAAGGCTATTGTCATAGTGAAATTCAAACATGGGGATGCATGGCAGCTAAAATCCTCCGAAATAAAAAGCAATTTTGTGTGTTTGGTTACCATGTTTTTTATATTGTTGTCAACTTGTGAAATTACTTTAAAAGACACACACACATACATATATATATATACATTGTTTTTTTAAATATTGTAGATTTAATAATTATAATAATAAAATGTAATTAATAATTCATGTAAATTAGACACTTGTTTTTATTCTCTCATCAAACTAATTGCAATTCCATCATGAACTAAATCCATACATGAAGGTTGCGGTGATCCCTTGCTATTCAATCGAGGAAGAACATCTGGTAAAATATCATCAGGAACAACATCTGCAATCCACACTGAGTTTCAGGATCTCTATCTACATGTTGTAGAGATATAATTCCAAGGCCCAATCTAGTTGCAAGTTTCTGAATTTCATCTAGGAATGCGCTGATCTTCTCAACTTTCTGATCCATAATCAATCGAAAAGCAACAAGTTTGTGGTGTGAAACAAAGTTACGCGCCTTTCCCTTTCATTAGGACTGATCTCTATCTACATATTTTTTTATTTTTAAAAAAATATGATTTTTATAAAATTAAACTGGGCCTGACCCAACTAAATGGGCCGACCCAGCCAAGTTGTGCCAAAAGGCCCAACTCTATTAGACTTGGGCTGGGCCAAGAGTAGGTCCAGCCCAAGAGTTAAAAAACGGGATGCTGCACTGTTCATGTATTACGTGAACAGTGCAGAGTCAATTAATTCACTCTTGCATTGTTCACGTAACACGTGAACAATAACATGGTGGCCGCTTGACTATGACGAGAGGCTCACCTGTTGCTATCGCTGGGTAGAGGAGGCCAAGGTGGTTCTTCTTGTGATGGTGGCGTCAGAAATGGTGGTCCGTGGTGGCCAGGAGAAGCGTTGGAAGGTTGCTACTGTTGTTGTGATGCTGTTGCCGCTACTTCTACCGGGGCTTGCTACTGCCATAGTTGTCAGTTTCGTTTTGTTTCGGCCAAAATGGCTAAAACATTTCGTATCAATAAAAAAATGTGACAAAATAGCGTCATTTTTTCCTCGATTTAAATTCTGGTCCGCTCCAGATTTTTTAGTCAAATACCGGCCGAAACACGCTAGTATGATACCGATTGTGCCGTTTTGACCTTCAAAAAAAAACAAATCAAAGAAACTGTTTCTTGTGTCGCAAATCCCAGGTTCTGTTTTGTCTCAACTACCATCGTTTCTCCTGTGTAAGGTATGAGCTTGCCATAAAAGATGATGTTGTCTGAGGAATTAGTAGAGCTGGCAGTACTGATAAATTCTTCACTGAAAAACTCCAAAAGATCTTGATGATCAAAAGAGGAGCTTCGGTAGTCATCAATATCATTGCAGTTGTCATTTTTCTCTCTTGCAAAAAGACAAGAGAAAAGGTTTCTAGCAGAGGCAACGAAAGAAAACAGGTAGCGCCAGAAGACATTCGTTCTGAAATTGCAAGCTATGAGCAAAATTTGAAAGTCTTCAAATTTGAAGAGGTAAGGAAGTCTACTGAAAATTTTAGTTCAAAAAGTAGAATAAATGGCTCTATGTATCGTGGAGAGTTTGGTGGGGAGATCCTAGCTGCCAAGAAAATGAGTAGAGATGTAACAAAAGAAGTGAACATTCTGAAGAGGATCAACCACTTCAATTTGATAAAGCTTGAAGGTGTATGCGAAAATCATGGTTGTTTCTACCTTGTTTTGGAGTATATGGGAAATTATCTATTATACTAAAAGAGCTCAGAGTTGTCATTGTAGCTTGTGTGTGTTTTCACTATGGATTACAATAGTATTGCTTAGTTTTCGGGTCGTTCGAGTGGTCGATTTACTATTTTTTTTTCTTTTTGCACAGTAAAATAACGATTTTGTCCTTTGAAAAAGACAAAAAGCGGCTCCTAGGCGGAGGGGTTACACGGTAATTGCACAATTTCGGTCCGGTCCGGGTCGCCGCTTTTTTTATTTTTTTATATTTCTTTGCATAGTAAATTAACCATTTTGTCCCTCGAAAAGGACAAAATTCAGGTTTGGCCGGGAGGGGTGCCACGTGCATTTCATATTTTTTAAAAATGGCTAAATACAGATATAGCTCTTAATAGGACAAAATAGATGACTTCGGTACAGGGGTAGCGCGGTAATTGACCATAATTTTTTATTATTTATCTCGGGTTACTGTGGGTGCGTGTGCACACGCGGGCCACGGTGATCCGCCTCGCGTTCTTTTTGGGCAGTGCGTGCAGTGTCATACGGTGGAGGAAAATGTGCATCTGGCTTCTCTGTGGATGCGCCACCATGTGATCTTCCTCATGGTGTGGCGCATGCAAGCCAAAGGTGGCTGGAGACGAGACGGTGGGTGGTTGAACTTCCCCCCCCCCTTTTCTCTCTCCTTCACCCTAAACTACTCAACAGCCCCTCGATTTTCTTGCTTTTGCATTTCAGTCCCTTAGCTTTTAATTGTGTTATGTGGTCCTTATTTCTATTATGTAAGTTTTGATTTGTTTCAATTGTGTCCTTCGATTGAAATTGATTATTTATTGCATTTTCATTTCGATCCTTATTCTTTTAATTTTTGGATTGCTTTTAAATCCTTTAATATATTCGGTACATAAGATTTGATTCGGTATATAATATATTTGGTATAGCATCTTGATTTTGAATCTCTCCCTTTATACAAAACAATGTGAAATAGTGTTCCCCACGTTATTCTTCACCGAAATACAAATCATTTTTAAAAAAAAAAATTATTGCATCATATAGGCTCAAATTGATGGCAATGTTTTTTTATGAGCAATGTTTCGACAAGGTGTTTTTATCTTAAACTTGATTAAAATGATAAATCTGAACCTGAAATGAATTTTAATATTGAGTTGATTGTGGGTTCTAGAAATAACTTTTGACTTGTTAGAGGCTATGAATATGAATATCGACAAGGTTTTTATTTTAGATAAATAAAATAATATAATTTTTTTTAAACCCAATTTAAGTCATGAGTTTGAATGATTTATGAGTTGGCTCAGATGAGATTGATATTTGTTTTTTTGCATAAATAACTCTCCATTTATTTAATTAGATCATGGTTCTTTTGAATTCCTCTTAAGGTTCTTTTTATGTTTAAAAATGCATCGTAAAAAGTGTGTATTTATATATATATTAAAATATTTAACGTGGGCGAGGCAAATAACTAAGTAAATACTAGAGCACAAACATCCCTTCATCCCAACCATGGCATAACATACTAGTGGCTATGGTATTAATACTATCCATTTTTGTCTTCTCTTTTTCTCTTTGCGTTCTCTCTGCATCCTTCAGACATGAACCATGATTCCATGTTTTCTTGAATTTCATTAATTTTTTTGACATGCAAAAAGTGTTTCCATAAGTGTTTAAATGGTTAGAAAATCCATATTTTATGACTCTTGTATTGCAACCTACATATTAATGGATTTTTTTTTTGCAATGAGCATATAATCTTTTCTACTACATGTGTTTCCTTCATCTTCACCTAATATTTCTTCATTTGATTGTATATGACCAATATTTTAGTTAAGTAATTTGAAATACTTTCTAATTCAAATATCTATGATTTTTCAAAGTCATCTTGTAACTTCTATAGGCCTACATTTCTTATATCATTAGGTCCTTGGTATAATTATTGCAAAACTTGTTTTGCTTTCTTAATAGTGGTTACATTAGCTCCTGTCGCGACGGCGATTTTTCTACGCGCCCCGCCATCACCCCTGGGTTTTGGGGGAGGCAACAACACGCGGTGAAATGAGGGGTGTTTTATAGTCGTAAAATTTACGACTATAATTATCGGGAGTCGCCACCTAGTATTACGGTCACTAGGAAACCTATTGGTCTGCGAGAGTCTTGGGTAAGGGGACTTGTTGTGCAAGGGGAAGACGCATCACCCCCAGTGCACCCTACCTAAAGTAAGTTGTATTGTTGTTTGATTGTTTTTTTCTAAGTTTATTTTTTACCTAGCATTTAAAAAAACAATTTTTTTTGTCTGCGGGTGTACTTTACAATGTAATTTTACACCGCAGTTACGAGTCTTTTTTTTTATCTATAGATGTACTTTACAATATAATTTTACACCATAGTAAAAATCTTTTTTCTCTACGGACGTAGTATACAATGTAATTTTACACCGTAGTAAAATCTTTTTTATCCGCGGGTGTACTTTACAATGTAAATTTACACCCTGATAGATGAAACAAAAATATTTATAATTATTTTTGATATTTTGGCCAAATTCCAACGGATAATCATAAACCGGTTACGATATCCAATTTTCGTGTCAAAATATGAGAAAGATGCAACATAATTTTTAAGAAAAATATGTATGGAAAAATGTACAAAAACAAATACATTTTTTATATTTTTAAATTTTTTCTAATAATAATAGTAGTAAAAAAAATACTTTTTTTTGTCAATCTGTATTTTTTAATTGTTTTTAATTTTTAATTTTTTTCTAGGCTGGGCTGTCAGCCCACTATGGCTGACAGCCCAGCCTTAGTGGGCTGGCTGACAGTCCGGCCCTGATGGGCTGGAAGCCCAGCTTCCTTGGAGCTTGGGCCGGACACAGGGCCTGGCCCGCATGACCAGTGGGACGTGAATCACGTCCCGCTGAATGCAGGTGCCGAGCGAAGGAGAAGATGAACAGTGGATTTTTTACTGTGATGAAAGGTGTACCTGTTAATACCGTTGGGTAGAGGAGGTCGAGGTGGTTGTCCCAGTGGTGGTGGCATCGACAACGGTGGTCTGTGGTGGCCGGAGGAAGCTTCTAAAGGTGCCGGACTTACGTTACAGCTACTGTCACCGTCTCTGTTGCCTTGCCGGAGACTGTGGTTGAGCTGATGGTGTCGAGGGGGAGATTACCGTGGTGATGAGGGTGATGTTGAGCGATCAGATGGCCTCCAACGGTGGAGAGAGAGAGAGCTTGACAGGAACGGTCCTAGAGAGAGAGAGATTGCAGACCGAGAAGAGGAGAGGTAGAACTGGTTGCCGGGGCTAGTGAAGAAGATTGCTTGTTTCTTTTACGTAAATTTTCCTCAATAATCTCTGCTTTTTGTATGTTCTTATGGGATTTTTCTTTTTCTTCTTCCTTCTCCTCTGTTTTTCTTTCACCTCTCTTCTTTCTCTGTTTTTTTTTCTTCCGTCTCTCTCAGTTTTTCTTTTCTCTGCGTCAAACTATCCTTTTTTTTCTTTTTTTTGTTTTCTTTTTCTTTTGATTCGTTCTTCTTCTATTTATAGGAGCAGAGGCAGAGGTTACTGCCTCTGCCTCCTTTGCAAATTCTTTGCAGAGACCGTGGGTTGCCACGGCCTCTGCAAATTTGCAAAGGCTGTGGGTTGCAGAGGCAGTGTGCTCTGCACTGTTTTGGCTTTGCAATTTGGTCCTTCAATGTTTGATTGGTTCAATTGCACCCCCAATTAGTTTTAAACTTTTAATTTTATGCAATTGTATCCCCGTCAAAATTTCAACAGCAACCTTAAATGAGCGCGCCATTTTTTTTTTGGTCTCTGATTTCTTATTTGCGCGATTTAACCCTTAATTGACAGTTAAATTCTCAATTCGTTCAACTTGGCCCCTGATTTCGCATAATTGACTTAAAAATTCAAATTGGTCTCCAAAAATTCCATTCTCATCAATTGAGCCCGAATTAAATTCAAGAAATTGATTTCTCATTGACGAAGCTCTTAATAAAATTAATTTGACCATTTTAAAGTATAATTAAGTCCTTGCACTTAATTAAATCCTTCAATTGGACCTTAAATTAATTTCCGATCATAATTAAACTTTAAATTTGTCGACGATTAAATCGAATCAACCCATAAAAAATATAATTATGTCGTTTAACTTAGTTTTTATACAGATTCATCCAACGATAAATTATTTTTGCCTTAAATCTGTATTTTTCTCTATTTTTGGAAGCAAAGAGATACAATTGGACTAGCGAAAAAAACCAAAATTTCCACATTGATTTTTCTACCCACGCCAGCTCCTTTTATTTTAGTTTTTTTTATTTTTATTTTATTTTTGTCATTTTTATTTTATTTTGGGGAGTAACCCAAAAATTGGGTTACGACAGTTGCCCCCCTCTTTACAATGCTTACGACTAAAGTTTTGTAAAAGACTTTACAGAGTAAGTGTTGTAAAGAAAAAGAAAAATGTATTTATCATACCAAGAAATGGTCAATCCATCCAAAATGAGAATGTGGGCTATAAAACGCACTCAGAAAGGAATGATAAGATAGGGCTAGAAAGCGCACTACCTAAGAATTGGGGCCTAAAGAGGACACTCAAAAAGGATGGGTGACCTACCAAGGTGAAAAATAGTGAAGATGGTCTCATTGTAATGGGTGACCTACCCAGGTGAAAAATAGTGAAGATGGTCTCATTGTAATGGGTGACCTACCCGGGTGACAATATTGAAGATGGTCTCGTTTTAATGGGTGACCTACCCAGGTGAAAAATGGTGAAGATGGTCTCCTTGTAATGGGTGACCTACCCAGGTGAAAAATGATAGAGACGGTCTCATTGTAATGGGTGACCTACCCGAGTGACAATAGTGAAGACGGTCTCGTTGTAATGGGTGACCTACCCAAGTGAAAAATGGTAAAAATGATCTCATTGTAATGGGTGACCTGCCAAGGAAATGGTTAAGATTTCATGGGATGGAAGATAGAGCTAGAAAGTGCATTATCTTAATTCATGATTGAGGGTTGGAAAACGCACTTGAAGATGAAGAGAAAATAGGGCTAGAAAGCGGGCTATTTTAATTGATGGATCGAGGTTTGGAAAACGCACTCGAAGATGAAGGGAAAATAGGGCTAGAAAGCGCGCTATTTTAATTGATGATGGCTAGCAGGCGCACTCAAATAAGGAAAGAGATAGGGTTGAAAAACGCTCTATCTGCTGAATGAAAGGCTCGTAATCGCACTCAGGGAAGTGAAAATGATGAGGGCTCAAAGGCGCACACAAAAATGATGAAGGTTTGTAAATTACAATCCCTTCTAAACATTTTATAAATTATTAGTGGGGAGATGCAATGCATGATGACATCCAAATTTAAAAAAGAGGTAGGGCTGAAAAGCACGCCAAATGAGAGCTCGAAGGCGTACACAAAATGATGAATGAAGGTTCATAAATTACGATCCCTCCAAAACATTTCCTAGATTCTCAATGGGGATGCAATGCATGAATGCATGTATACTTACCTGAGAGATATAGGCCCCCCTTCTTCTTCATGGCCTTCTCTTTTCAGGGTTTGGATCTCTGGCTTTGACGGCCTCTTGCTTCTGCTTACTCGAGCCGCAACTTAAGATTTTGACCACTAGAGATGATAGATTTTCCATATCAACATGCCCCCCTGAGTTTGATCCAGATTCTTTGAAAATGAATGATAGAGTCAGCTTCATGATTTTGACCACTGGAGATGATAGATCTTTCATATCAACATGCCCCCTGAGTTTGATCCAGATTCTTTGAAAAGGAATGATGAAGCCAACTTCAATTGCATTTTAGATTGCCCTTAGCCTGGTCATGCCCCACAAGTGTTTTAGGCTCTAAGTGTTTTCTGGAAAAGGGTTGGTTATTTGCAAAAATATTTTCATATTAAACTTTTGGAATTTCAAAGTCATTCCAAGCACAAAAACCATTTTGATCTTTGTTTAACAAGCTTGTTCTCGAAAGAATTCAAGTGATCTCATTGTCAGGTTTTATGTTGACTTTGATAAGAATGTGAAATGATATTTTCAAGTCTCGTATGTCAGGAAGGTTTCGATCAGGTCGTGCGAAACTTTTGTAAGGATTGTTTCAAATGGAAAAGCATTGTCTATCAATCCAGATTGCCCCTATTTGATCAAAAAGGGCTTTATCAGGCTTGTAACATAGGCTTAGGTTACTAGCTACGAAAAAAATATATTTGTGGGCTCAAAAAGTGTTTAAGGGTTTTTTAGAGTAAGGATCATTTAATGCTTACTCGTAGAACTCCGTTTAGCCCTCATGATTGATTTTCATAGTGACGTAGCATGCCCCCAAGTGTTTGTTTGGGCTTTCATCTTGACATGCCCGCCAGTATTTGTTTGGGCTTTCTATCATTTATTTTTTTTGGCAGTGCCTTCATGTTGACTCGACATGCCCTGGTATTTTGTTTGGGCCTTTTTTCATTGGTTTTTTGCACTAACATCAAGTTGACTTGACATGCCCCCCAAGTATTTTGTTTGGGCTTTTATCGCGACATGCCCCCCAGTATCTTGCTTGGGTTTTCTACATTGGGTTTTTAGTACTATCAAAATGTTAAATTGATTTGCTATAATATACTAAAACCCTTTTTGTTTATGCCCCCCCAGCTTTGTTCGGGCATCACTTTTCATTGAGGACTATTTTGTAGATTGAAAAAGTTTTTTTTTTTTTTGCACTTGCCCCCCCAGTGTAGGGTGTGATCCTACTCAGGGTTAATTATCAAGAAATAATTATTAGGCTCAAATAAGGACTGCAATGGCTATTTGAGACTTTGTGAAGGCATAACAAAGATGGCCTTTCCTCATTTCAAAAACATGCATCCAGGATCAGTAGACTTTGCTTTTCCATGCGAAATGATTTATTGATTTTTGGATTATTTGTTTAGCTAAGAGCTTAGCTTTATATATGTGGGTTTTTTTGAAGGTGTACGATCACTTTTCAATAAAATCCTCTGAATTCCCAAAACACATTTGTTAAACAAAAATCAAATTGACATTTCTTTTCGTACTAGAATTTGATTTGCCAAAAATCTTGATGAAATCATGAGATCATGTATAATTTGGATGAAAGGGATATCAGGTGTGCTTGTGCTATTTAAACAATAAGCAAGAACACAACGTAAACACAAGCAAATACATGATCACTGAAGAGAAATGTTTGCTTAACAAAAGTATTGTGGCGTTACAAGCAAAATTGCCGACAAGTCAAAACATGAATATAATGTGCGGACATGACCAAAACAAAAAGAAATCATGGAAGTAGACTTCATCTCCTGATATCAGCACATTCCCTTTCAAAAGCTTTTGCCGACATTACTTTAATTGTGCAGACACTTGATACCATCTTTCCGTGAAGCCTAATTGGATGCAGGACCTGAATTTTCTTCGAATGTTATCCACCCCGCTTTAATCAATTGCATGAGCTTCTTTTTGAAAGCACCACAAGTGTGAATGCTATGCCCTGATGCTCCAACATGATATTTGCAGGTGAGATCGGGTTTGTACCAATCAGGGTAAGGTGGTTGCAAAGGTGCCTGAGGTTCAGGAGCTACTTGCTTAATGCTTACCAACTTTTGATACATCTCATTCAAAGGCAATGGTAGCGGAGGTAGATGTTCTTGGGTTTTCTGGTAATTTCTTTTTGGGAAGTTTTTAGGTGGATCTTTGGCTTGAAGATTGATGTTGGTAATTTCAGATGAAGGGTTATGGTAATTGGTTGTTCCTACCCTTATAGTCGTCTTCAAAATGCTCGACATCTTTTCTCTTGCCTTCAAAGCCCTGTTTCTCCACAGGTGCAGATATTCTACCACTTTTGATTCCTTACTCTATTCGCTCTGCCACGACTACAGGATCCATGAATTGTTGTGCTGAACTACCCATCACATGTTTGTAATAGGGCGCTCTTAGCGTGTTGGCACATAATGTCACCATCTCTTTATCTAGAAGCGGAGGATGTACCTGTGCAACAAGATCTCTCCATCTTTGAGCATATTCCCTTATGCTTTCTTTGTCCTTCTTCTCCAAGTTGGACAAACTTGTTCTGTCAAGAGCAATGTCCATGTTGTACTTGTATTGCTTGATGAAAGCATCTACCAGATTTTTCCAGCTACGGATCCTGGTGTTGTCTAGTCTCATGTACCAATTCAAGGTTGCCCTACTCAAACTGTCTTGGAAAAAATGAATCAGTAGTTTTTCATCATGCACTACTTCTGCCATTTTGTTACAGTATGATTTTAGGTGAGTGATAGGGCATTGTGTCCCTATGTATTTGATAAATTCAGGGACACGAAACTTCTTCGATATTACAACATTCGGGACTAGACACATATCTGCAGCTTGTACTGGGTCATATAAATTTACCCCTTCGATGATCCTTATCCTGGCTTCCAGCGTTGCCATCTTATCTTGGTCGATACCCTCTGATGCTTCTATAACTGTTGGGGTTGGTGTAGGTGTCGGCACCGTTGATTGTACAAAAGTTGGGTTTTGTTGCGGATCCTGAACTCCTGTCACCTCTTCTTGGTGGTTCATTCCTTGTGTTTGAGTAGCTGCTGTGGGTCTAGTTGAAGGACCCTCGCCGGAGGCATTTCTCAATGCTTGCTCGAGTAAGCTGGTAAGAGTAGCCACACCAGCTTTCAGAGAATCCAATTCTTCTTGAAAATGAGCATCGCGGTGTGCACGTTCTTCGTCCTCCATATTTCTCTGCTGGAGTCGAGTAGTAGGAGCTCTTCGGGGACCTATATTTCAATCTGTTGATGATATGTTATGCATAATGATAGGTACATATGGATGGAAATGTATGTACATGCACATCGGCAAATTATCAGGGAGTTTGTAATCAAAGGCAAGTTCTAAGTCATTATATGAGGGACCGCCATTAACTGCCCAGTGACCGCCTCACGTGAAGGTGGTGTAGGGTTTTACAAGAAATGGTTGGGGCATAGTATGACCGTCATTATCAAGTAAACACTCAGTTCATAGTTGGACGTTTCATGAATCTGAACCCCGACTGAAAGTCATGAGGCAGATCGTTAATCCCCACCTAACTTAAGATTGGGTTTACTCAGGAAATTAAAATGCATTATAACTTAATTCAAACCCGATGATATGCATTGACTGACATTAAAAATGCATGCTAAAGTAGTAAGAATGTGAGTAAAAAAATGAACTCAAAAATAACATACAGACAAACAATGCTCAGTCCAGCTAGGTCCCTAGTGGAGTCGCCATCTATCGCAATGGCGATTTTTCTACGCGCACCGCCATCACCCCTGGGTTTTGGGGGAGACAACGGCATGCGGTGAAATGAGGGTGTTTGATAGTGGTAAAATTTACGACTATAATTATCGGGAGTCGCCACCTAGTATTACGGTCACTAGGAAACCTATTGGTCTGCGAGAGTCTTGGGTAAGGGGACTTGTTGTGCAAGGGGAAGACGCATCACCCCCAGTGCACCATACTTAAGGTAAGCTGCATTGTTGTTTGATTGTTTTTTTCTAAGTTTATTTTTTACATTGCATATAAAAAAAACATTTTTTTTGTCTGCGGGTGTACTTTACAATGTAATTTTACACCGCAGTTACGAGTCTTTTTTTATCTACAGATGTACTTTACAATGTAATTTTACACCGTAGTAAAAATCTTTTTATCTACAGACGTAGTATACAATGTAATTTTACACCGTAGTAAAATCTTTTTTATCCACGGGTGTACTTTACAATGTAAATTTACACCCTGATAGATGAATCAAAAATATTTATAATTATTTTTGATATTTTGGCCAAATTCCAACGGATAATCATAAACAGGTTACGATATCCAATTTTCGTTTCAAAATATGATAAAGCTGCAACATAATTTTTATGAAAAATATGTATGGAAAAATCATGGAATTTGGCCGTATGTACAAAAACAAATACATTTTTTATATTTTTGAATTTTTGTAATAATAATAGTAGGAAAAAAAATAAAAATACTTTTTTTTTGTCAATCTATATTTTTTAACTTTTTTTAATTTTTAATTTTTTTTATAGGCTGGGCTGTCAGCCCACTATGGCTGACAGCCCAGCCGTAGTGGGTTGGCTGACAGTCCGGCCCTGATGGGCTGGACTGACAACCCACCCTTGCATGGGCTGGAAGCCCAGCTTCCTTGGAGCTTGGACCGGACACAGGGCCCGACCCATTTACACAGGCCCGGTCCGCATGAACAGTGGGACGTGAATCACGTCCCGCTGCATGCAGGCGTCGAGCGAAGGAGAAGATGAACAGTGGATTTTTTACTGTGATGAAAGGTGTACCTGTTAATACCGTTGGGTAGAGGAGGTCGAGGTGGTTGTCCCAGTGGTGGTGGCATCGACAACGGTGGTCTGTGGTGGCCGGAGGAAGCTTCCAAAGGTGCCGGACTTACGTTACAGCTACTGTCACCGTCTCTGTTGCCTTGCCTAAGACTGTGGCTGAGCTGATGGTGTCGAGGGGGAGATTACCGTGGTGATGAAGGTGATGTTGAGCGATCAAATGGCCTCTAACGGTGGAGAGAGAGAGAGCTTGACAGGAACGGTCCTAGAGAGAGAGATTGCAGACCGAGAAGAGGAGAGGAAGAACTGGTTGCCGGGGCTAGTGAAGAAGATTGCTTGTTTCTTTTACGTAAATTTTCCTCAATAATCTCTGCTTTTTGTATGTTCTTATGGGATTTTTCTTTTTCTTCTTCCTTCTCCTCTGTTTTTCTTTCACCTCTCTTCTTTCTCTGTTTTTTTTCTTCCGTCTCTCTCAGTTTTTCTCTTCTCTGCGTCAAACTATCCTTTTTTTTCTTTGTTTTGTTTTCTTTTTCTTTTGATTCGTTCTTCTTCTATTTATAGGGGCAGAGGCAGAGGTTACTGCCTCTGCCTCCTTTGCAAATTCTTTGTAGAGGCCGTGGGTTGCCACGGCCTCTGCAAATTTGCAGAGGCTGTGGGTTGTAGAGGCAGTGTGCTCTCCACTATTTTGGCTTTGCAATTTGGTCCTTCAATGTTTGATTGGTTCAATTGCACCCCCAATTAGTTTTAAACTTTTACTTTTATGCAATTGTATCCCCGTCAAAATTTCAAATGCAACCTTAAATGTGCGTGCCTTTTTTATTTTGGTCTCTGATTTCCGATTTGCGCGATTTAACCCTTAATTGACCGTTAAATTCTCAATTCGTTCAATTTGGCCCCTGATTTCACATAATTGACTTAAAAATTCAAATCGGTCTCCGAAAATTCCATTCTCATCAATTGAGCCCGAATTAAATTCAAGAAAGTGATTTCTCATTGACTAAGCCCTTAATAAAATTAATTTGACCAATTTAAAGTATAATTAAGTCCTTGCACTTAATTAAATCCTTCAATTGGACCTTAAATTAATTCCCGATCATAATTAAACTTTAAATTTGTCGACGATTAAATCGAATCAACCCATAAAAATTATAATTATGTCGTTTAACTTAGTTTTTACACAGATTCATCCACCGATAAATTATTTTTGCCTTAAATCTGTATTTTTCTCTATTTTTGGAACCAAAGAGATACGATTGGACTCGCGAAAACAACCAAAATTCCACATTGATTTTTCTACCCACACCGGCTCCTTTTATTTTATTTTTTTCATTTTTATTTTATTTTGGGGAGTAACCCAAAAATTGGGTTACGACAGCTCCTATCTCGAAAATGACATCATATAAACATTGGTGGATAATGTGAGTGTTTATTAATCTTTTCTCTGTACCTTTTGCATAACCTATCTTTGGGTTGAAGTCAACATTGCTTTGTCTATAGGCTTTTCAAAGCTTTTTCAACCGTTATTCACACATCTTGAAAACCTAGCCAATCTTTCATCCAAATACACAAGGTCTTACAATTATCCTTTATCAAACAAGAAGATTGAAATGATAACTTTGAATTAACCAATGTTTCTCTATACACATTTAAATTATGCTCCCAATTATAAGCTTATTTATAGGTATAAAGTACTATAAAATTAAAAAAATAAACTAAGCCAAACTAATTCTAATTTGATCAGGAAAGTATTATAGTGACTTAATTGGTTAACTGTTTTTTAATCGGTCATCTGATTCATTTAATTTAACTGGTTGACCAATTTTCAACCCATAGGTTGATTCTTCTATTTTACAAAAAAAAAAAAACAAATTCTAATTTACTTCCTCACATGATGAGATGTTTATATCTGATTACAAACATCATTTGGAGAGCATAAGCAAACAAAATAAAAAGTGTTCAAAACGAATAATAATCATAAGGCAATGTAGTTTTTGCTTTTTCAAAAATGGAAATGAGAGGGGAATTGAATATGCGATTAATGCTACATGTTAGGAATATCAAACTAGTTAGTACAAGGAGATAAGTAATTATCATGAGGCCAATGTTTGTGATGTAATTAATTTGCGATAACGGGTGATTCTAAGCAGTTCGTTGTGAGTCTTCTACAACCATACAAGGATTTATCCTTGACTGATCAAGTTAATAGCCTAGTAGATACATTTATGAAATAGTGGGACAAGTCTAGGCCCAAGAAGAGGTTTGGTCGCACTAGAGTAGAATAACGACTTAAAAAGATTGTAACTTTTAATCCGACTATTAAATCACGCTTAAATTTTTCCAGGAGTTTCTAGAGACTATTTTTAAACTATTGGATCTATATTTTTTTTTAAATCTCATCTTGTGCACTCAATATTGGGAGTTTTTGTGATTTTTCTTATTATTTTTGGATTTCATGCTATTTTTTGGATTTCATGCTTCATTCCTTATAATCTTGAATTTATATTTTTGTATTTTAATTTAGGTAGGATTTCAGGCCTATTTAAGGCATTATAAACCTCCTAAGGAGACAAACAATATTATTAAGGTGCTAGTGAAAATTAAAAGCCTCGAACTTGGGGTTCATATCGATAGATCCTTTGACTCATTAAAATTCATGTGATCTTGCTTTGTTTATTGTATTTAGTTTCTGCCTGAATACAATTTGCCAAAGGAAATACAATTCCTTTAAGGACCCAATAAGTTCCACAACTTGGAGAACTAGCCAACCCTTTTCTTTGTGATCAAAACAATCTGTATATTTCTGCAAAAACTGTTTAGTTTTTTGGACCAATTCCAAATGCAGCTCAGCTCAATCAATTCACTCACTCAAACCAGGGGTGAACAAAAAAAATCAAAAAATTGATTAGACAGAGAAATTTGATAAAAATTAACCGAGAAAAACCAAAATGAGAAAAAAAACTAATTAAACCTATTATATATTTTTTTAAACTTTCAGTCCGGTTTGATTTTTGATTTTTTAAGTAAAAAACCGTTAAAATGAAACCGAACCAAACATGTTTATATTGGACTCGAGTGTGGTAGCCCAAACCTATAAGGGTGCTAGGGTTTACTTTCATTTTTTTTTTTTATAATTTTTGATTTTTTTTTTCTGATTCAGTTCAAATTTTTTGGTTTACTTTCATTTTGGTTAAATAGGAGAAGAGAAACTTGGTTAAAATAAAAATAAAGTCTAAAAAACCAAAACTATTTTTTGGTTTTTTAATTAAAAAACCAAACCAAATCAAAACTGTTCGATTTAAACCGGATCAGTTCGGTTTTTTTTCTTCTCAATTTGGTTTTTTTTTTTTTTAATAAAAGCGGAATGGAACAGAAAATACTTACCCTAACTGCAACACTACAAATAGCTAGAATTTTAATCACATGGATACCATTTTGAGTCACCAAGCTTCTGCCACTTTTTAGGGAAAAAAGTAATTTTGTTTTGTAACGGCAAGTTCCTCCATATACGAGATAAAGGATGGTCTCTTGGTTCTCTCTCTCTTTACACAAGCTGTAAAACTCTTCTGGAGCCTATAAATACTCTAGCACCTGCTAAACTCATCACTCTTCATCCCAGACCGGGCTAGCTAGCTCTCCGCCCAAGCCCTAAAACAGCTATGGTTTCGATCCTATCCGTTTTTTTCTTCTGTTTTCCGACTGTCGCTCTCTCTGCATCGTTCAGACAAATCTTCCTGCCACCCACAGGCTTCGGCCCTGAATCCCTTGCCTTTGAATTTCCCGGCGGAGCCTTCTATACTGGGGTTAGCGATGGTCGTATTGTTAGATATCAACCACTTACTGGCTTCACATATTTTGCCTTTACCTCACCAAACCGGTAAAAATTCTCTCAGTTTTTTGGTTTTCTTTAGTATTATAGACAGTACTGATCTTTTACTTCTTTAGTTTCGAAAATCTCGGAATAACTTGCTCATGATCAAGCATGTTAGGATTGAGAGTTTGCAGATAATTGAAAGAGAAAGAAGAATTAGTTTAGAGAAGGGGAGAGGGAAAAGAGAGAAAAGAGAGGGAAACTGAAATTTAAAATTGTATTGTATTGAATTCTGTTTTGCATCCATTTGTTGTATGTGCACTTCTCTATTTATACACATTACACTATTCTAGAATATTTTTCTATACTCTAACATCCCCCCTCAATCTCATGCTTTGATAAACCAAGCATGAGATTGCAACAATGAAAATGAAATACAAGAGTACTTAATTCTTTTGACAAACAGTATGTAAATGAGAGAAGAGAAGGAATTTCATTGGTCTATTTCTTGACCTGAATTTCATTTGTCTCTGTAAGACTTTGAGAAAAAAAAAGGGATGAGAAAAAAAAAAGTTTTTCATTTGGCTACTTCAGTTTTTTTCTGAAGTTTTTCATTTGCCGATGAATTTCTTAATCTGTGTAAGAATTCATGTTCTTCTTCTTCTTCTTCTTCTTCTTCTTCAATGGATTAAGTTTTTTTCTTAATCTCTTTTTGTTTTTTTCTTTTTTATCAAAACGGTAGGATGAGAGACATAAAACGGCACACAAAACACAAAGCACACAAAACACAAACGACATCAGCACACACAGACGACATCACGACACCAAAACATAAAATCTAGGTTTTCACAGCTTATTCCTCTCTCAGCCGCCTCAGCCTCTTCTCTTATCTGCCAAAAATTTGCACTTCATCTTGCCTTAACCTTATGAAACCCAGGCGAATGTCCGTTCCAGTCAGACCTCTTGAAGAGCTGGAATTTCTCTCACCAGCCTTTGGAATGAAAGCTTGCAGATCAGAAGCGCAGTGTTGTTCTGGTATGTCCTGATTTCTCACAAAGCCATAGTTCCTGGCCTGAAACGGTGAGGTTTCTTCACGCCTTCGGTGGCTAGGGCAGATTGGCGAGCGGCCTTGATGGCCAGCTGCTTACGAGGTGCCTTGCCTCCGGTGGATTTTCTTGCAGTCTGCTTGGTACGATCCATTGAAAGAGATTAGCAATTAAAAGCAGAGCAATTGATTTTTATTTTTTTTATGTTTGATGAGAAGATAGAAACTCTGACATATCAAAACCACGTCGTCTCCAATGGAAATCTAGCCTCCACTAACCCTAACTCTGCAAAGAAATCCAAAGAGAGTGAACGTTCTCGTCGCAGAGGCAACCAGAAGAAGAAGTCTAAGGCACCCGATGCTTCAGGCGCAGCAGCTGCTGCAAACGGAGACGACAGCGACGCCACAAATGATGATTGTGATGATGCAAAGGAAAACGCCGGTTCTCAGCAGGTTGTGAAGCAAGTTGTAATTGAGTATGTCCTCAGGCTCTTTCCACTGTTAAATTGCTGCAGGAACTCTGAAGAATTGAAACGGTGAGTCATGAATTCTTACTCTGCTGCTTTTTTTTTTCTTGCTCTGCTGCTGCTGCTCTGTGCTCTGTTGGAGCTTCACTTTTATTGTGCAAAATTAGCAGTAAGGAGTGGAGACGGTGGAGAGAGGAGTAGCAGAAGAAGATGATGAGGATCTTGCTGAAGCAGATGAAGCAGAGTCTGACCTTGATTTGGCATGAAAAATGCTAGATGTTGCTAGAGCAGCAACACGGATCTATTCCAAAAAAGAACAAAGAAAGCATCAAATTTGTCTTGAACGATGTGTTTCTTCATCTGCAGATTTTTTTTTTCTCATTGAAAGATATGATTGCAGAAGCTTGGATCAATGTGCTAGCATAATAGCTCTGATACCATGTTAGGATTGAGAGTTTGCAGATAATTGAAAGAGAAAGAAGAATTAGTTTAGAGAAGGGAAGAGGGAAAAGAGAGAAAAGAGAGGGAAACTGAAATTTAAAATTGTATTGTATTGAATTCTGTTTTGCATCCATTTGTTGTGTGTGCACTTCTCTATTTATACACATTACACTATTCTAGAATATTCTTCTATACTCTAACAAAGCATACTGCTACCTATTTTGTCAGGACGATATCACTTTGCGATGGCGCCACCGATGATCCCGATAAAGGACCTATCTGCGGAAGGCCTTTTGGTCTGGCATATGATCCGATCGCAAGACTACTCTACATAGCTGATGCATATTACGGACTCCTAGTTGCCGACTCAAATGGGAGACTAGCTAAACAAATTGCCACCGGTGCTGAAGGACAACGTTTTGTCTTCTGCAATGGTCTGGATATAGACCCCATCACAAGAAACATCTATTTTACAGATACGAGTGCTGTCTACGATCTAAGGTCATCATTCGTTAATTTACAGTACTTGCAGTATGCCCATCTTTTGTATATATGGAACCGACCGAGATGAGTTCTAAGAGTTGATATATCCGATGAATTTCTGTCGACTCTCATTTCGCAGGAATTCGACTAAAGGTCTTCAAGCTAATGACTCAACCGGAAGGTTATTGAAGTACGACGTGAGGACGAATCAAGTCACCGTGTTAATGAGAAATCTCTCGGGGGCAGCGGGGGCTGCAGTTAGCGGAGACGGTAGGTTTGTCCTCGTCTCATAGTTTGTCGGTGATAGGATTCAACGATATTGGCTCACCGGAAGCAACGCCGGGACCTCAGAAATAATCTTAAGCAACCTTAATATTGTGAGGCCAAATAACATCAAGAGAACTATTTTGGGTGATTTCTTGATAGCAGCTGCGACTGTTACGCAAGCTTCACAAACACCAGTCCCCATAAGAGTCAGGGTTGATGGATCTGGTAGAATCTCGGAGATCGTGTCTCTCGAGGCACAGTACAGAAGCACTCCTATCAGTGAAGCTCAGCAGTATGGTCTCTCGGTGTATGTCAGCTCGAGGGGTGTGAATTTCGTTGGTGTTTATTCTCCTTGACGAGCTCCTCAAATGATACCAACCATGCATGCACGCTAAGTGCTGCATCTAAATAAAATATTTGACGTAAAACTCTCTCTCTCTGTACTCTCTTTTGCAGTTATGGAATCGATGAGTTTATCGGAATTGAATGTTCATGCCTTTTCCGGGCTTCCTACCTGCCACCAAATAATTTGATTTTTTTTTTAATTTTCCACTTATCACTTGATTATGTTTGGTATAACTTTTGCTAATTTATTCACATTTGTTTTTAGTTTTTTAAAAATCAATAAAAAGTTATAAGAATGTTTTGTTAATTATAACTTTACTCGAGTAAAAAAAATCAGTGCACTAAGTTTATGTTTGGGAATGTAATCGTGGATGTATTACTGAACCAAATAAATTGATATTTTTTTATTTTTTCACATATCACTTAATTAAATTAAGTAATAGCCACCAAAAGATGAAAAATCAGTGGACTAAGCTTAAGTTTGGGAATGCTGTTAAAACCGTGTTTTTCAAAATCTAGGATTTTTTTTATGTTTTTGGATTATTTTTATGTGTTGATGTAAAAAATAAATTTTAAAAATATAAAAATTATCATTTTAATGTATTTAGAAGCAAAAAAATATTTTGAAAAACAACCGCTATTAAACTCTTAAACACCCCTACAAAGTCTATGCAATAGAGGGAAAAGTGAGATAGAACTAGAGTAAAATCTACTTCCTGTATCCTATGAAGGAATACGTTCCTTATTTCCCAACAAATCCATACTCGTGTAACTAAACTCATTCTTAAAAGAATGAATTCAACTTGTTGTCCACCGGACGACAAGTCAAATAGCATATTCCCAATTTGGGTTGATACCTTATGATAAGAGTTTTTATTCATAGTTTGCCAAATTAACCAAATAATTTCATACAAGGGACCTTTTCATACCTTTTATTGACCTTTTCATAGGCCTTGCTACAACCGATAGAGATAATCTAAAGAAAGGGGAATGCATTATGAGAGATTCCACCAACTGATTATTCTGTTCTAGAAAATCCAAGACACAAGATAGTGAAAAGAATATGATTTTTAATTTCATAGGTAAAAGTGCATAAACGACATAAGTCTTCATTAGTTGATAAAATCTTCATGTTTTGCTAGGAAGGAATGAGTCCACAACCTGTTATGGAAGGCTAGTCACAACAATTTCTCAAATTTTAGTGGAGAAATATTCTTTCAAATGTCTGTAAGAATGATTTAAGTCCAACGAACTAGAGATGTTAGAGGAAGACTTAACAAAATAGGATCCTTTACCACCCAAAATCTAACATTTCTTATCTTTTTAAACGCATGCAGGTGAACACTGTTAAGAATCTCCATTAAGATATTCTGCTGCCTCAAATCATTGCTCCCAAGATCTCGATTCTAGGTGAAGTACCAATACCAACATATACAGATGACATCCTCATTTTGTTTAGATGATGGATGATATAGTCACAAAAATAGAGGTTAGTTACCAACCTATACTTCATCCGAGAACACAATAGAAGCACCATTCCCTATTTAAGGTTTGTAATTGTCTCAAATAGTAGAATATGTTAAACAATCAAAACAAACTAAAAAAGAAAATAAAAAATAAAAGAGGAGGTTGGGGTTTCATTAATGAATAATTCAATACTTAATTAATCACTTGACTTACAAATAAAGAAACTTTATATAGGCTAAAACAAAGTGACCGTTCTACCCTCAATAAATAATAAAACAAAGTAGCCTTGATATCTTAACAGAAGAGACATGGTCATCAAAATTAATGGTTGAGTAAATATCAAACTAGATAGTGTCAAGACACTTGGGCAACACAAGTAACCTATTCTTAAAAGTTAACTTATATTAATCATAATAAAATAAGTCTTCAACTGGAGCATTTATAAAACCACCTATAAGTCCTTTAGTATTCATAAAACTTTGAATGTCGTCTATAATGAGTTTGAAGAACTGAAGTCTTTAATGAGTGCACTTAATTCCTTTTTATCTAAAACTTATTATGCATCCAATTTTATAAGTGAACTCAAGAAAGACATCAAACCAAGAAGAATAGGATGATCTTAAGAAGATAGTTTTAATGATTTTTCCTTGTTAGTTTTAAATTTCATATTTTATTTTATTTTATTTTATTTTATGGTTCCTTTCTTGTAAATCTCAGGTTCTTACTTTTGTTTCGTAGTTTGAGTAGGGTTTCTGACCTATATAAGGCCTTGTAAACTTTCTAAGGAGAAAAACATCATCACTTAAATTCTAGCAAAAATAAAATAGTGAATTTGAGGTTCACCCAGCATCAATTGTTCTCTTTGCATCTTATAAATCTTTTTACTGCTAACTAAATTCAATCGGAAACTCAGTAAGTCAGTACTCGGCCTCTCTGAGTTGGAGCAATGTCAACAAAAATAGTCCTCAAGTTTTTTCGATCCAACCGTATCTATCGCCCCTCTGTAAATCTTTCTCTCTCCCTATAAAACAGAATTTTATTCAGTATAATTTTAATTTTAACTAGTGATTGATGTTTATCATTGCTTTAATCAATCAATCGATCGATTTCAGGAACCTGTTGAAGGCAAAATCGTGATTAATTCTCCTTCCTCAATTTCTCACCATGGAATTCGCCTCTCCGTCACCGGATCTGTTAGCTTGCAGGTTACAGGATCATTTCATCAATTTCTCTACCTCTCTCTCTCTGTCTGTCTGTTTGATTTGCGAGATAACTTTATAAAATCTGATTTGGTGTGGTGTTCTGTTATGAAAGCAGGTTCGAGGAGGATCAACTGGAGTTATTGAATCCTTTTATGGTGTTGTCAAGCCGATCACTATCGTGTATGCTATTACTAGTGTTTTGTCTCTATCTTATTTTAAATGATTGTATAAAGTGCTTAACGTTAAAGAATAGTTGATTCATTGAAAAAAAAAGGGAGAAAAATGGCTACATTTCTGTTTCTCTTATAAATATGTTTTGCTTTGTGTTAATGCGTGCTGATAGAACTCTATCTTTCTACCTTAGCAATATCACCAAGAACAGAGGGAAAATCAAGAACGAAATTCTGTTTATTATTCAACATACTTTCCAAATGGATACTCTGGCTATTTATAAAGCCAATGCATGAGATCCAGCTGTAACAATTCTAACAAACTTGCCACGTGGCTACTAACAACTTACTAACAAACTGAAATGGTTTTACAAATTGCCTTCTGACTTCCCATTCCTATCACGTGCTGAAATTGAACTCGGTATTGAACGGGTGATCAAATTAGTGGCCTTGGTGTGTGATTTCTCATGTTTTTGTATTTAAGCAATGGATTTTCAAGCAGATTATTACCCTGATTGCTGCGAATTTTACTTGACATGGAAACAGGAATAAGAGCATTGAGGTTAAACCGCCGGGAAAGATTGGTTCAGGTACAACTGAGGTATTAATAACTCGCTCAAATTTAGTTTGATTTTAGCTTTTTGTTGCCTGACGAATAATTTAATTAAAGAAATTATAATGTGGGCTAGTCTCATTCGTAGGAGCCCCCCCCCCCCCCCCCCCCATGAAATATCATCTCATTCATGCCCTTTTCACCTCTTATGTTATAGTTTATTATTATTATGTTAATTTTAGTGTTTGCTTGGTATGGCAGTTACCATTTACCATGATTTTGAAACAAATTGGGGAAAAAAGTTTGGGAAGATTTTATGAGACCTTTCATGGAACGGATGTTAGCATTCAGGTGAATATATTTTTTGTCCTATAAAAGAAGAAATGTTTAACAGAAATTACTCTTGTTATTTTCTTTTTAATTTTTCATGGTTCTAATGCTTTCCCACAATTACTTTGACACTTTTATAAGACCTTATGATTGATGATTTCTGTGATAGTATTTGTTTACTGTAGATATAGCTAGAGGATACCTTTATAGATCATTATCTGCGACCACGGAAGTTATAGTTGAAAGTGATAAAGGTGTGGTTTGATTTTTTCTTTTTATGATATATGTATTATTGATAGGGAATTAAATAAGCTGCTGTCTTGCTGATGCTGTTGCACTTTCAGCTGATGTGCTTGAGCGACCAGTTTCTCCTGAAATGGCTATCTTTTACATTACTCAGGACACTCAGAGACATCCTTTACTTCCTGAAATAAAATCAGGTATTCTTCTATGTCATCTTAGCTAAGACTCTTTCTCCAACCTTAATTTGAATTTTGGAGAAATAGTTTCCTCTTTTGCCATTTGTATGCATGTATTTTTGATGCGGGCACTTGAGTATCTTATTTGTGCAGCTTCTTATTTTCAAGTGAAACTCATCTGATTATAGATGTTATTCAACAGGTGGTTTTCGGGTGACAGGAAGAATATCTACTCTGTGTTCCTTGTTGGATCCCATCAGTGGAGAGTTAACAGTTGAAACATCAGCAGTTCCCATTTCCTGCATTGACATACACTTGCTCCGTGTAGAGTCAGTTCTAGTAGGAGAGAAAATTGTGACTGAAACTTCTTTGATTCAGACCACACAGGCATGATATGTTCCCAATCTTGCCAAATTACTTTGACTTGTACAATGTTTTGATTTTAAACTTCTGTTTTTTCTCTGGTGTTTACAGATAGCGGATGGAGATGTCTGTCGTAATCTGACTTTGCCTATCTATGTTATCCTCCCTCGCCTTCTGACTTGTCCAAGTGCCTTTGCTGGGTGAGTTGCAAGCTTCTCCTGACTCTTGTTTTATCTTGTCTTTTTGGATCTGTATGAAGATGGAAAGCGCTGGTACTTATCTTTAAAAGGGGATGGTAGTGATGTTAAAAAAATTACATAATGGAAAGCGCTGGTACTTATCTCTACGAGTTAGAAGCATAACCACTTCATTGACATTTTAATTCATGAAAGGACATGAAGTCCATCTTGGCTGGTAAAGTCTCTCTGTTGGTTATATGACTCAAACTTGCTCTATTTGTAGTTTTAAATTTTGAATTTTCCCCAAGCATGCTCTTTTGTTTTATTTTAAAGGGTTTGGCTCTGCCGACGAAAAGGAAAACTGAGTAATTCATACAGGGGAGAATTGTTTGATACAAGGTGGGAAAGCTATGCAAACCCAACTGAGATTTTTTTTCAAATTGAAACGAAAGGTCTCTTAAAACTCAAGAATCCAGCGTCTAAAAATATTACAATTGTATCTTTTTTTGCTAGCTATTCTTGTGAACTCGTTCCCCTACCTAGCAGTATCACTGCTTTATGCTTGGGTTTGCTCACACATCTGATTGTTCTGAAAAGCTAGCGATTTACCTTGTGGTAATTGTCGTTGTCTTTTATTAAATTCTCTTTGCAGTCCATTTTCAATCGAGTTCAAAGTGTCCATAGTCATCAGCTTTCAGTCAGAACTGTCCAAATTGCAGAAAAAATGTGATCCAAGAACTCCAAGACTGTGGGTAAGCATTTCTCCGAATTTCAATGTAGAGGAAACCTATTTGTTTGCATCTTAACTGTCTTTCAAATTTCAGCTGGCAATGGAAACTTTTCCGCTTGAACTTGTTCGAACAAGATGAGCCGATCTGTAAAGACAATATTTGGAGAACTGTGCATAGAATGTAAGAATGCAGTATTAGTTTTATGCATCGGGAAAACGTGCAGCCATCCTAGAATGAGGACTCTGCTAGTGGTAGTTTTGGGCAAGAATATCGTTAACTGAAATTTCTCCAGCTTGTAAATGCGTATTGCTCTCGATGTTCATGGAACGAAAAACAAAAATGAACAAGCCTCACATATTACACTTGCAACAAAATCAATATCAGCTTGTAAATGCGTATTGCTCTCACCATTTGTGCTGAGAAAGAAAGCTAGTAGATAGGTGCAGTACTAATTGGTTAAAGAGATGATAAAAGTCAAGTCAGTGACGTCCTCTTCCGCAATAATTCTTTTGCCAATATTCAATATTTGAAGTTCGTGGAGGTTTCCTAGACTTATTGGCACAGACCCTTTAAAGCGTTACCACCTAAGGGGTGTTTTATACTGTATTTTAAAAAGGTTCTTGAAAAGAAGGTTTGATTTCTACTAATGAGTTTTCATTATTATGTACTGGAAGGCTAGGTCCATAACCTTAAAGAGTCTAGTACATTCATTTTGCTAGAAGAAAACGAGCTTCTGCATTCAAGTATTCTGACCAAAAAACAAAACAAAGTATGCCAGTTTTCATAGATTACAGCACTTGAGATCTCTCTAGCTGTTAGAGAGAATCTTGGTAGTTTTACGCAGTTCTGAGGGAACATCTGCTATAACCATTCTTTCACCTGGCAAATCAGCAGAACATCGAAGTCCAATCTGCAGGATTGATTCCAAACACTTCTTTACCTTTTCAATGCTGATGCTGCTTCTGCCTCTTGGACCACTTCTCCTTGTCTGAACATCCTCTTGGATATCAACTGAAAGTAGAGGATCAATAATCTCCATTACCTGATCAGGAAGGGCTGCTTCAACGAAACAATGCAGGTTAAAGTCGCCTGTAAACATGCTGTCGGTGGGCCTTTTTCCTGTGAACATCTCCAGCAAGAGAATTCCATAGCTATACACATCACCATGTGTTGAAGCCTCTCCTCCCATTCCATATTCTGCAATTTAAGCAAAAACTAAGAAAGTCTTTTACTAAGATTCCCTAGATATCATAGCCATCATGTTCGAAATGATGTATTGCACAAAATACAAACATGATTATTGGATATGTAGCAAGTTGATTACTAAATGAATATGAGGAAGGGTAATTGCTTAATATTTTACCTGGGGCTACATAACCAATGGTTCCTCGTATGCAAATTGAGCTGGAATCAGTAGAAAATGATTCCCCAGCAGCAGCTAATAGAATCTTTGCCAGGCCAAAATCACCCACTTGAGCAGTAAGGTCATTGTCAAGAAGGATGTTGCTCGGTTTTAGATCACAATGAAGCACTGTCGTTTCACACTGGTTGTGAAGATAATCTAATGCCAGGGCCACATCAGTCGCTATGTTTATTCTTTGCAGCAGACTTAAACTTTTGAAGTCTTGTGATTCCGCTGAACTTGCATGTAACCAGCTCTCCAAACTCCCATTTGACATGAACTCGAAGATCAAAGCCTTGAAGTCATTGCCTTGGAAATCAATGGTTGAGCAAGAATTTACAATTCTGACAAGATTTCGGTGTCTGATATTCCTCAACGTGTTGATTTCAGCAATGAAAGTCTTGCTGGCTCCTCTTTGTCGAAGCTTGAATACCTTCACAGCTACTTGATCATCAGATCCAAGAGTACCTTTGAAGACAGTGCCGTATTTTCCATCCCCAATTATGTTGGTCGAAGAGAACCCACCAGTAGCATGTACAAGTTCCGAATAGGAAACTCTCTGGTATTTCTTCTCTAATGGTGAGGCCAAAGAAGGTACACTTTTTTTTTGTTTTTTCCAGTGTATAACAGCACAGGCAGATGCCACCAACAGAAGAAGGAAAAGTGCAGCACAACTTGCAAGAATTACTACCTTCCGATGAACTCCAGTCTTTCGTCTCTGTTTTGGGCATTCAGGCAATTGCAGTGCCTTGATTCCTCCACATAGCTTGTCATTTCCGGCAACTGAAAATGCACTAGCATTGGTGAAAACTCCTTCAGCTGGCACTTCACCATCAAAATTGTTACCTGAAAGGTTGAGATAACCAAGAAGAGGTAATTCACCAAGAAACTTGGGAATCTGCCCAGACAAGTTGTTGTGGGCAAGGTTAAGGACTCTGATACTTCTTAGCTTCTTGATAGAAGAAGGAATAGTTCCTTCAAAGAAGTTGCCATTCAAGTTGAGGTCTTCCAACATGACACAACTCTCGATAGAACTTGGAATTTTTCCAGATAATTTGTTTTCTGAAACATTCAATTTATTCAGATTTCCTGCATTACCTAGTTGCGATGGTAATGGACCTGTTAAATTATTTGAAGCCATAGAGAGGTCCAATAAAGAATCGATACCAGCAAGTTTCTCAGGTATCGCACCACTGAGATGATTGTATGAAAGGTCTAACCATTCTAGTTGACTGTAATTTTCTAGAGAAACGGGTATAGTTCCCTCAAGAAAATTGTCTTTTAGATTGAGGACAAGCATTCGAGAAATGTTTCCGAAGGAGGATGGAATATTTCCAGAGATTTTGTTTGTGTTAACATAAAGCTCTTGCAACTTGGAAAGTTTTCCAATAGAATCAGGTAATCTCCCTGTAAGCATGTTTTCAGAAAATCCAAGATACGCCAAGTTTTTAAGATTTCCAATCTCTACAGGAATGTCTCCAGTCAAGTAGTTAGCGTGGAGTGTTAACAAATAGAGGTTGGTCGAGAGATTTGCAATAGAGATTGGCAATACGCCTCTAAGGTGATTTTTATAAAACCGCACCGTTCTTAACTTGGTGCAATTGGTCAAGGAGGTAAGAAAAGTTAAATCACTCCCATTCTCATCCCCGAGCGGATTGCCGCCAAAGTTTATTGTGTCAAGGTTTTGCAGGTTTCCCAAATTATTTGGAACAGGCCCGGTTAAAGCATTCACTGATAAATCAAAATCTACGAGTCCTGAGCAATTGACGATAGATTCTGGAATATGACCAAAGAATTGGTTTCGTCCAAGATAAAGACCTTGCAGATTGGGCAGGGTTGATCCTATATGACGCGGGAGGGGACCAGTTAATTGGTTGTCCACTAATGAGAGCTTTTTGAGGGATGAGATATTGTAAAGCTGTTCAGGAACCATACCAGACAAATTGTTGTAATAAAGTTTTAGAGAATCTAAGGCAGAGAGTCGTCCAAGTTCATCAGGAATGATTCCTTCCAGATTGTTCAATGCTAGACTTGCACCCTGCATGCTAGATAGGTTCCCAAATGAAGGTGGGATTGAACCGGTGAAATGATTGCTGTCGAGGTTCAATTGTAAGAGCTTAGACAAAGAGCCAAGTTCACTGGTAATTTTCCCTCTAAAATTGTTTCCTTTTAGATTCACGAATTTGAGGTTTGAAAAATGACTCAAGTTGGAAGGAAGTTCACCTTGGAAGGAGTTGTCTTCTAGAGAAAGGTTTCTCAATCGAAACAACCGGGCAATTTCTGGAGGAAGAATCTGATGGAATCTGTTTCCACTGAGATCAATCACCCTGAGGAATGAAAGATTCCCGACATGGGGAGACAGTGAACCTGCCAGTTGAAGTGAAGACAGATTCAAGGAAGTCACTCTTCGATGCCTGCGACCGCATGTAACTCCTTGCCAGCTGCAAAACTGCAGCGACCTGTTCCATGAGTTTAAACTGCTGAAAGGATCGTGTGATATAAGATCCTTAATGGCAAGCAAAGCATGCTGGTCTGTCTCATTTGAGAAGCCAGAAGTGGTGGCTTCTATGTAGTTGATGAACAGAAGCATGCCCATGAACCAAAGAAGTGAGTTCAGTAGCCCTGAAAGCATTTTTCTTTTCTGGGTTTTTTGCGGTGCTTGTGCCTAATGAAGCCAGGATGAGCTTAAATGTGTTAAACAAAATCTATATCATTATCTCCGTGTAAAGAGGGGACGATGATGGATGCAGAGGGACTGGGGGTAATGGATGCAGTTCAGATTGCAGAGGAAGGGAGGGTAATGGTTGATTGCAGTTGTAAAGGGAGAGAGGGGGTGGCTGCTGGGGTTGGTTACAGTTGCAGGGGGAGGGAGAGGGGGAGGCTGGCTGCTAGGGGAGTTAAAAAGAAAAGAATAAGAAAGTTTCTATTTATAATGCCTCTTTTAACCGAACCGGTTCAGTTTGGTTTGGTTTAATCGGTTTTTGCCTTACAAAATCGATACCGAACCGAATATTCTTCAGAATTTTAAAATCAGTTTAATCAAAAAAAAATTCCGGTTCAGTTTTTTTGGTTATTTTTTTTTTTATTTTCTCGATTTAATTGGTTGGCCGATTTTTTTGCCCACCCCTAACTTACACAAAATAACATACGTTATACCGTGGATAAGATAATTCTTTTTTAAAAGGTTATGTATGCAGGTTTTTTTAATGTATTT
The DNA here is from genome assembly GCA_025169955.1 of Salix arbutifolia. Classification (NCBI taxonomy): domain Eukaryota; kingdom Viridiplantae; phylum Streptophyta; class Magnoliopsida; order Malpighiales; family Salicaceae; genus Salix; species Salix arbutifolia. The sequence goes on along the minus strand of CM045916.1, from coordinate 2,877,984 downwards.
TTGCTCATATATGTAATCAAATAAATTGTGAGTTATGTGTGCTAATAAATAAATAAAAATTAACGATATCTAAAAATAAAATTCGAAATTTCAAGTGACAGATATAGATTAATATATTTAATCTCTGAAGATTAGATATTTACTCGATCATGTTTGCTATATTTTGTTTATTAATATTTTTTATTAAATCAAATGACAATAAAAGTAGATAAACATATTAAATTGATTAAATAAAAAAATTATATTATGTAAGGCTACACATATTAGAAATATTATCTAAGAAAAAAATATTTATAAAAATATAGTTCATCTACATGAAACATTAAAAAAAAGAGATAAGATGCTAATAGGCTTGGCAAGTTAGGCAAGCCCGCCTAACTCATTTTGGTCAGGCTCACAAGGATTTGCCTTGACAATCTCACACGATTAGGCTTTAATGTTTTTTCACAGAACATGGGTCAAACAATATGTCATCCACCCTAATATTTTTCTTAAAAAAAAATATCAAACGACACCTTGTTTGTTAAGGCAGTTAACACGTCATCTATTTTGCCTAGATTTCAACCACCTCAGTCATAAAAAATCAGGGCTTAATCTTTTCTAAACCAAAAACTCGTTTTCAACCGCATTTTTGACCCAAAACACATTCAAAACATTTTAGAAACCTTGATAAACATTTTCATGGTCTAAAAAAACCCAAAAACCCGCCCCAAAAACTAAAATAAACCTGAAATAAAAAATCATCTTGAGCTCCGATCTATTTTTCATGAACTTTAAAGGTAAGAAAACTCCTTATATGAACTTTCCTCATCAAATTTCATCTATTTTAGTGGCCCAAATAAGCATCAACAACATGTTTATGTTTTTACTATTAAAATTTAGTGACCTTTCTCTCTTCTTTCTCAACCACGGGCTAAAACATAACAAAAAATAGTTTTTTTTATCAATATTAAATTTGAAAAATATTGAGGGACTACAATTGTATTATTTGTGTCATGCGAAACTTATGGCTTACCACTCGTATCTGGAGTGTTTTTTATTTCGGTCCCTTTTCTTTTAATTTCACCCTTTCATTATAAATAAAAATCAATTGATCTGAACTAAATTTCCAAAACATAAAGTTTAAGTACTAAATTGAAAAAAACACAAATTTTGCACAATCCATCAACAATAATTTGGGAGAGGATGAACATTGCACTCTTAAAGAGTAAAAACTCATGTCTTAGAGTTCTACTAAATAAATACAGAACACATTTAACAAACTTAAAAGATAAATTAGATAAAGAACACATTTAATAAACTTAATAGATTTCACTACAATTTCTTTTGACGAGACACGAGCATATGACAAGCAACATTTAGTTGAATATTGTTTTCTAGGCATACTTGATCTCTTATTCTCAGTAGCACAATCGAGAATAAATAGTAAACAAAAATTTGTATATTTATTCAATAGTAAACACTTAGTTGTATATTAAAATAATATTTTTTATATATATAAAATTATATTTGATAACGATCTAAAAAATAATTTAAAATAAAAAATAAAATAAAAATTATTTAAAAAAAAACACTTTTAAATCGGATTCCATACACCCACGAAGCTTAAACACTTATGTCTGTCTCATTTGTAAAGCCAAAGGTGGCAGCAGTTTCCATGTTGTTGTTGATGGAACAAAATACAGTGCAAACAAGAAATATTTTTACTGGCCCTGAAATCATATTTTAGTGCTCAAACAACTCTTTGTATATTCTCCATTTTCATAATGGGGTTTAGAAACCTTAGGAGTCCATGTCATTGGTCGAGCAAATGTTAAGCCATTGGAAATTTCCTCTCATCGTATCAAACTGGATTTATTATCAAAATTTGGCTTGTTTGTAGGAGTTAAATCCATGAGATAGAATGCTGTCGTTTGTCTGTTCCTCCATGGTCTAAGCTGAGGGTGTGAACACTGGGAAGTTGTCTCTTTATGACTCAAGTTACAAAAACTAGAATTTTGTAGTCAGTGTCCTTTTCGCTAAAATTTCAACAAAGAGAAAAATCTTCTACAAATGATAGCTATGTGGAATATATTTCTGGACGCATTCAGAATGGAAAAATTAGCGACGGTAAATTGACTTGACCACCTCTGAAGTTTGTCTGCCAAAGAATCTTATCAATCTTTCATGGACTGAAGCATCGACCTCTTCTTAGTGGTAGGTCTAGAATTTAAGAAGGGGTGCGCATTTGTTAGCATGATTTAATGGAAATAATTTGTAGATTTCCCAGGGAATGTTTTAGAATCTAAAAGTGAAGATATTGGTCAAGTCCAGGAACGTCCAATTTGGGATAGAGATCATGGTTTCTTGAAGATAACAACTTGAGTACATGGCAACTGTTTTTGCAAGCACAACATTCTGGGAAGAATCAAGACTTGGATCTTGTGGTAAACTGGATCTTGAACTACTAGCTTTGATACACCATAACAGAAGGGCCTGACAGAAACATATAGAACTAAAGAGAACACCAAGTAACGAAACAAATTAAAATAATTTTGTTCAGCTGAGAAATTCAAAGTTCTTGTAACACTGTTGTGGGATTTTGTGTGAGAGAAAACCTGAGAAAGTAGTTGAGACTTCAGAGACTGGAGAGCAGGCTTTCTGCAACATGCAGATGAAATCATTACCGTAGGATACTCTTGAAAAGAAGGTTTGATTTCTACTAATGAGTTTTTATTATTACGTACATTCATTTTGCTAGAAGAAAATGAGCTTCTGCATTTAACATTCAAGTATTCGTATGCCAGTTTTCATAGATTACAGCACTTGAGATCTCTCTAGCTGTTAGAGAGAATCTTGGTAGTTTTACGCAGTTCTGAGGGAACATCTGCTATAACCATTCTTTCACTTGGCGAATCAGCAGAACATCGAAGTCCAATCTGCAGGATTGATTCCAAACACTTCTTTACCTTTTCAATGCTAATGCTGCTTCTGCCTCTTGGACCATTTCTCCTTGTCTGAACTTCCTCTTGGATATCGATTGAGAGTAGAGGATCAATAATCTCCATTACCTGATCAGGAAGGGCTGCTTCAACAAAACAATGCAGGTTAAAGTCGCCTGTAAACATGTTGTCTGTGGGCCTTTTTCCTGTGAACATCTCCAGCAGGAGAATTCCATAGCTGTACACATCACCCTGTGTTGAAGCCTCTCCTCCCATTCCATATTCTGCAATTTAAGCAAAAAGTAACAAAGTCTTTTACTAAGATTTCCTAGATATCATAGCCATCATGTTCGAAACAATGTTATATATGATCTTCAAATTGGAATTATAATACAAACATGATTATTGGATATGTAGCAAGCTGATTTCTAAATGAATGCGAGGAAGGGTACTTGCTTAATATCTTACCTGGGGCTACATAACCAATGGTTCCACGTATGCAAATTGAGCTGGAATTAGTAGACAATGATTCCCCAGCAGCAGCTAAAAGAATCTTTGCCAGGCCAAAATCACCCACTTGAGCAGTAAGGTCACTGTCAAGAAGGATGTTGCTCGGTTTAAGATCACAATGAAGCACTGTCGTTTCACACTGGTTGTGAAGATAATCTAATGCCAGGGCCACATCAATCGCTATGTTTATTCTCTGCAGCAGACTTAAATTTTTGAAGTCTTGTGATTCCGCTGAACTTGCATGTAACCAACTCTCCAAACTCCCATTTGACATGAACTCGAAGATCAAAGCCTTGAAGTCATTGCCTTTGAAATCAATGGTCGAGCAAGAATTTACAATTCTGACAAGATTTCGGTGTCTGATATTCCTCAACGCGTTGATTTCAGCCATGAAAGTCTTGCTGGCTCCTCTTTGTCGAAGCTTGAATACCTTCACAGCTACTTGATCATCAGATCCAAGCGTACCTTTGTAGACAGTGCCGTATTTTCCATCCCCAATTATGTTGGTCGAAGAGAACCCACCAGTAGCATGTACAAGTTCCGAATAGGAAATTATGTGGTATTTCTTCTCTAGTGGTGAGGCCGAAGAAGGTCGACTTTTTTTTTGTTTTCTCCTGCGTATAACATCATAGACAGATGCCACCAACAGAAGAAGGAAAAGTGCAGCACAACTTGCAAGAATTACTACCTTCCGGTGAACTCCAGTCTTTCGTCTCTGTTTTGGGCATTCATGCAATTGCAGTGCCTTGATTCCTCCACATAGCTTGTCATTTCCGGCAACTGAAAATGCACTAGCATTGGTGAAAACTCCTTCAGCTGGCACTTCACCATCCAAATTGTTACCGGAAAGGTTGAGATAACCAAGAAGAGGTAATTCGCCAAGAAACTTGGGAATCTGCCCAGAGAAGTTGTTGTGGGCAAGGTTAAGGACTCGGATACTTCTTAGATTCTTGAAAGAAGAAGGAATAGTTCCTTCAAAGAAGTTGCCATTCAAGTTGAGGTCTTCCAACATGACACAACTCTTGATAGAACTTGGAATTTTTCCAGATAATTTGTTATCTGAAACATCCAATTCATTCAGATTTCCTGCATTACCCAGTTGTGATGGTAATGGACCTGTTAAATTATTTGAAGCCAAAATGAGGCTCAATAAAGAATCGATATCAGCAAGTTTCTTAGGTATCGCACCACTAAGATGATTGTATGAAAGTTGTAACCTTTCTAGTTGACTGTAATTTTCCAGAGAAATTGGTATAGTTCCCTCAAGAAAATTTTCTGCTAGATTGAGATGAAGCATTCGAGAAAGGTTTCCGAAGGAGGATGGAATATTTCCAGAGATTTTGTTTGTGTAAAGATAAAGCTCTTGCAACTTGGAAAGTTTTCAAATAGAATAAGGTAATCTCCCTGTAAGCATGTTTTTAGAAAAGTCAAGATACCCCAAGTTTTTAAGATTTCCAATCTCTACAGGAATGTCTCCAGTCAAGTAGTTAGTCTGGAGTGCTAACTGATAGAGGTTGGTCGAGAGATTTGCAATAGAAATTGGCAATACGCCTCTAAGTTGATTTTCAGAAAACCACACCTGTGTTAAATTGGTGCAATTGGTCAAGGAGGTAAGAAAAGTTAAATCACTCCCATTCTCATCCCCGAGCGGATTGCTGCCAAAGTCTATTATTTCAAGGTTTTGCAGGTTTCCCAAATTATTTGGAACAGGCCCGGTTAAAGCATTAGATGATAAATCGAAAGTTTTGAGTCTTGAGCAATTGACGAAAGATTCTGGAATATGACCAGAGAATTGGTTTAATGAAAGAGTAAGAAGTTTCAGATTGGGCAGGGTTGATCCTATATAACGCGGGAGGGGACCAGTTAATTGGTTGTTCGCTAATGAGAGCCAAGTGAGGGATGAGAGATTGTAAAGCTGTTCAGGAACCATACCAGACCAATTGTTGGAAAAAAGAGCTAGAAAATCTAAGGCAGAGAGTCGTCCAAGTTCATCAGGAATGATTCCTTCCAGATTGTTCAATCCTAGATTTAAACCATGCATGCTAGAGAGGTTCCCAAATGAAGGTGGGATTGCACCGGTGAAATGATTGCTGCCGAGGCCCAATCTGAGGAGCTTGGACAGAGAGCCAAGTTCACTGGGAATTCTCCCTGTAAAATTGTTTCCGTATAGATTCAGGAATAAGAGGTTTGAAAAATTACTCAAGTTGGAAGGAAGTTCACCTTGGAAGTAGTTATATTGTAGGTAAAGGTATCTCAGTCGAAACAACCGGCTAATTTCTGGAGGAAGAATCTGATGGAATCTGTTTCTACTGAGATCAATCACCCTGAGGAATGTAAGATTCCCGACATGGGGAGACAGCGGACCTGCCAGGTCAAGTGAAGACAGATTCAAGGAAGTCACTCTTCGATGCCTGCGACCGCATGTAACTCCTTGCCAGCTGCAAAACTTCAGCGAGCTGTTCCATGAGCTTAAACTGCTGAAACGATCGTGTGATATAAGATCCTTAATGGCAAGCAAAGCATGCTGGTCTGTCTCATTTGAGAAGCCAGAAGTGGTGGCTTCCATGTAGTTGATGAACAGAAGCATGCCCATGAACCAAAGAAACGAGTTCAGTAGCCCTGAAAGCATTTTTCTTTTCTGGGTTTTTTGCGGTGCTTGTGCCTAATGAAGCCAGGATGAGCTTAAGTAAGAAATCTATATCATTATCTGAATTTTCTCCAGCTTGTAAATGTGTATTGACTTCGGGGGCAAGTTGACAGCATTCACCATCTGTGCTGAGAAAGAAAGCTCGTAGATAGGTGGGAATTCAAGCTTTGGTTCCCTTTCTACGGCCCAGGTATTCGGTGCAAATTGCTACCCAACAGTTTATTTTAAATGCATATTTATTACCAACAGAAATGATATATTTGCTAACCAACCATATTTTAGATGGACCGACAAAATTAATTACTCTTTTTGTTTTTTGCATTTGTGATGGAAAAGAAGTGGATCTACGAACATCAACTATATCAACAAATCATTAAATTATTATCAATTTTATACTCGAGCTATTTTTATTTAGTATTTCTTTATCAAATAATTAAATTATAAAAAAATTGGTTAATGAGATGAGAAAAGTCACGTCAGTGACGCCCTCTCCCGCAATAAATATTTTGCCAATATTCAATATTTGTAGTTCGTGGAGGTCTCCTAGACTTATTGACACCGACACGGTTAAAGCGTTACCACCTGATTACATTTCAAAAGTATTCTTAAAAAAATTAAAATTAAATTATTTTAGTTTTAATTTTTATTTTAAATTAAATATTTTTGGTATTTTTAAATTATTTTCTGATATCAAAAAATTAAAATTAAATTAATTTTAGTTTTAATTTTTATTTTAAATTAAATATTTTTGGTATTTTTAAATTATTTTCTGATATCAAAAATAATTTTTTTAAAAAATAAAAAAAATATTATTTTAATACAAGTATTTTCAAACATATAATAAATCAGGTTGCACAAGTCCCGAGGCATTGGCTAACAGAAGTTGGAAAAGTCCCAGAGAATTTCTTTGCTCCTAGACAAAGAAAAGAAAGAACCGTATTTTGGTTAGAATATCATATACCGGTGTAAATAATAAATCAAAAGAAATTAGATAGATTTAAAGTTATTTAAGATTTATTACTCTAATATCTAGTTTTCTTCAATTTTAAATAATTTTTAAAAAATTGTGTTGTTACAAATTATAAGTCGTTCAATAATGCCCTCAATAATCACCACACGAATCACCAAAAAAAAATCTCTTAAATCTTTTTTTTTGTGCAAAATTTGAATGTAGTAATTTGTTGTGCAGATTGAAGAGTTGAGAGTATTAGTAGAAGTGTAACGAAACTGTGCAGAGAAGAAGAGAGACCGAGAGTTTTTTTTTTTTACTGAGACTAAAAGACTCGTTGAAAAAATTGAATGCTCGATTTAAGGAGTGGAGAGAGGAGGAGCGGAAGACGAAGATGAGAAAAGTGATGATGAGGATCTTGCTGAAGCACATGAAGAGGAGTCTGACCTTGATTTGGCATGGAAGATGTTAGATGTTGCCATAGCAGCAACACGGATCTTCCGCTGTTTGTGATCTTCTGGTTTCTAGCTGAGGTAGAGGAGGAGGTTGTGTTGCAACAATTCACGTCACCTCTTCGGAATCACTTTGCGACTATCTCTCCCATGGTGTAGCATAATTTCACTAGGCTTCAGTAACGTACGACATCTTCCTTTTCATCGACTGCTCTGCTTCTCTGTTTCTGACAGGTCCTCATCTTCTTCACCAATAGAGACAACGACTTCTTTGAGCTTGATGATCGGAGCAACCTGAGCACTAATCTAGAACAGGAAACAGATCCAGTTTTTTTTTTTTTAATAATGCATAACGAATCAGATTGCAGAAGCTTGGATCAATTCATGCGTAAGCATGATAGCTCTGATACCATGTTAGGATTGAGAGAGTTTGCAGATAATTGAAAGAGAGAAGAATTAGTTTAGAGAAGGGAAGATGGAGAAGAGAGAAAAAAAAGGGAGACTAAAATTTAAAATTGTGTTGTATTGATTTCTATTTTGCATATCTTTGTTGTGTGTGCACTTCTCTATTTATACATATTTCTCATACATTCTTTCATACTCTAGAATACAAATACACTACTCTAGAATATTCTTTTTTCTATACTCTAACAGGGGTGAGCATTTTCGGTTCCGTTCGGTTTTTATAAAAAAAACAACCAAACCAAAAATTATAATTTTTTTTTAAAATAACCGAACCAAACCTAGTAAAAACCGACCATTTTCAGTTCGGTTCGGCTTGGTTTTTATGTTAAACAAATACAGGAAACCGAAATTGTTTGTTGAGCCATCTGATAGGATTTTGATGGGCTTTTTATTGGTTTTTCTATTGGGATTACAATTAATATTAAGAAAGACTGCTTCCCAAAGTATTTTAAAAAAAAATTTGCCCCTAAATATTAATTTGTATTAAATTGTTAGTGTTATTATTGTGTTTAAGTTTTTTTTTTGCCTTTCTAATACTATTATGTTGTTTTGTTTAATTGAGTATTAGTAACAATAATTTAAATTACAAACGTGAACAAGTTAAAAATTAAATTACCAAATATTGCCTTCAAAGGCTTCCCAGTATTTATCAACTGAGGAAAAAGTCATGTCCTTCATTATAGGCTATGGCTTCTTCTCCTGCAAGAGTAATGAATGATTGTAAGTTCAAGGAATAACCAAAAGAACTTAGCTAATTAACAAGCAGCTCAGAATCCTACAAGCTGTAAAAGTGTTGATACAAAGTTTTGACACTTAAACTTTCTTTTTGGGGTTTTTTTCCCAACACTTTGCTTTCTCTACTTCCTTTCAACTAATTGAATATTTCAAATACAACATCAGAATTTATAACAACACTCCAAGGTGAGAAAAACACATTTTTAAAATATTTCTTGTGAAGTTTCATAGCACTGCTGCAAGCTTTCTTCGCATCTAAATTTCCAGTCATGTCATTCAATATCTGAAAGACATTACGAAAGAAGAAAATGAATGAGAAAATAAGCAAGTAAATATCATATCGATATACAAAGATTTTCACAGCACAGGAACTAGCTCAAGGAATATTATCGAGGTAGTATACTATTTACCAAAAAAAAATGTTTTGCAAGTTTTATGTTGTCTTTCTTGTTGCAAATCTACATTAGGTGCATGCATAAATAAACGTTAGAAACCTACAAGCATAGTCAGTGTTGATTTGTTGGTTAGGTGGATCTATTGAATAACTTGTGGAGGACTCATTCAACTATCCCCATGTTACCAGACAAACTTTGGCCATATTTTTAGTGTTTGACTCCAAATAACAATGCCATACTTGGGATTTGAGACTGGTCCTCAACAAGCAACGCCCAACTATAGTAACTAGAGCAAGAAATGGGGGCTGCTTAGAATTGTGAGGAGAACTTACCTTTTGTAAACTGCAACCGTGTAGAGAGGGGACGATGATGGATGCAGAGGGACTGGGGGTAATGGATGCAGCTTAGATTGCAGAGGAAGGGAGGGTAATGGTTGATTGCAGTTGTAAAGGGAGAGAGGGGGTGACTGCTGGGGTTGGTTACTGTTAGAATTAGTGAGATTTGTATTAAGGATAAGATGATTACTCTGTTTTTTGAATTTTAAGTTTTGAATTTTAGCTTACTGTTCATAACAGGTTTTACACAAAATCTGTTTTTCTTCCAATAATCTCTCAGCATGTTGAGAGTTTTATGCATTTGGACTTTATCATGTAAGCCTATATTAAGGCACTTTCAATTTGAATAATTAATGTGAGATCAGATTCCATTTCCTGAATCTGCCATTTTTTTTCCGCAATCAAGTATTTCCAGATTTTAATTGCTACAGTAACTGTTTGAAGAACAGTTACTGTGCAGATTTCTATTCTTAAACAGTGGTATCAGAGCTACTTGATTCTACGGGCTGGGGTATTTTTGGTGAGTGTAAACACGGTGAGATTGAGTGTAAACACGTGAGATTTGAGTGTAAACACTGAGTGATTGAGGGTAATTAGAAAGCTGCGATTTATGGCTTCTTCTTCAAATCATTCGACTGCATCAACACCAATGTTCGATGGTGAGCACTACCACATTTGGGCTGTCAAGATGCGTTTTTTCTTGAGGTCTCAGGGGCTGTGGAACGCAGTGATGACAGACCAAGAACCACCACAACTACATGCGAATCCAACAATAGCTCAAATGAGGGCACACGAGGAAGAAAAACTTAAGAAAGACAAGGCCATTACTTGTCTCCATTCTGGAATTGCAGACCATATCTTTACGAAGATTATGAACCTGGAAACACCCAAGCAGATTTGGGACAAACTTCAACTTGAATTTGAAGGTAGCAGTAGAGTGAAGGCTGTCAAACTACTTGCCTTTAAGAGAGAATTCGAATTGTTGAAGATGAAGGATAATGAGTCTGTCAAGACTTATTCTGGGAAATTGATGAATATTGTGAACCAAATGAGACTCCTTGGGGAGACATTTGAAGATCATAAGATAGTTGAAAAACTTATGATGTCAATTCCACAGAAATTCGAAGCAAAAATTTCTGCCATAGAAGAGTCCTGTGACCTCAACACTCTCACAATTTCAGAATTGATCAGCAAGCTTACAATCCAAGAACAGAGGGTTCAAATGAGGGATGATGAAGTTGCTGAAGGAGCTTTCCAAGCCTTTAGCAAGACACGCAGGACTGGATCTTTTCAAAAAAAGAGCTTCAATAATGGAAAGTCCATTATTTTGTCCAAGAGTAAGGCCATTGTACCAGCAAATAAGCAAGTATTCTCACCATGTTCTTATTGCAAAAGAACAAACCACGCCGAGAATGATTGCTGGTTTAAATGGAAGACACTTCTTCACTGTGATCATTGCAAGAAAAATGGTCACAGTGAGAAGTATTGCAGATTAAAGAGGAGACAACCAGGTGACCAAATACAGCAGCATGCAAATGTTTCTGAAGAAGGAAAGGATGATGATGAGCACCTGTTTATGGCATCCCGTGATGATCATATCTCCAGGAGTGACACTTGGTTAATTGACAGTGGCTGTACCAGCCACATGTCTAAGTTCCTGTCCATTTTCTCTTCAATCGACAGCTCAATCAAGCCCAAGATTAAGCTAGGAAATGGTGACATTGTGGAGGCAAAGGGGAAAGGAACCGTGACAGTCAACACTAGCAAAGGTAAGAAGATTATTACAAATGTCTTGTACATTCCAGAGCTAGATCAGAATTTATTAAGTGTTGCACAAATGCTTAGAAATGGGTATGAAGTAGCCTTCAAGAACCAATATTGCTTTATTAGAGATTCGAATGACTTATCTATAGCAAGAATTGAAATGGAAGGAAACAGTTTCTATCTAAAATTGGATGCTCTGGAAGGACATATTTTTAGTGCCAAAATCGATGAAAGTATTGTTTGGCACAAGAGATTTGGACGCTATAACTTCAAATCTCTGAAATTGTTGCATGACAGTAATATGTTAGATGGAATACCTGAAATCCATGCTAGTGGTCAAGTGTGTGAAGGCTGTGAATTGGGGAAACAACACCGAAAATCATTTCCCCAAAATGCAACCCGCAGGGCAGCATTGAAACTGGAATTAGTCCACTCGGATATTTGTGGACCCATGAGAACACCTTCTTTGAGTAACAATGTGTATTTCATGTTATTCATAGATGATTATAGCAGGATGAGTTGGGTTTATTTTTTGAAAGCAAAGTCACAAGCATTTTCTATGTTCAAAAGCTTCAAACAATTGGTTGAAAGGCAAAGTGGCTGCAACATGAAGGTGTTAAGGACAGATAATGGGGGTGAATACACCTCAAAGGAGTTCAATTTTTTCTGTCAATCAGCTGGTATTGTTCATCAGCTGACAGTTCCTTATTCTCCTCAGCAAAATGGAGTTTCGGAGAGGAAGAACAGGACAATAATGGAGATGGCCAGGTGTATGTTGTCTGAAAAAAATCTGCCTAAATGTCTGTGGGCAGAGGCAGTCAACACATCCATTTATTTGCTCAACAGGTTGCCGACAAATTCAGTTTATGGAAGAACACCTCTGGAAGCTTGGTCAGGTGTTAAACCATCAGTTAAACACCTCAAGGTGTTTGGATCACTATGCTACTCTCACGTTCCTACTGTCAAGAGAGGCAAACTTGACGAAACTGCTGAAAAGGGAATTTTCGTGGGGTATGCTACTGATTCTAAGGGGTACAGAATTCTTAATCTGAAAGATGCAAAGATTCAGATCAGTAGAGATGTTGACTTTGATGAAGATGCTAGCTGGAATAGGGATTCAAAAGGTTTGGAATTCAGAAGTCCAAGAGTGCTAATTACAGCACCTGAAAATCCAGCTATTGATGACACATCTGATGTGGATGCTACATCAGATTCGGCTGTACTTAAAATCAGGTCCTTGGCTAATGTGTATGAGAGGTGCAATCTTGTTCATGCTGAACCTACAAATTACAGTGATGCAGCAAGAATTCCAGATTGGGTGGAAGCTATGAAGTCTGAAATTGAGTCCATTGAAAGGAATCAAACATGGACTTTGACCGAACTACCTCAAGACAAGAAGAAGATTGGTGTGAAATGGGTTTTTCGAACTAAATTCAATCCTGATGGGTCAGTCTTCAAGCACAAAGCTAGATTGGTGGTCAAGGGATTTGCACAAGTGGCTGGAATTGACTATGGAGATACCTTTGCGCCAGTTGCGAGACATGATACTATTCGGCTTCTTCTTGCTCTTGCAGGACAATTGGGCTGGGAAGTGTACCATTTGGATGTGAAGTCAGCATTTCTAAATGGGATACTTCTTGAAGACATCTATATACAGCAACCAGAAGGCTTTGAGATTGCTGGTAAAGAAGATCAAGTATATAAGCTACACAAAGCTCTTTATGGCTTAAAACAAGCACCAAGAGCTTGGTATAGCAGGATTGATTCACACTTGATCAAATTGGGTTTCAAAAGAAGTGAGAATGAGGCCACTTTATATTTGAAACAAGATGATAATGGCTTGCAATTGGTGATTTCTCTCTATGTGGATGATATGCTAGTAACTGGAAGCAATACCAAGTTACTTGCTGAATTCAAAAGGGAAATGGAAAATGTGTTTGATATGTCTGATCTTGGTGTTATTGATATGTCTGATCTTGGTGTTATGAATTATTTCCTTGGGATGGAAATACACCAAGGCATTTCGGGAATATTTTTATCCCAAAAGAAGTATGTTGTGGATGTGCTAAAAAGGTTCAAGCTTGAGTCATGCAAGGAGGTAGCAACACCATTGGCCTTGAATGAAAAAGTTTCGAAAAATGATGGAGAGAAACTTGAAGATCCCTCTGCATATAGAAGCATAGTTGGTAGCTTGCTATACTTGACAGCAACCAGGCCAGATTTAATGTTTCCTGCTGGTTTGCTGTCAAGGTTTATGAGCTCACCAAGTAATGTGCATATGGGGATTGCTAAGAGAGTGTTGAAATACATCAAGGGGACAAGTGATCTGGGCATTGGATACTCAAAGACAGGAGGAGTGGAATTAATTGGCTATGCAGATAGTGATTGGGCTGGAAGTGTGGATGATATGAAAAGCACTTCGGGTTATGTTTTTACTCTTGGTTCAGGTGCAATTTGTTGGAATGCAAAGAAACAAGAAGTTGTGGCACAATCAACTGCTGAAGCTGAGTATATCTCTATGGCAGCAGCTGCAAATCAAGCACTTTGGTTGAATAAATTGCTTGCTGATTTGGGACAAAAACAGGCGTCACCAACAAAACTTTGTTGTGATAACAAGTCTGCCATTGCAATTGCTGAGAATCCAGTTCAGCATGGCAGAACAAAACACATTAATGTTAAATTTCACTCTTTAAGGGAAGCCGAGAAGAACATGTTCATTAAGGTTCTTCATTGTTCAACAGACATCCAGTTGGCAGACTTGATGACTAAGGCTCTTCCTGGACCAAGGCTGGAGTTTTTGAAGATGCAGCTCAGAGTATTCAAAGCAAATCTCAAGGAGGAGTGTTAGAATTAGTGAGATTTGGATTAAGGATAAGTTGATAAGATTATTCCTCTGTTTTTGAATTTTAAAGTTTTGAACTATTCATAACAGGTTTTACACAAAATCTGTTTTTCTTCCAATAATCTCTCAGCATGTTGAGAATTTTATGCATTTTGGACTTTATCATGTAAGCCTATATTAAGGCACTTTCAATTTGAATAAGATTATGTGAGATCAGATTCCATTTCTTGAATCTGCCATTTTCCGCAATTGAGTGTGCCCAGATTTTAATTGTTACAGTAACTGTTTGAAGAACAGTTACTGTGCAGATTTCTATTTTTCAACAGTTACAGTTGCAGGGGGAGGGAGAGGGGGAGGCTGGCTGCTAGGGGAGTTAAAAAGAAAAGAATAAGAAAGTTTCTATTTATAATGCCTCTTTTAACCGAACTGGTTCAGTTTGGTTCGGTTTAATCGGTTTTTTCCTTACAAAACCGATACCGAAATTTTTCAGAATTTTAAAATCAATTTAATCAGTTTTTTTAACGGTTCAGTTTTTTTGGTTATTTTTTTCTGGTTTTCTCGGTTTAATCGGTAGGCCGATTTTTTTGCTCACCCATAACTTACACAAAATAACATACGCTATACCGTGGATAAGATATTTCTTTTTAACAGGTTATGTATGCAGGTTTTTTTAATAAATTTTTGCTCATATATGTAATCAAATAAATTGTGAGTTATGTGTGCTAATAAATAAATAAAAATTAACGATATCTAAAAATAAAATTCGAAATTTTGAGTGACAAATATAGATTAATATATTTAATCTCTCAAGATTAGATATTTACTCGATCATGTTTGCTATATTTTGTTTATTAATATTTTTATTAAATCAAATGACAATAAAAGTAGATAAACATATTAAATTTATTAAATAAAAAATTATATTATGTAAGGCTACACATATTAGAAATATTATTTAAGAAAAAAATATTTATAAAAATATAGTTCATCTACACGAAACATTAAAAAAACCTTTTTGAAAATTAAATGCATAACCAGAAAATTATCATCATTCAAAAGAGGCTCTTTAAAGGGAATAAAAAAGAAAAAAGGGGTATTAATCCAAATATTTTTTTTTGAAAAAAGCATATAAAAAGAAACATTAATAATAAAAAAAAAAAAAAGAGATAAGATGCTAATAGGCTTGGCAAGTTAGGGAAGCCCGCCTAACTCATTTTGGTCAGGCTCACATGTGGATTTGCCTTGACAATCTCACGCGATTAGGCTTTAATGTTTTTCGCAGAACATGGGTCAAACAATAAGTCATCCACCCTAATATTTTTTTTTAAAAAAAGTATCAAACGACACCTTGTTTGTTAAGGCAGTTAACACGTCATCTATTTTGCCTAGATTTCAACCACCATAGTGATCAAAAATCAAGGCTTAATCTTTTCTGAACCAAAAACTCGTTTTCAACCCCTCTTTTGACCCAAAACACATTCAAAACATTTTAGAAACCATGACAAACATTTTGATGGTCTAAAAAAACCCAAAAAACCGCCCCAAAAACTAACAAAAAATAGTTTTTTTTATCAATATTAAATTTGAAAAATATTGAGGGATTACAATTATATTATCTGTGTCATGCGAAACTTATGGCTTACCACTTATACGTGGAGTGTTTTTCATTTCGGTTCCTTTTCTTTTAATTCCACCCTTTCATTATAAATAAAAATCAATTGATCTGAAATTACAACTAAATTTCCAAAACATAAAGTTTAAGCACTCAATTGAAAAAAACACAAAATTTTGCACAATCCATCTACAATAATTTGGGAGAGGATGAACATTGCACTCTTAAAGAGTAAAAACTCATGCCTTAGAGTTATACTTAATAAATACACAACACATTTAACAAACTTAAAAGATAAATTAGATAAAGAACACATTTAATAAACTTAATAGATTTCACTAAAATTTCTTTTGACGAGTCACACAAGCATACGACAAGCAACATTTAGTTGAGCATTGTTTTCATTGCATACTTAATCTCTTATTCTCATTAGCACAATCGAGAATAAATAGTAAACAAAAATTTGTGTATTTACTCAATAGTAAACATTTAGTTGTATATTAAAATAATATTTTTATATATATAAAATTATATTTTTATATATATATAGAATTATATTTGATAACGATCTAAAAAATAATTTAAAATAAAAAATAAAATAAAATTTATTAAAAAAAAAAACCCTTTTAAATCTGATTCCATACACCCACGACGCTGAAACACTTATGTCTGTCTCATTTGTAAGGCCAAAGGTGGCAGCAGTTTCCATGTTGTTGTTGATGGAACAAATTACAGTGCAAACAAGGAATATTTTTACTGGCCCTGAAATCATATTTTAATGCTCAAACAACTCTTTGTATATTCTCTATTAAAACCTCCATTTTCATAATGGGGTTTAGAAACCTTAGGAGTCCATGTCATTGGTCGAGCAAATGGTGCTCCATGTCAACCAATTATAATACGCTTTCTACACGGCTCCCTCGAGAATATGTTAAGCAATTGGCCTTTGGAAATTTCCTCTCATCGTATCAAAACTGGATTTATTATCAAAATTTGGCTTGTTTGTAGTATTCAGAATATTTCTTGAAGTATTCAGAATAGAAATATTAGCTATGGTAAATTGACTTGATCACCTCTGCAGTTTCTCTGCCAAAGAATCTTATGAATTTCTCATGTCCACAGTTGAGCATGCCCTTAACCATTCTCATGGATTGAAGCATCGATCTACTTCTTAGTGGTAGGTCTAGAATTTAAGAAAGGGTGCATTTGTTAGCATGGTTTAATGGAAAGAATTTGTAGATTTCCTAGGGAATGTTTTAGAATTTAAAAGTGAAGATATTAAGTCAAGTATCGTCCAATTTGGGATAGAGATCATGGTTTCTTGAAGAGAACAACTTGTGTACAGGGCAACTGTTTTTGCAAGCACACCATTCTAGGAAGAATCAAGACTTGGATCTTGTGGCAAACTGGATCTTGAACTACTAGCTTTGATTCACCATAACAGAACGGCCTAACAGAAACATATAGAACTAGAGAGAACACCAAGGAACAAAACAAATTAAAATAATTTTGTTTAGCTGAGAAATTCAAAGTTCTTGTAACACTGTTGTGGGATTTTGTGTGAGTGAGAAAACCTGAGAAAGTCGTGGAGGGTTAAAATGGTTGAGACTTAGAGACTGGAGAACAGGCTTTCTGCAACATGCAGATGGAATCATTACTGTAGGATACTCTTGAAAAGAAGGTTTGATTTCTACTAATGAGTTTTTATTATTACGTACATTCATTTTGCTAGAAGAAAATGAGCTTCTGCATTTAACATTCAAGCATTCTGACCAAACAAAAAACACAAAGTATGCCAGTTTTCATAGATTACAGCACTTGAGATCTCTCTAGCTGTTAGAGAGAATCTTGGTACTTTTATGCAGTTCTGAGGGAACATCTGCTATAACCATTCTTTCACCTGGCAAATCAGCAGAACATCGAAGTCCAATCTGCAGGATTGATTCCAAACACTTCTTTACCTTTTCAATGCTGATGCTGCTTCTGCCTCTTGGACCATTTCTCCTTGTCTGAACTTCCTCTTGGATATCAATTGAGAGTAGAGGATCAATAATCTCCATTACCCGATCAGGAAGGGCTGCTTTAACGAAACTATGCAGGTTAAAATCGCCTGTAAACATGCTGTCGGTGGGCCTTTTTCCGGTGAACATCTCCAGCAGGAGAATTCCATAGCTGTACACATCACCCTGGGTTGAAGCCTCTCCTCCCATTCCATATTCTGCAATTTAAGCAAAAAGTAACAAAGTCTTTTACTAAGATTGCCTAGATATCATAATACAAACATGATTATTGGATATGTAGCTAGGTGATTTTACCTGGTGCTACATAACCAATGGTTCCACGTATGCAAATTGCGCTGGAATCAGTAGAAAATGATTCCCCAGCAGCAGCTAAAAGAATCTTTGCCAGGCCAAAATCACCCACTTGAGCAGTAAGGTCATTGTCAAGAAGGATGTTGCTCGGTTTTAGATCACAATGAAGCACTGTCATTTCACACTGGTTGTGAAGATAATCTAATGCCAGGGCCACATCAGACACTATGTTTATTCTTTGCAGCAGACTTAAATTTTTGAAGTCTTGTGATTCCGCTGAACTTGGATGTAACCAGCTCTCCAAACTCCCATTTGACATAAACTCGAAGATCAAAGCCTTGAAGTCATTGCCTTTGAAATCAATGGTCGAGCAAGAATTTACAATTCTGACAAGATTTCGGTGTCTGATATTCCTCAACGCGTTGATTTCAGCCATGAAAGTCTTGCTGGCTCCTCTTTGTCGAAGCTTGAATACCTTCACAGCTACTTGATCATCAGATCCAAGCGTACCTTTGTAGACAGTGCCGTATTTTCCATCCCCAATTATGTTGGTCGAAGAGAACCCACCAGTAGCATGTACAAGTTCCGAATAGGAAATTATGTGGTATTTCTTCTCTAGTGGTGAGGCCGAAGAAGGTTGACTTTTTTTTTGTTTTCTCCTGCGTATAACATCATAGACAGATGCCACCAACAGAAGAAGTAAAAGTGCAGCACAACTTCCAAGAATTACTACCTTCCGGTGAACTCCAGTCTTTCGTCTCTGTTTTGGGCATTCATGCAATTGCAGTGCCTTGATTCCTCCACATAGCTTGTCATTTCCGGCAACTGAAAATGCACTAGCATTGGTGAAAACTCCTTCAGCTGGCACTTCACCATCCAAATTGTTACCGGAAAGGTTGAGATAACCAAGAAGAGGTAATTCACCAAGAAACTTGGGAATCTGCCCAGAGAAGTTGTTGTGGGCAAGGTTAAGGACTCGGATACTTCTTAGATTCTTGAAAGAAGGAGGAATAGTTCCTTCAAAGAAGTTGCCATTCAAGTTGAGGTCTTCCAACATGACACAACTCTCGATAGAACTTGGAATTTTTCCAGATAATTTGTTTTCTGAAACATCTAATTCATTCAGATTTCCTGCATTACCCAGTTGTGATGGTAATGGACCTGTTAAATTATTTGAAGCGAAAAAGAGGCGAAATAAAGAATTGACACCAGCAAGTTTCTCAGGTATCGCACCACTGAGATGATTGTATGAAAGATCTAACCCTTCTAGCTGACTGTAATTTTCCAGAGAAACTGGTATAGTTCCCTCAAGAAAATTTTCTGCTAGATTGAGGACAAGCATTCTAGAAAGGTTTCCGAAGGAGGATGGAATATTTCCAGAGATTTTGTTTGTGTTAACAAAAAGCTTTTGCAACTTGGAAAGTTTTCCAATAGAATCAGGTAATCTCCCTGTAAGCATGTTTTCAGAAAATCCAAGATACGTCAAGTTGTTAAGATTTCCAATCTCTACAGGAATGTCTCCAGTCAAGTAGTTAGCGTGGAGTGTTAACAAATAGAGGTTGGTCGAGAGATTTGCAATAGAGATTGGCAATACGCCTCTAAGGTGATTTTTAAAAAACCGCACCGTTCTTAACTTGGTGCAATTGGTCAAGGAGGTAAGAAAACTTAAATCACTCCCATTCTCATCCCCGAGCGGATTGCCGCCAAAGTTTATTGTGTGAAGGTTTTGCAGGTTTCCCAAATTATTTGGAACAGGCCCGGTTAAAGCATTCACTGATAAATCAAAATCTACGAGTCCTGAGCAATTGACGATAGATTCTGGAATATGACCAAAGAATTGGTTTCGTCCAAGATAAAGACCTTGCAGATTGGGCAGGGTTGATCCTATATGACGCGGGAGGGGACCGGTTAATTGGTTGTCCACTAATGAGAGCACATTGAGGGATGAGATATTGTAAAGCTGTTCAGGAACCATACCAGACAAATTGTTGAAATCAAGACCTAGAAAAGCTAAGGCAGACAGTCGTCCAAGTTCATCAGGAATGATTCCTTCCAGATTGTTATATACTAGAATTGCCTGCTGCATGCTAGAGAGGTTCCCAAATGAAGGTGGGATTGAACCAGTGAAATGATTCCTGTCGAGGCCCAATCTGAGGAGGTTAGACAGAGAGCCAAGTTCACTGGGAATTCTCCCTGTAAAATTGTTTCCCTCTAGATTCAGGACTACGAGGTTTGAAAAATGACTCAAGTTGGAAGGAAGTTCACCTTGGAAAGAGTTGTCTTCTAGAGAAAGGTGTCTCAGTCGAAACAACCGGCCAATTTCTGGAGGAAGAATCTGATGGAATCTGTTTCTACTGAGATCAATCAACCTGAGGAATGAAAGATTCCCAACATGGGGAGACAGGGGACCTGCCAGGTCAAGTGATGACAGATTCAAGGAAGTAACTCTTCGATGTCTGCGACCGCATGTAACTCCTCGCCAGCTGCAAAAATGCAGCGAGTTGTTCCATGAGCTTAAAGGATCGTGTGATATAAGATCCTTAATGGCAAGCAAAGCATGCTGGTCTGTCTCATTTGAGAAGCCAGAAGTGGTGGCTTCTATGTAGTTGATGAACAGAAGCATGCCCATGAACCAAAGAAACGAGTTCAGTAGCCCTGAAAACATTTTTCTTTTCTGGGTATTTTGCGGTGCTTGTGCCCAATGAAGCCAGGATGAGCTTAAGTAAGAAGCCAGGATACACTTGGAACAAAATCTATATCATTATCTGAATTTTCTCCAGCTTGTAAAGGTGTATTAATTGCTTCGGGGGCAAGTTGACAGCATTCACCATCTGTGCTGAGAAAGAAAGCTCGTAGATATTCGGTGCAGATTGCTACCCAACAGTTTATTTTAAATGCATATTTATTACCAACAGAAATGATATATTTGCTAACCAACCATATTTTAGATGGACCGACAAAATTAATTACTCTTTTTGTTTTTTGCATTTGTGATGGAAAAGAAGTGGATCTACGAGCATCAACTATATCAACAAATCATTAAATTATTATCAATTTTATACTCGAGCTATTTTTATTTAGTATTTCTTTATCAAATAATTAAATTATAAAAAAATTGGTTAATGAGATGAGAAAAGTCAAGTCAGTGACGCCCTCTCCCGCAATAAATATTTTGCCAATATTCAATATTTGTAGTCAGTAACTTATTGACACCGATACAGCTAAAGCGTTACCACCTGATTACATTTGAAAAGTATTCTTAAAAACATTAAAATTAAAATTAATTTTAGTTTTAATTTTTATTTTAAATTAAATATTTTTGGTATTTTTAAATTATTTTCTAATATCAAAAATAATTTTTTTAAAAAATAAAAAAATAAAAAAATATTATTTTAATACAAGCATTTTCAAACATATAATAAATCAGGTTACACAAGTCCCGAGGCATTGGCTAACGGAAGTTGGAAAAGTCCCAAGAGAATTTGTTAGCTCCTTGTTAGAGAATAATATAAATCATATTATGGGGCCTCACTTACAAAGCTTAAGCTTTTAGGTGAGATGGTTCCTTAACATGGTATCAGAGCCTTGTTGACCCAACGGTCACGAGTTTGAATCTCATCACCCCATTCTATTTGATAAAAACCAAGCACAAGGTGATGTGGGCCTGTGCAAGTTTCAAGCCCAAAGGGCTTTCACTTGAAGGTGTGTGTTAAATAATAATATAAATCATATTATGGGGTCTCAATTACAAAGCTTAAGCTTTTAGGTGAGATGGTTCCTTAACACTCCTAGACGAAGATAAGAAAGCAGAAGGGGACCATTTAATTAGTCGTCAGCTATGGAAAAGAAACAAGGGATGAGATATTGTAAAGCAGTTCAAGAACCGTATTTTGGTTAGAATATCATATACCGGTGTAAATAATAAATCAAAAGAAATTAGATAGATTTAAAGTTATTTCAGATTTATTACTCTAATATCTAGTTTTCTTCAATTTTAAATAATTTTTTAAAAATTGTGTTGTTGCAAATTATAAGTCGTTCAATAATCCCTCAATAATCACCACACGAATCACCAAAAAAAAATCTCTTAAATCTTTATTTAAGAGGAAAAAATTGTTATGCCTAGAGTGTTAGTTCTATTTTGTAATTTATATCATTTTTCGGTCTAGTAGATGACCTGTCAAAAATATAAGAGAAATAACTTTATATTTATAGAAAATCCTAAAATCCCTATAATCGACATAATATCTATTTGTCTCTTAAATAATGTCCATAATATAATTTTAGAAATTTAGTCAATCAGTTCCTACTTGATATTTTAGGACAAATTATAATTCATGAATTAAGTATATTATAATGCTTAATCTCTAAAATTATTTTCAATCAAGTCAAACGTTGCTCCATAACATATAGTCAATGCTCCATAACATTTCTTGTAGTTGAGAAATTCTCTTTTTTCTAGTGCATCTAGTCAATGCTCCATAACATTCCTAGAAACTCACGTTGCTCTCCGGTTGATAGTAATCAAGCACTATCAGTGTCGTTTGGTGCCCTTAGATACCAATTACTAAAACATTTATGATTTCTTTGATGAAAACTCTAAGACTTTCTATCATAATGTTTTCCCTAATTAGAAGATATTCATCAATAAGATCTACAAGAATATGATATGCAAGTATTATATGAACTACAATTATCTTTTGAAGGCAAGATAAGCTAAAAGCATCGACAATATCTACCTTTTATTTGAAGTATGGATTGTGAGTTTTCATTGCATTTGCAATCTAAAAAAAAACAATGAATAATCATAAATCTCCTTTGAAATTGGCTTTCAAAAAAATAGGATTTTCTTTTCTATTACAATTTACGATATTGTGATCAAGAATAGAGCCACAAACCCTGTTCTCCATCTTTGATGATTTGATTCTTCTTCAACAACCACTGCAATGACAACTTTTTGGTGAACATGAGAGTGATATCATCAAGATCAAAAGCTTTATAAAAATTGAAATTAGAATGATTCATGATGAAATTTAAGACAAACAAACTAAACATGGTAAAGAAGAGATTGATGAATAAAATTGTTCAAGTATATTAGCATATTTATAGATGTATTGTTTTTCCAAATGTTGATATCTTAAAATTAAAAATATTGGCGGTTATGTTTTTTAATTTTGATTTTTAAAGTTTAAAATGTTAACAGTAATTTTTCTAAAAGTTTGAATTTTATTTGGTATTTGCTAATAAAGATGCTCTAAGTATTATAAAAAGTGTAGCCAAATGGTAAAGCGCATAGTTAACTCATGGAGATACATTTTCCTCAATTTGGCAAATAACTTGGCAGCAGACAATTAATGCATTATTGCCACAAATCAAGGAAATTCACAAGTAAACAACAAATCTACTTCTAGCTATCAAATTTGACAAATAAACAATAGGTTTGATAGCTAAAGTTTGACAACAGAAAATAACAATACTTTCCTTTCAATATCTATTTTTCATGTTGATCTATTTTTTCAGTTTTTGCAAGTAAAAGACATGCACACAAAATACATATCTAAAATTACATATTTAATAGATAAACTATATCACACTTAATAAATAAAGGCAATTGCACCACACAACTTACACTAGGGGTGAGCATTTTCGTTTCGGTTCGGTTTTTTTTAAAAAAAACAACCAAACCAAAAATTATAATTTTTTTTTTAAAATAAACCGAACCGAACCTAGTAAAAACCGACCATTTTCAGTTCGGTTCGGCTTGGTTTTTATGTTAAACAAATACAGGAAACCAAAATTGTTTGTTGAGCCATCTGATAGGATTTTGCTGGGCTTTTTATTGGGCTTTCTATTGGGTACAATTAATATTAAGAAAGACTGCTTCCCAAAGTATTTTAAAAAAAAAATTGCCCCTAAATATTAATTTGTATTAAATTGTTAGTGTTAATATTGTGTTTAAGTTTTTTTTTTGCCTTTCTAATATTATTATGTTGTTTTGTTTAATTGAGTATGAGTAACAATAATTTAAATTACAAACATGAACAAGTTAAAAATTAAATTAAAAAATATTGCCTTCAAAAGCTTCCCAGTATTTATCAACTAAGGAAAAGTATTTATCAACTAAGGAAAAAGTCATGTGTTTCATTATAGGCTATGGCTTCTTCTCCTGCAAGAGTAATGAATGACTGTAAATTCAAGGAATAACCAAAAGAACTTAGCTAATTAGCAAGCAACTCAGAATCCTACAAGCTGAAAAAGGGTTGATACAAAGTTTTGACACGTAGACTTTCTTTTTGTGGTTTTTTTCCCAACACTTTGCTTTCTCTACTTCCTTTCAACTAATTGAATATTTCAAATACAACATCAGAATTTAGAACAACACTCCAAGGTAAGAAAAACACATTTTTAAAATATTTCTTGTGAAGTTTCATAGCACTGCTGCATGCTTTCTTCGCATCTAAATTTCCAGTCATGTCATTCTAAATCTAAAAGATATTGCGAAAGAAGAAAATGAATGAGAAAATAAGCAAGTAAATATCATATCGATATACAAAGATTTTCACAGCACAGGAACTAGCTCAAGGAATATTATCGAGGTAGTATACTATTTACCCAAAAAAAAGTTTTGCAAGTTTTATGTTGTCTTTCTTGCTGCAAATCTACACTAGGTGCAAGCATAAATAAACGTTAAAAACCTAGAAGCACAGTCAGTGTTGATTTGTTGGTTAGGTGGATCTATTGAATAACTTATGGAGGACTCATTCAACTATCCCCAATTATAGTAATAATTTAAAATTATGATACCAGACAAACTTTGGCCACATTTTTAGTGTTTGACTCCAAATAACAATGCCATACTTGGGATCTGAGACTGATCCTTAACAAGCAACGTCTAATTATAGTAACTAGAGCGAGAAATGGGGGCTGCTTAGAATTGTGAGGAGAACTTACCTTTTGTAAACTGCAACTGTGCAGAGAGGGGATGATGATGATGGATGCAGAGGGACTGGGGTAATGGATGCAGCTCAGATTGCAGAGGAAGGGAGGGTAATGGTTGATTGTAGTTGCAGAGGGAGAGAGGGGGCGACTACTGGGATTGGTTGCGGTTGCAGAGGGAGGGAGTGGGGGAGGCTGGCTGCTAGGATTAGAGTTAAAAAGGAAAGAATAAGAAAGTTTCTATTTATAGTGCCTCTTTTAACCGAACCAGTTCGGTTTTGTTCGGTTTAATCGGTTTTTGCCTTACAAAACCGATACTGAATCGAACCGAACATTTTTCAGAATTTTATAATCGGTTTAATCGTTTTTTTTTACCGGTTCAGTTTTTTCAATTATTTTTTTTCCTGTTTTCTCGGTTTAATCAGTTGGTCGGTTTTTTTGCTCACCCCTAACTTACACAAAATAACATACGCTATACCGTGGATAAGATAATTTTATTTTATTTTATTAAAAGGTTATGTATGCAGTTTTTTTTAATATATTTTTGCTCATATATGTAATCAAATAAATTGTGAGTTATGTGTGCTAATAAATAAATAAATATTAATGATATCTAAAAATAAAATTTGAAATTTCGAATGACAGATATATATTATGTGAAACCCAAGAATAATAAAAAAAACAGGGTCAAAAATATAATTAAGAAGAAATGGGACTTGCTGAAATTAGAAGAAAGAGGGGAGAGATAACCCAAATTTTTTTCTTCACAAAAACTAGGATTAAACACCCAAAAGCTTGTAAACCCATAAAAGTCTTGGAATTCTAAAGTGGAGGAACACAATTTGAGGGAGGATTAACAAGAAGAAAGTGAAGAATATGGGGAAGAAAGGAGTGGTTGGTTCTTAATAAGGAGAAGAAGGCTAAGATTCTTCCAAATTTGTGAACTAAAGTCAAGATTTTATCCAAGTAAGGAGTTCTAATTCCAATTTCTATGAAATTAACCTCAATTTGATTAGAAGTTCATGATTCTTCTTGAATTGGGAATTAGGGTTTTTAAATACAAAATATTGGGGGGAATGCATAAATGAGTAGGGTTTTCATGAATAAAGTGAAAAACATGGTTGTGATTGATAAGGAAGCAAGGATTGAGAAGGAATTGGTTATGTTTCCTTCATTTTTGCATAACAGGGCAGATTCGTTTTCCTGTTTCTTTGGAGAATTTGGACCTGAAACCTACATAATTCAGGGAGGGTTCCTTCATATAAGTTGTATCTAGGAGTGTTAGCTTTCAAACGCGTCTGACCCCGTCTAATTTGGAGTTCTGGAACTCCAGATATGGGTAAAACTCTGAAGAGAGGTCAAGTTGTCACCTGTGTTGACAATTTCAGCCAAGTTGAGAAAATAACAAAGATTTAACCATGTTAAGGGTAGAAATTGTCCCTTGCCCTTCATAAAATGTGTCTTGATCTTCAGAAAATAAAAGAAGAGAATAAATGGTGATTAAAAATTGAATTCATGATGTCCACTTGGACTATAAATGAGTTCAAAAGTTAAAGGATGATAATGAGGAATATAAGTGAGAAAGAAAAGATTTGGTAAAGAGAAATGAATATTATTACCATTTTTATTGTTGTTGTGTGTGATATGTGGATTAATATGAAAAAGAAATGGTGGGTATTTGTGGTTTCAGGAGGAACCACGGGTGGAGGGCGACAACAACAGGGTAACGTAGGTCGAACGTTCACAGCAGGTAGGTACTAGTTATTGAACTATAAGTTATAATTTGGTGCTTATTGATAAGGAAAAGAAAAGGGGTAAAGGAAATGTTAGGGGATGGAAAAGAAAAAAATAAAAAATAAATAGATATATATGCATAGGAAGAAACAAGCTGGTTGATAACGGCATTACGGATATGAGGGTGCTGAGATATAGACCCTGATTAGCTATTTGATTTCAGAATAGTTAATGATATTGTCGGGTGACGTCGATATCGGTATAATTTATAAACTTGATTAGCTATTCGGTTTCATAATAGTTAATGATATCGGCGGGTGATGTCGATATCGGCATAATTTATAAACTTAATTAGCTATTCAGTTTCAGAATAGTTAATGATATCGGCGGGTGATGTCGATATCGGCATAATTTATAAACTTGATTACCTATTCAATTCTGGAATAGTTAATGATATCGACGGGTGATGTCGATATCGGCATAATTTATAAACTTGATTACCTATTCAATTCTGGAATAGTTAATGATATCGACGGGTGATGTCGATATCGGCATAATTTATAGACATGATTAGCTTTCTGAGATGAAAGCTAATGATGTCAAGAATCCTTGACATCGGCATACTCTAAAACCTCCTAAGATAATAACGGAACAAAGATTAACTATTTTGGTTTTTTTTTTAAAAATAGTTAATGACACCAACGGTTATGTTCATGTCAACATTTTCATGAAACTGATTAGTGGAGTTCAGGACGGGCAACTAGACACACCATTGGAGATCAATAATGTCGGCTATAGTCTTTTCGATGTGAAAAGGGGGAAAGAAGCAGTCAAAAGAAATAAATTTTCTTTTAAATTAACCTTAAAAGGGTGTATATGGTTATGTCTAGAATCTCATATGATTTAAGTAGATTGATGGATATGTTGTTTAAATTCTTCTGAAAATTGCTAGTATTTACTTAATTGTTTTACTCATATGGAAAATCTATATTTTGCAGGTTCCTCCCATTCTCGTCAGTAATAGAATTTTAGACCCTTAATCCTTTTTGTATAAGTTAGGAACTTAGGAAGTAGTGATGTAATTTTGGTTCTAAAATATTAAATTGTGTTACGTTATATATATATATATATATATATATATGTATGAAATCTTCATGTGCGTATTGGCTCTTTTAATTTTTACCTTATGTGTGTGATGTATGATGGAGTTTAGGAATGAATATGGTCCTGAACATATCCTGGAATGAATTATGCAGTTGATTGTATTAAACATGGATGAGATTGTGGATGAGACATGATTCAAATTGCATGCAGGTTACATTGTGGATAACTTGGGATCTCTCGATATGGGGGAGACTCTGCTGAAATTTCGTTAGAAATTTCAGCGAGAGAGAGAGAGAAAAAATTATACTCCAAATGACCCCTTTATAGGGGAATGATTAACAAAATTTTGGGGCTGTTACATATTAATATATTTAATTTCTCAAGATTAGATATTTACTTGATCATGTTTGCTATATTTTGTTTATTAATATTTTTTATTAAATCAAATGACAATAAAAGTAGATATACAGGTTAAATTGATTAAATAAAAAATTATATTATGTAAGACTACACATATTAGAAATATTATCTAAGAAAAAAATATTTATAAAAATATAGTTCATCTACACGAAAGATTAAAAATACCTTTTTGAAAATTAAATGCATAACCAGAAAATTATCATCATTCAAAAGAGGCTCCTTAAGGGAATAAAAAAGAAAAAGGGGGTATTAATCCAAATATTTTTTTGTTGAAAAAAGCATCTAAAAAGAACATTAATAAGAAGAAAAAAGAAAAAAAAAGAGATAAGATGCTGATAGGCTTGGCAAGTTAAGCAAGCCCGCCAAACTCATTTTGGTCAAGCTCACATGTAGATTTGCCTTGACAATCTCACAGGATTA
This sequence comes from Salix arbutifolia, assembly GCA_025169955.1. Lineage (NCBI taxonomy): Eukaryota > Viridiplantae > Streptophyta > Magnoliopsida > Malpighiales > Salicaceae > Salix > Salix arbutifolia. The sequence goes on along the minus strand of CM045916.1, from coordinate 2,849,431 downwards.
GGCTTTAATGTTTTTCAAAGCACATGGGTCGAACAATATGTCATCCACCCTAATATTTTTTTTAAAAAAAAATATCAAATGACGCCTTGTTTGTTAAGGCAATTAACACATCATCTATTTTGCCTATATTTCAACCACCACAGTGATAAAAAATCAAGGCTTAATCTTTTCTGAACCAAGAACTCGTTTTCAACCCCTTTTTTTTTTTTTATCCAAAACACATTCAAAACATTTTAGAACCCATGATAAACATTTTCATGCTAAAAAAAACCCAAAAAGCCGCCCCAAAAACTAACAAAAAATAGTTTTTTTTTGTCAATATTAAATTTGAAAAATATTGAGGGACTACAATTGTATTATTTGTGTCATGCGAAACTTATGGCTTACCACTCGTATCTCGAGTGTTTTTTATTTTGGTCCCTTTTCTTTTAATTCCACCCTTTCATTATAAATAAAAATCAATTGATCTGAACTAAATTTCCAAAACATAAAGTTTAAGTACTAAATTGAAAAAAACACAAAATTTTGCACAATCCATCTACAATAATTTGGGAGAGGATGAACATTGCACTCCTAAAGAGTAAAAACTCATGCCTTAGAGTTATACTTAATAAATACACAACACATTTAATAAACTTAAAAGATAAATTAGATAAAGAACACATTTAATAAACTTAATAGATTTCACTGCAATTTCATTTCACGAGACACACAAGCATATGATAAGCAACATTTAGTTGGATATTGTTTTCTAGGCATACTCGATCTCTTATTCTCATTAGCACAATCGAGAATAAATAGTAAACAAAAATTTGTATATTTGCTCAATAGTAAACATTTAGTTGTATATTAAAATAATGTTTTTTTATATATATAAAATTATATTTGATAACGATCTAAAAATAATTTAAAATGAAAAATAAAATAAAAATTATTTAAAAAAAACATTTTTAAATCGGATTCCATGCCAACCAATTATAATACGCTTTCTACACGCTTCCCTCGAGGAAATGTTAAGCAATTGGCCATTGGAAATTTCCTCTCATCGTATCAAAACTCGATTTATTATCAAAATTTGGCTTGTTTGTAGGAGTTAAATCCATGAGATAGAATGTTGCTGTTTGCCTGTTCCTCCATGGTGTAAGCTAAGGGTGTGAACACTGGGAAGTTTTGTGTCTTTATGACTCAAAATCTAAAGAAACAAAAGCTAGAATTTTGAAGTCAATGTCCTATTTACTAAATTTCCACAGAGAAAAATCTTCGACAAATGATAACTTTGTGGAATATATTTCTTGAAGTATTCAGAATAGAAATATTAGCGATGGTATATGGACTTGACCACCTCTGCAGTTTGTCTGCCAAAGAATCTTATGAATTTCTCATGTCCACAGTTGAGCATACCCTTAACAATTCTCATGGATTGAAGCATCGATCTACTTCTTGGTGGTAGGTCTAGAATTTAAGAAAGGGTGCATTTGTTAGCATGGTTTAATGGAAAGAATTTGTAGATTTCCTAGGGAATGTTTTAGAATTTAAAAGTGAAGATATTAAGTCAAGTATCGTCCAATTTGGGATAGAGATCATGGTTTCTTGAAGAGAACAACTTGTGTACAGGGTAACTGTTTTTGCAAGCACGTCATTCAGGGAACAATCAAGAATTGGATCTTGTGGCAAACTGGATCTTGAACTACTAGCTTTGATTCACAATAACAGAAGGGCCTGACAGAAACATATAGAACTAGAGAAAACACCAAGGAACAAAACAAATTAAAAAAATTGTTTAGCTGAGAAATTCAAAGTTCTTGTAACACTGTTGTGGGATTTTGTGAGAGAGAAAACCTGAGAAAGTCGTGGAGAGTTAAAATGGCTGAGACTTCAGAGACTGGAGAACAGACTATCTGCAACATGCAGATGGAATCATTACTAATGAGTTTTCATTATTATGTACTGGAAGGCTAGGTCCATAACCTTAAAGAGTCTAGTACATTCATTTTGCTACAAGAAAACGAGCTTCTGCATTCAAGTATTCTGACCAAAAAACAACACAAAGTATGCCAGTTTTCATAGATTACAGCACTTGAGATCTCTCTAGCTGTTAGAGAGAATCTTGGTACTTTTATGCAGTTCTGAGGGAACATCTGCTATAACCATTCTTTCACCTGGCAAATCAGCAGAACATCGAAGTCCAATCTGCAGGATTGATTCCAAACACTTCTTTACCTTTTCAATGCTGATGCTGCTTCTGCCTCTTGGACCATTTCTCCTTGTCTGAACTTCCTCTTGGATATCAATTGAGAGTAGAGGATCAATAATCTCCATTACCCGATCAGGAAGGGCTGCTTTAACGAAACTATGCAGCTTAAAATCACCTGTAAACATGCTGTCGGTGGGCCTTTTTCCTGTGAACATCTCCAGCAGGAGAATTCCATAGCTGTACACATCACCCTGTGTTGAAGCCTCTCCTCCCATTCCATATTCTGCAATTTAAGCAAAAAGTAACAAAGTCTTTTACTAAGATTTCCTAGATATCATAGCCATCATGTTCGAAACCATGTTATATATGATCTTCAAATTGAAATTATAATACAAACATGATTATTGGATATGTAGCAAGCTGATTTCTAAATGAATGCGAGGAAGGGTAGTTGCTTAATATTTTACCTGGTGCTACATAACCAATGGTTCCTCGTATGCAAATTGAGCTGGAATCTGTAGAAAATGATTCCCCGGCAGCAGCTAAAAGAATCTTTGCCAGGCCAAAATCACCCACTTGAGCAGTAAGGTCATTGTCAAGAAGGATGTTGCTCGGTTTTAGATCACAATGAAGCACTGTCGTTTCATACTGGTTGTGAAGATAATCTAATGCCAGGGCCACATCAGTCGCTATGTTTATTCTCTGCAGCAGAGTTAAATTTTTGAAGTCTTGTGATTCCGGTGAACTTGCATGTAACCAGCTCTCGAAACTCCCATTTGACATGAACTCGAAGATCAAAGCCTTGAAGTCATTGCCTTGGAAATCAATGGTTGAGCAAGAATTTACAATTCTGACAAGATTTCGGTGTCTGATATTCCTCAACGCGTTGATTTCAGCCATGAAAGTCTTGCTGGCTCCTCTTTGTCGAAGCTTGAATACCTTTATAGCTACTTGATCATCAGATCCAAGTGTACCTTTGTAGACAGTGCCGTATTTTCCATCCCCAATTATGTGTTGAACTTTATGAATTGATTGTGTTTTGTGTGGTTTGATTGCAGGTTGATATGCTGGAGTTTAGGGAAAACAGGCTTTAGGAGCTGGAGAGAAAAGAGTTGCAGAGTAAGTGTTCTGCTTTATGTATTTTTTGTAGTGCTTACAATGTGCTTGACAGATTGCCTATTTATATAGTTTAGGCAACACACATTACACATGATTTGTGATTACATAGAGAAGTCAAGTTAATCTTCTCTTCTTAGTTAGTTACAACTGAATTAACAAACAATTAATGACAGCTAAGCATATACACACACTGCCTCTTGATGCTCTTCTTCCTTCTGCTGCATACTCAGCTTATTTGTCTTCTTTTCCAGTAAACAAGCTTATCATTCAACAGCCTCTCCTAAGCTGTTTACTGATTTAACCCCAAGTTTCAACCGTAATCTAGGTTGTCAACAATTTGTGCCTTCCATTTGCCCTGGTAGTTGGGGTTCTTAATTTTCTTTGGCTTCCATGGGCCCTTGTACTCAGTATTAGAAATGGTTGGGGCAGTCCACTCACCATCTTCCTCATCATCCCAGTCTTCTGGCTTTTTGGGCTCAGGATCCTTGATTGTCTTTGGTGGGAGAAGATCCCAGTCAGAGTACAAACTTTCAACATGCCTCTGAGCCCTCTCAATTTGGGCTAATCTTTCATTTTCTAGTTTCTGAAACTCACTTTTCATTTTCTCATGTTCTTTACCCTTCATTTCAATCTCATCATCTTTAGCCTTCAACATCTCATCTTTCTCTTTTAACAACACCTCAGTCTTCTCTTTCTCAAGCTTCAACTGCTGCAGCATTTCTTGCATTTCTTGAAAATCCTTCTCAAAAGAAGAAGCCGCAACCTCTTTGTTTAACTCAATCCTGAGATTTGAGATTCCTTCAAATGTTTGTTCTTCTACTACACCATCATGCATGACTTCAATTTGCTGTTCAGCATGATCTTCATTTGTTTCATCCTTGTTCTTTATACTTGCTGCATGACAAGCATAAAATAAGTTTGCAATGGACACTTCTTCCTTCTCCTGTGCACACTTTGCCAATTCGCAGGAGTCAACACAATCATTTGTGTTGTGTCCAAATCGATTGCATCTACCACATTTAGGCTGACTTTTAAATCTGCACACACCAAAATGAAATTTTTGGCATGTGTTGCATTGTGGCTTCACATTGATGTGACTACTGCTTCCAATTTTAGATTGTGGACTGAAAACACTGCTGTGATTCATTCTTCTGTCATAATTCAAGTTTGAATACTGATTGTTGTTGTGCATGTGATTGCTCTGCATATTTCCTCCTTGTGACCAGCTTGTAGGTCTTCTGTTTTGACCTTGCCAGCCTTGATTGTGTCCAATTTTGAGACTACTGAATGCTTGTTCAGTTCTCGTAATTCCATCTTGTTCATCATGTAGGTTTTCTCTCTTGTCAAACACTTTGACAGAGGCTATAACTTCTTCAGCTCTCAGCTCATCAAGATCTCTTGTTTCTTCAATTATAGAAACAATAGATCTGTATTTTCTACTTAAACTCATCAATAGTTTTTGCACAATCCTTTTTTCAGGCACTTCTTCACCAAGTGACTTCAAGTTGTTCACTACTTCGAAAAACTTGGCCAGGTAATGCTCTAAACTCTCATTTTCTCCCATTCTCATGTACTCAAACTCAGCTCTCACAGCTTGTAACTTCACTGCCCTTACTCTTTTATCTCCTCTATACTCTCTCTTCAGCACATTCCATGCTCCTTGTGCTGATTTTTCATTTCTGATTCTCGGAAAAAGATAATCTGAAAGTGCTCCTTGGATGAGGCTCAATGCCTTGGCATTTTTGATTCTGCTCTCCCTGGAAACTGTTCCTTCAGGTATGCTTCCAGATTCATCTTTTTTTCTCTCGGTTTCATCATCTTTTTTATCTTCTTTCTCAGATTTTTCTGTCACAACAGAGTTTGTTTCCATGCCAAACTCAACTACATCCCATAGATCAAATGCTATGAGGATTGTCTCCATTTTTACTGACCAAAAGTCATAATTCTCACCTTTAAACTGAGGTGTTCTTAATTCACCGCTGCTCACCATTTTTCCTTTCTTCCAGTCACAATTTGTATGAATCAAGGTTTGATTTTCGTCCCTTGTTGATCAAGCTTGCTCTGATACCATGTTGAACTTTATGAATTGATTGTGTTTTGTGTGGTTTGATTGCAGGTTGATATGCTGGAGTTTAGGGAAAACAGGCTTTACGAGCTGGAGAGAAAAGAGTTGCAGAGTAAGTGTTCTGCTTTATGTATTTTTTGTAGTGCTTACAATGTGCTTGACAGATTGCCTATTTATATAGTTTAGGCAACACACATTACACATGATTTGTGATTACATAGAGAAGTCAAGTTAATCTTCTCTTCTTAGTTAGTTACAACTGAATTAACAAACAATTAATGACAGCTAAGCATATACACACACTGCCTCTTGATGCTCTTCTTCCTTCTGCTGCATACTCAGCTTATTTGTCTTCTTTTCCAGTAAACAAGCTTATCATTCAACATTATGTTGGTCGAAGAGAACCCACCAGTAGCATGTACAAGTTCCGAATAGGAAATTATGTGGTATTTCTTCTCCAATGGTGAGGCCAAAGAAGGTCCACTTTTTTTTGTTTTCTCCTGTGTATGACAGCACAGACAGATGCCACCACCAGAAGAAGGAAAAGTGCAGCACAACTTGCAAGAATTAGTACCTTCCGGTTAACTCCAGTCTTTGGTCTCTGTTTTGGGCATTCATGCAATTGCAGTGCCTTGATTCCTCCACATAGCTTGTCATTTCCGGCAACTGAAAATGCACTAGCATTGGTGAAAACTCCTTCAGCTGGCACTTCACCATCAAAATTGTTACCGGAAAGGTTGAGATAACCAAGAAGAGGTAATTCACCAAGAAACTTGGGAATATGCCCAGACAAGTTGTTGTGGGCAAGGTTAAGGACTCTGATACTTTTTAGCTTCTTGAAAGAAGAAGGAATAGTTCCTTCAAAGAAGTTGCCATTCAAGTTGAGGTCTTCCAACATGACACAACTCTCGATAGAACTTGGAATTTTTCCAGATAATTTGTTTTCTGAAACATTCAATTTATTCAGATTTCCTGCATTACCTAGTTGCGATGGTAATGGACCTGTTAAATTATTTGAAGCCATACAGAGGTCCAATAAAGAATCGATACCAGCAAGTTTCTCAGGTATCGCACCACTGAGATGATTGTATGAAAGGTCTAACCATTCTAGTTGACTGTAATTTTCTAGAGAAACGGGTATAGTTCCCTCAAGAAAATTGTCTTTTAGATTGAGGACAAGCATTCGAGAAATGTTTCCGAAGGAGGATGGAATATTTCCAGAGATTTTGTTTGTGTTAACATAAAGCTCTTGCAACTTGGAAAGTTTTCCAATAGAATCAGGTAATCTCCCTGTAAGCATGTTTTCAGAAAATCCAAGATACGCCAAGTTTTTAAGATTTCCAATCTCTACAGGAATGTCTCCAGTCAAGTAGTTAGCGTGGAGTGTTAACAAATAGAGGTTGGTCGAGAGATTTGCAATAGAGATTGGCAATACGCCTCTAAGGTGATTTTTATAAAACCGCACCGTTCTTAACTTGGTGCAATTGGTCAAGGAGGTAAGAAAAGTTAAATCACTCCCATTCTCATCCCCGAGCGGATTGCCGCCAAAGTTTATTGTGTGAAGGTTTTGCAGGTTTCCCAAATTATTTGGAACAGGCCCGGTTAAAGCATTCACTGATAAATCAAAATCTACGAGTCCTGAGCAATTGACGATAGATTCTGGAATATGACCAAAGAAATGGTTTATTCCAAGATAAAGACCTTGCAGATTGGGCAGGGTTGATCCTATATGACGCGGGAGGGGACCAGTTAATTGGTTGTCCACTAATGAGAGCTTTTTGAGGGATGAGATATTGTAAAGCTGTTCAGGAACCATACCAGACAAATTGTTGTAATAAAGTTTTAGAGAATCTAAGGCAGAGAGTCGTCCAAGTTCATCAGGAATGATTCCTTCCAGATTGTTCAATGCTAGACTTGCACCCTGCATGCTAGATAGGTTCCTAAATGAAGGTGGGATTGAACCGGTGAAATGATTGCTGTCGAGGTTCAATTGTAAGAGCTTAGACAAAGAGCCAAGTTCACTGGTAATTTTCCCTCTAAAATTGTTTCCTTTTAGATTCACGAATTTGAGGTTTGAAAAATGACTCAAGTTGGAAGGAAGTTCACCTTGGAAGGAGTTGTCTTCTAGAGAAAGGTTTCTCAATCGAAACAACCGGGCAATTTCTGGAGGAAGAATCTGATGGAATCTGTTTCCACTGAGATCAATCACCCTGAGGAATGAAAGATTCCCGACATGGGGAGACAGTGAACCTGCCAGTTGAAGTGAAGACAGATTCAAGGAAGTCACTCTTCGATGCCTGCGACCGCATGTAACTCCTTGCCAGCTGCAAAACTGCAGCGACCTGTTCCATGAGCTTAAACTGCTGAAAGGATCGTGTGATATAAGATCCTTAATGGCAAGCAAAGCATGCTGGTCTGTCTCATTTGAGAAGCCAGAAGTGGTGGCTTCTATGTAGTTGATGAACAGAAGCATGCCCATGAACCAAAGAAGTGAGTTCAGTAGCCCTGAAAGCATTTTTCTTTTCTGGGTTTTTTGCGGTGCTTGTGCCTCATGAAGCCAGGATGAGCTTAAATGTGTTAAACAAAATCTATATCATTATCTCCGTGTAAAGAGGGGACGATGATGGATGCAGAGGGACTGGGGGTAATGGATGCAGTTCAGATCAAAGCTGTCCGTTTCATTTCGGTCAGCGTTTCGTTTTTTCTACTGGTACGGGGCGTTTCGGTTTCGGAGCATTTCGGCGCGTCGTTTCGGGGTTGTACTGTTCATATATAATTCTCCAAGAGGGACCATATTCAAGAAAATTTAACTTCAAATTATGTAATACAAAGTACAAACACAAAATCAAACAAACATAATCTAAAAATTAGAAACATCTCTAAAAATCCAAAATATTATGAAAGTAAAATGTCTTAAAATAAAAGAAATGTAAATCAAACATCTTCTACATCATTAATATAAAAATAAGGATCTTGATCTTGTGGTGGTATGTAAGGAAAGTCATCAACTAGACATTCCAATAGTTGATCATTTCCACCAAGCTCATTCTCCTCATCAAAACATGTCTCTTCATCTTCTAAATTTGATGTAGGCAAAGGTGCTTTAATAGTCTCCCAACTGATATCATCTCCATCAAGAAGGTTAGGTTCTTCACAAATCCATTTATTTAATAGGTCAATGTTATCAAGGCTAATGGGATCTAAAGCATCTCTTGTTTTGCTCAAATTCCTACAAAGAATAAACATGAAAGAAATTAAAAATTCAATATCAACTTAATAAAAATTAATTATTAATATAATAGTATTGATATTTTACCTCTGTTGAATCCTTAGATTATAACGAACAAATACTAAATCATTTAATCTCTTGTGCTCAAGCCTATTTCGTCTTTTGGAATGGATAAATTCAAATACACTCCAATTTCTTTCGCACCCAGTTGCACTACAGCATTGACTAAGAACTCGAATTGCAAAATTTTGAAGTTCTTGAGTATCATTGCCGAATTGCTCCCACCATACAACTAGATAAGAAAAAAATTCAATAAATCAGATATTATGAATTCAAAAAAACATTATATTTTAAAAAACTAAAAGTTATTACCTGGATTTAACTTTTCTCTTTGACGAATAGCTAGGGTCATGCCAAAATCACCAGTTGCTTTCTTATACTCCTCAAGTTGGCCACTAATTCTATCTTGAATGTCACAATCAGGAACCAATCTAGTAATTGCGCTAAGCAAACCTCGAGTAACCTCCTTTTGTTTTGAGAAAGAAGGCCTAAAATATATTCCGGGATTAAGAAAACAACCAGCTGCATGTAATGGACTATAAAGTTGCTTATCCCATCTAACATCAATTACCCGAATATATGGCCCATATTGAGATACTCTATTTTTCAACCTTGTCTTGATGGCTTCTTTTGCTTTATCCATTGCCTCATATAAATAACCCATTGATGGTTTTTCTTCACTGTCTGCTAACCTAAGAACTCGTACTAAAGGCTCGCTAACTTTGACAATATGTTCACATCTCGGCCAAAAGTCTTTGTCTTGTAAAATTATAGCAGCAATTTCCTTCCCAACTTGACTTTTACCATGACTTGATTCTACCCATTTTGTGCAAGTAAACATCTGTCGAAGCTCATTCTTAAATTTAAGTAAACATTGGATGCTTAAAAAATGAGTAGCAAACCTTGTTATTCCAGGACGACATAAATCATTTCCATTGGTAAATTCTTTCCTCATCAAAGCTAACACCCATGCATGATTATATATAAACTTGCTTATATTTCTTGCATTTTTAATGGTTTCGTCAATCATCGGAAAATATCTTGGATCACAAATATTTTCTAACATTAAATCAATGCAATGGGCAGCACAAGGAGACCAATAAAAGGTGTCATACCTTTGCTGCAATGCTTTCCCAGCAGCCTTGAATGCAGACTCATTATTACTAATAAATTGGACAATATTTTCTTGTCCAACTTCTTTGACAACTTCATCAAACATCTCAAGTAATGTCTCTTTATCTTTCCGCATACCTGAAGTGTCAACAGACTTCAAGAATATGGTCCTTCTTGGAGAATAAGCAAGAAAATTTATAATTGGCACATTCTTCCTATTTGACCACCCATCTGCCATAATAGAGCATCCATAAAGTTTCCAATCAGCCTTGATTCCTAAAAGATATTCATTGACATCATGAACTACATCTTTTAACAGTGGTCCCCTCAAATCATGATATGCAGGTCCTTTAAAACCAGGTCCCATTGATGCTATGACATCTATCATTGGCTGATAATAATATGATTTAGCACCATTAAATGGTACATTAACATCAAACCACCAAGTTGCTATGGCCTTTCTTGCATCATGTTCCTTCTCTTTAGAAGCCATTGCACTTTTAATGCTAGGTTGTGAACCTGGGGTAGTTCGTGGAGCAAATAAAGTCATTTTTCTTCTACTTGCACTTGTGCCTTACATTGTCGATCTTTTATTTATCTGTGAACTCATTTCACTAAAATTAGGACCGACGTCATCACTCTCTTCAACTTCATCATTGGAAAATGTTTGAGAATTTCCAATATCAGTTCTAAGTCTCTTTCTTTTCTCTTTCTCCATTGTTAAGTCCTCTATCAATTGCTTCATTTGCCATTTCACATCTGGGGGAACCTTTTTACAAGGTTCAACTTGGCCTTTGATACCAGCAAGGTGATACTTCAGACGAGTAATACCACCACCATTGATTCGTTTGTTACAATGAACACATACAACTGCGTTTCTTGCACCAAGAACCACCTGTCCTTGAGCCCATGCCGGATCATCCGATCGTGCTGGAGCTGAAGCTATGGAAGTCCCACCACTAGATGAGTTTTCAGCCATGAAATTTAATCTTAAGAAAAAAAATAACATATGTCAGCAAAGAAAAGGTGGCAGTCAATTGGATCTCTAAAGGAAGAGTTTCGAGAAACAACAAGCAATAGTTTCGAGAAATAACAAGGCAGCTAATTCTAATCTCTAACAGAATTTATATCCTAAATTCTGAACATCCACATATCAATTAAACATCAATATAAGTAATAAATTATTGTTTCTCAAATCATTCTAATTATAACAGTAATCTATTGGAAATTGTCATGGAACTCATCTAATTCCCAAAAACAACCTAAGTACCTAACCCCTCAAATCCTCTCATCTTTACAAACAAAGCAGCTTCAAAACTTCATTACAAACCCATTATAAGGAATAAGAACTGTTATTGAATTACATTTCTAATTCCATGCAAATCAACTTGGAAATTCTGAATAAAAACTTTTTCATATAAACATGATAGTTGATACTCGAGTGGCAGCAACAATCCAGTACTCGGACAAATAAAATCAAACAAATGCATTGCAATCCAAAAAAAAAGTGGCAGCAACAATCCTCACGGGTTAAATAAAAAAAAACAGTCAACACTCAAGTACTCAACAGCCATACAAAAATTGTTCACCCAATTGAGTATACCCATAAATCATCCCACTCCAGTGACTCCACGAAACCACATTTCTCTGCGGCATTTCATCAAACACCTTGGCATACATATCAACCAAAGAACTCCCAACAAACACATCAACATCATATGATCATACCCAGTTTTAATAACCAAACAATGCACAGATTAATGTACAATTTCATTTTTATTTCGTATTTTATCTGCCATGTTCTACTGAATCTACACAGGGATGACGGGATGTATAGTTATGTACCTGAGATGTCTTCAATCAGTGTCGTGGAAGAAGAAACGGTGGGTGTGCCGCCGTGGGAAGAACTGTGGAGAGGAAGAAATGATGGCGTTGCTGGCTTGCCGCCGTGAAAACTGAAAAGAACTTTGGAGACAAAACTGATGAAGGTGGCGGTGGCGCTATCACGGGAAGACTGAAGAGCTTTGGAGAAGAAGAAGAGAAGAATTGAAGATTGACGAAGTGACGATGGTGGTGTGGTTGTGGGTTAGGGATTTGAAGTTTGGGGGGGGAAACGACGAAGTGGGATTTGGCAGATTTTGGGAATTGAAGTTTGGGCTGGGGAAAAAACGACATGTTGGGGGATTTGGCAGATTTCATTTCATTTGATTTAAATTTAATTTTTGTACGAATAACGAAACGAGACAACCGGAATGTTCCCGGTTCATGCCGGCCGAAATTTGGCCGAAATATCCGGTATAGGCCGGAATAAAATCCGGGGTAAATATTGCGCCAGTTTGTATCGGTTTTTTAACCGGTACGGGGCGTTCCGGCCGAAACGAAACGAAATATACAACTTTGGTTCAGATTGCAGAGGAAGGGAGGGTAATTGTTGATTGCAGTTGTAAAGGGAGAGAGGGGGTGACTGCTGGGGTTGGTTACAGTTGCAGGGGGAGGGAGAGGGGGAGGCTGGTTGCTAGGAGAGTTAAAAAGAAAAGAATAAGAAAATTTCTATTAATAATGCCTCTTTTAACCGAACCGGTTCAGTTTGGTTTGGTTTAATCGGTTTTTGCCTTACAAAACCAATACCGAACCGAATATTCTTCAGAATTTTAAAATCAGTTTAATCAAAAAAAATTTCCGGTTCAGTTTTTTTGGTTTTTTTTTTTTTTGATTTTCTCGATTTAATTGGTTGGCCAATTTTTTTGCTCACCCCTAACTTACACAAAATAACATACGTTATACCGTGGATAAGATAATTCTTTTTTAAAAGGTTATGTATGCAGGTTTTTTTAATATATTTTTGCTCATATATGTAATCAAATAAATTGTGAGTTATGTGCGCTAATAAATAAATAAAAATTAACGATATCTAAAAATAAAATTCGAAATTTCAAGTGACAGATATAGATTAATATATTTAATCTCTCAAGATTAGATATTTACTCGATCATGTTTGCTATATTTTGTTTATTAATATTTTTTATTAAATCAAATGACAATAAAAGTAGATAAACATATTAAATTGATTAAATAAAAAAATTATATTATGTAAGGCTACACATATTAGAAATATTATCTAAGAAAAAAATATTTATAAAAATATAGTTCATCTACATGAAACATTAAAAAAACCTTTTTGAATATTAAATGCATAACCAGAAAATTATCATCATTCAAAAGAGGCTCCTTAAAGGGAATAAAAAAGAAAAAAGGGGTATTAATCCAAATTTTTTTTTTTTGAAAAAAACATATAAAAATAAATATTAATAATAATAATAAAAAAAAGAGATAAGATGCTAATAGGCTTGGCAAGTTAGGCAAGCCCGCCTAACTCATTTGGTCAGGCTCACATGTGGATTTGCCTTGACAATCTCACACGATTAGGCTTTAATGTTTTTCACAGAACATGGGTCAAACAATATGTCATCCACCCTAATATTTTTTTTAACAAAAATATCAAACGACACCTTGTTTGTTAAGGCAGTTAACGCGTCATCTATTTTGCCTAGATTTCAACCACCTCAGTCATAAAAAATCAGGGCTTAATCTTTTCTAAACCAAAAACTCGTTTTCAACCCCACTTTTGACCCAAAACACATTCAAAACATTTTAGAAACCATGATAAACATTTTCATGGTCTAACAACACCCAAAAACTAAAAAAAACCTGAAATAAAAAATCATCTTGATCTCCGATCTATTTTTCATGAACTTTAAAGGTAAGAAAACTCCTTATATGAACTTTCCTCATCAAATTTCATCTATTTTAGTGGCCCAAATAAGCATCAACAACATGTTTCTGTTTTTACTATTAAAATTTAGTGACCTTTCTTTCTTCTTTCTCAACCAGGGGCTAAAACATAACAAAAAATAGTTTCTTTTGACGAGACACACAAGCATATGACAAGCAACATTGAGTTGAATATTGTTTTCTAGGCATACTTGATCTCTTATTCTCAGTAGCACAATCGAGAATAAATAGTAAACAAAAATTTGTATATTTATTCAATAGTAAACATTTAGTTGCATATTAAAATAATATTTTTTTATATATATAAAATTATATTTGATAACGATCTAAAAAATAATTTAAAATAAAAAATATTTAAAAAAAACACTTTTAAATCGGATCCGACAAGAAAAGGGTGCCAATAGCAACGGAATTTTGCAACGGCAAAATTCCGTTGCTAAATTTGCATCCGGAAATTGTTTAGCAACAGATATTCCGGATTCCATACACCCACGAAGCTTAAACACTTATGTCTGTCTCATTTGTAAAGCCAAAGGTGGCAGCAGTTTCCATGTTGTTGTGGATGGAACAAAATACAGTGCAAACAAGAAATATTTTTACTGGCCCTGAAATCATATTTTAGTGCTCAAACAACTCTTTGTATATTCTCCATTTTCATAATGGGGTTTAGAAACCTTAGGAGTCCATGTCATTGGTCGAGCAAATGTTAAGCCATTGGAAATTTCCTCTCATCGTATCAAACTGGATTTATTATCAAAATTTGGCTTGTTTGTAGGAGTTAAATCCATGAGATAGAATGCTGTCGTTTGTCTGTTCCTCCATGGTCTAAGCTGAGGGTGTGAACACTGGGAAGTTCTCTCTTTATGACTCAAGTTACAAAAACTAGAATTTTGTAGTCAGTGTCCTTTTCACTAAAATTTCCACAAAGAGAAAAATCTTCTACAAATGAATATATTTCTGGACGCATTCAGAATGGAAAAATTAGCGACCGTAATTGACTTGACCACCTCTGAAGTTTGTCTGCCAAAGAATCTTATGAATCTCTCATGGACTGAAGCATCGAACTCCTTGTTACTGTGAAGGGGTGCGCATTTGTTAGCATGATTTAATGGAAAGAATTTGTAGATTTCCCAGGGAATGTTTTAGAATCTAAAAGTGAAGATATTGGTCAAGTCCAGGAACGTCCAATTTGGGATAGAGATCATGGTTTCTTGAAGAGAACAACTTGAGTACATGGCAACTGTTTTTGCAAGCACAACATGCTGGGAAGAATCAACACTTGGATCTTGTGGTAAACTGGATCTTGAACTACTAGCTTTGATACACGATAACAGAAGGGTCTGACAGAAACATATAGAACTAAAGAGAACACCAAGTAACGAAACAAATTAAAATAATTTTGTTTAGCTGAGAAATTCAAAGTTCTTGTAACACTGTTGTGGGATTTTGTGTGAGAGAAAACCTGAGAAAGTCGTTGAGACTTCAGAGACTGGAGAGCAGGCTTTCTGCAACATGCAGATGAAATCATTACCGTAGGATACTCTTGAAAAGAAGGTTTGATTTCTACTAATGAGTTTTTATTATTACGTACATTCATTTTGCTAGAAGAAAATGAGCTTCTGCATTTAACATTCAAGCATTCTGACCAAACAAAAAACACAACGTATGCCAGTTTTCATAGATTACAGCACTTGAGATCTCTCTAGCTGTTAGAGAAAATCTTGGTAGTTTTATGCAGTTCTGAGGGAACATCTGCTATAACCATTCTTTCACTTGGCGAATCAGCAGAACATCGAAGTCCAATTTGCAGGATTGATTCCAAACACTTCTTTACCTTCTCAATGCTGATGCTGCTTCTGCCTCTTGGACCATTTCTCCTTGTCTTAACTTCCTCTTGGATCAATAGTCTCCATTACCCGACCAGGAAGGGCTGCTTCAACGAAACTATGCAGGTTAAAGTCACCTGTAAACATGCTGTCGGTGGGCCTTTTTCCTGTGAACATCTCCAGCAGGAGAATTCCATAGCTGTACACATCACCCTGTGTGGAAGCCTCTCCTCCCATTCCATATTCTGCAATTTAAGCAAAAAGTAACAAAGTCTTTTACTAAGATTGCCTAGATATCATAGCCATCATGTTCGAAACAATGTTATATATGATCTTCAAATTGGAATCATAATGCAACACGATTATTGGATATGTAGCAAGCTGATTTCTAAATGAATGCGAGGACGGGTAATTGCTTAATATTTTACCTGGTGCTACATAACCAATGGTTCCTCGTATGCAAATTGAGCTGGAATCTGTAGAAAATGATTCCCCAGCAGCAGCTAAGAGAATCTTTGCCAGGCCAAAATCACCCACTTGAGCAGTAAGGTCATTGTCAAGAAGGATGTTGCTCGGTTTTAGATCACAATGAAGCACTGTCGTTTCACACTGGTTGTGAAGATAATCTAATGCCAGGGCCACATCAGTCGCTATGTTTATTCTCTGTAGCAGACTTAAATTTTCGAAGTCTTGTGATTCCGCTGAACTTGGATGTAACCAGCTCTCCAAACTCCCATTTGGCATAAACTCGAAGATCAAAGCCTTGAAATCATTGCCTTGGAAATCAATGGTTGAGCAAGAATTTACAATTCTGACAAGATTTCGGTGTCTGATATTCCTCAACGCGTTGATTTCAGCCATGAAAGTCTTGTTGGCTCCTCTTTGTCGAAGCTTGAATACCTTTACAGCTACTTGATCATCAGATCCAAGTGTACCTTTGTAGACAGTGCCGTATTTTCCATCCCCAATTATGTTTGTCGAAGAGAACCCACCAGTAGCATGTACAAGTTCCGAATAGGAAACTCTCTGGTATTTCTTCTCTAATGATGAGGCCAAAGAAGGTCGGCTTTTTTTTTGTTTTCTCCTGCGCATAACAGCACAGACAGATGCCACCACCAGAAGAAGGAAAAGTGCAGCACAACTTGCAAGAATTACTACCTTCCGATGAACTCCAGTCTTTGGCCTCTGTTTTGGGCATTGACGCAATTGCAGTGCCTTGATTCCTCCACATAGCTTGTCATTTCCGGCAACTGAAAATGCACTAGCATTGGTGAAAACTCCTTCAGCTGGCACTTCACCATCAAAATTGTTACCGGAAAGGTTGAGATAACCAAGAAGAGGTAATTCGCCAAGAAACTTGGGAATCTGCCCAGACAAGTTGTTGTTGGCAAGGTTAAGGAATTCAATACTTCTTAGCTTCTTGAAAGAAGAAGGAATAGTTCCTTCAAAGAAGTTGCCCTTCAAGTTGAGGTATACCAACATGACACAACTCTCGATAGAACTTGGAATTTTTCCAGATAATTTGTTTTCTGAAACATCCAATCCAATCAGATTTCTTGCATTACCTAGTTGTGATGGTAATGGACCTGCTAAATTATTTGACTCCAAAAAGAGGCGAAATAAAGAATCGATACCAACAAGTTTCTGAGGTATCGCACCATTGAGATGATTGTGTGAAAGTTCTAACCCTTCTAGTTGACTGTAATTTTCCAGAGAAACTGGTATAGTTCCCTCAAGAAAATTGTCTGCTAGATTGAGATGAAGCATTCGAGAAAGGTTTCCGAAGGAGGATGGAATATTTCCAGAGATTCTGTTTGTGTAAACATAAAGCCCTTGCAACTTGGAAAGTTTTCCGATAGAATCAGGTAATCTCCCTGTAAGCATGTTTCTAGCAAATGCAAGATACTCCATGTTTTTAAGATTTCCAATCTCTACAGGAATGTCTCCAGTCAAGTAGTTAGTCCCGAGTTCTAACCAATAGAGGTTGGTCGAGAAATTTGCAGTAGAAATTGGCAATACGCCTCTAAGTTGATTTTCGAAAAACCACACCTCTCTTAAATAAGTGCAATTGGTCAAGGAGGTAAGAAAAGTTAAATCACTCCCATTCTCATCCCTAAGCGGATTGCTCCCAAAGTTTATTGTTTGAAGGTTTTGCAGGTTTCCCAAATTATTTGGAACAGGCCCGGTTAAAGAGTTAAACGCTAAATCAATATCTACAGTCCTGAGGAATTGACGAAAGATTCTGGAATATGACCAAAGAATTGGTTTCCTCCAAGATAAAGAGTTTGCAGATTGGGTAGGGTTGATCCTATATAACGCGGGAGGGGACCAGATAATTGGTTTGCCGCTAATGAGAGCTTTTTGAGGGATGAGATATTGTAAAGCTGTTCAGGAACCATACCAGACAAATTGTTGGAATAAAGATTTAGAAAATCTAAGGCAGAGAGTCGTCCAAGTTCATCAGGAATGATTCCTTCCAGATTGTTGAATTTTAGACTTGCAAGGTACATGCTAGAGAGGTTCCCAAATGAAGGTGGGATTGAACCAGTGAAACGATTGCTGGCGAGGTTCAATCCTAAGAGCTTAGACAAAGAGCCAAGTTCACTAGGAATTCTCCCTCTGAAATTGTTTCCGTATAGATCCAGGAATTTGAGGTTTGAAAAATGACTCAAGTTGGAAGGAAGTTCACCTTGGAAGGAGTTGTTTGCTAGAGAAAGGTATTTCTGGAGGAAGAATCTGATGGAATCTGTTTCTACTGAGATCAATCACCCTGAGGAATGAAAGATTCCCGACATGGGGAGACAGCGAACCTGCCAGTTCAAGTGAAGACAGATTCAAGGAAGTCACTCTTCGATGCCTGCGACCGCATGTAACTCCTTGCCAACTGCAAAACTGCAGCGAGCTGTTCCATGAGCTTAAACTGCTGATACGATCGTGTGATATAAGATCCTTAATGGCAAGCAAAGCATGCTGGTCTGTCTCATTTGAGAAGCCAGAAGTGGTGGCTTCTATGTAGTTGATGAACAAAAGCATGCCCATGAACCAAAGAAGTGAGTTCAGTAGCCCTGAAAGCATTTTTCTTTTCTGGATTTTTTGCGGTGCTTGTGCCTGATGCAGCCAGGATGAGCTTAAGTAAGAAGCCAAGATACAGTGGTATAAAATGTAAGTGGAAACCAATACGAATGGAAACAGGGATGGGCCCTTGACTTGACTTTGCGATGATGCATGTACTATTCATAGTCTTTTTCTTGTTGGAAAAGTGTAGCAGGGCAACACAAATTAAATTAAGGGGGTTTGCCATGAATCTTCCTCTTCATAAATGGTCACCATCTAGCACATTTTTTGCTCCTTTTAGGATTTTTAACTTAGTAAACCCACTTGAATCCATAATTTGTATGATGGGTTAGTTCACAATGCCATGGTCGATTTAATATTTGATCCTCTAAGGTTAATTGAAGTTTTTTTAAGCATTTACTTAATTTTCAATACTTGCCGAGGTTAACAATTTTAATGAATTTACCATGATAAAAAAAACAATAAGTAGTGTTAGCCTACAAAACCAACAATAGCTCATGAGGGCATTTATACAGAGTGATATAGCAGCTAAGAGAACAAGCTTCTAATCCAGCATACTATTTCGTAATGCTGCAATTTAGGCTTTAATGAAATTCAAACATGGTTTGAGGATGCATGGCAGCTAAAATCCCCGGAAATAAAACAAACACTGCATGCAACGAGAAACAAAGATGAACAAGCCTAACATATTACACCATCTGTGCTGAGAAAGAAAGCTAGTAGATAGGTGGGAATTCAAGCTTTGGTCCCCCTTCTACGGTTATTCGGTGCAAATTGCTAGCCAACAATTTATTTTAAATGAACCATATTTATTACCAACAGAAATGATATATTTTCATACCTTTTTTTTTTCAACTATTTTTTTTCTTGTTGATTTCTTAATAAAATTAAAAAATATATTTTGATGAATTTGCTCATATTTTGTAATTTTCAACGTCATAAAAAAACTTGAAAAGGAAGAAAGAACTCAAATATGCTTTCAACGCATTTTAACCATTGACACCCATTTCATAATTCATGATTTTGTTATTGAATTAATGTTAATATTTTTAAAACAAAGTCAGAATAAGGTGAAATATAAACAAGTGGGGTAAATTGCAAAACAAGAAAAATAAGGGATAAATAATTAGAGTTACTTGGGGACCAAGCAATTAAAAGGAAAATGACATTTGTGAAGTATAAATAGATGAGTGGATTGTAGAGAATACCTTCACCATAAAAGAAAAAAAAAACCCTAGACACCATTAAAAAAAATCGAGATGGAGTGAAAGGGAGAAGAAAGTGTTATGAAAATAACACTATTCATCTTTTCATACAAAAACCTTAGCCCCGTCTTTCTCTAAAAATGAAACTTTCTTCTTCGTTTTTCGTTCTCTTATTTTTATTCTCAACAAGACCACCGTTATTCTTTGTTTTTCGATCATCTACAAAACCCCTCAAATAATTGAAGACAATAACTCATGAATTATCATAAAACAAGGAGGGAGAGAGAATATTTGTCAAAACTTCTCTCCATGGTAGCTTTATCTTTCAACCTTTATTTCAGCATGAACACCATAATTTTTCTCTTTTCGATGAGTACTATACAACCATACAAGTCATGTAACCCCATGATCCTTATATTAGTATATTTGAGAAAAAGATAGAAATGGTTGAAAGAGAACCATAACCACTAAAACTTTAAGTGTTGGATCCCTCTCACCGCTCGATAGCGACCTATGTTATCTCCACAAAAAGAAAGATCAAAGTGTGGTGCATCTAGCGACCTAGTCCAAGCATGGGATGATGCGCCATTCATGATAGCCCTCACTGACACATGACTACCATGCACCACCATTGTTTCCTCTTGTTTAGTCATTGTTATAACCTCTTTTGGTTTACCTCAGCCACCTTAAAAGGTTCATTTCAAACTGCAAACATCTATTAAATAATTATTTTGATTTATTATGGATTTTTATATGTTATATGATGATATTTTTTGGATTGAACAACTTTTATGAGATTGATATTTGTGTTTAAATAGTGTTGGATGAATCTCTTAATTTTGTTTCTTGTTTTCTTTCATGTTCTTAGCTATATAGTCATCATCCCTACCATTGCAACATCATTTTATTAAAAACAACCTTAACAACAAAGGAAATAATAAAAATTAAAAACAAAAACTAAAGGCATGTACATATAAACATAGACAAAAATAGAAACCATTTCAGAAATATATATAAAAAAAATAAAAGAATTAAAATAAAAAAAATAAAAGTATAAAGGCCTAAATGAAAAACAAATGTATAATAAATTTCTTTGGAAGGAAAATTTTGAAAAAAATCTAAACTTTGATACCGAAAATATTAAGGATATAAAACCAATTCGAAAATTAAAAGACCGAGAATCAAAATGAAACTACAATATATAATCAATTGCAATTGAATGACACAATTAAAACAAATCAGAACTTCTATAACAGAAACAAGGACCATACAAAATAATCGAAAGATCAGGGATTATAATGAAAACCCAATAAACAGTGAGGTGTGACATGTACTTTCTTATGCAAGAGAGAGAAAGGGGGGATTCAATCACGTTGTACCATAAGGAAGAGAAAATAGAGGAGAGTCATTACAGACACCGCACGCGCTGTCCGAAATGGGCGTGAGCATCCAAATTGGCAACGCGTCCGGCGATGCGCAAACAGTATTGCGACAGAAAATGTAATTAAAAATGGTAAATTAACGGCACACCCTTATAGCCAACTCTTGTATTTTGTCTTATATAGGGGTACATCCGTATTTATACATTTCAAAAACATGCAATGACATTTCTAACCCCGACGTTAAATGTTCTGCTTTATCTTATATGGGGGTATATTTGTATTTATAATATAAAAAATATGTAATATCCTTAATACCCTCTGCGGTATCTGTGTATTTTTATCTTATGTATGAGTATCATGGTTATTTTGCTGTGCACAAAAACATAAAAATATCAAAAATACCCCTGTACCCAAGGCTAAAATTATTGTGCAATGAGGGGTAAAATAGTAATTTTACTATTACAATCCACAATAATGTGATCTAGAGCTACAGTAATTTACTGTAATTCCACAACTTTATTAAGCTTTTAGTTAATTGTTATAACTTAAATTTTGATCCTTTCTTTAAATGTTTTTTTTTAGAATTTAAAAGCAGAAACAACACATGTCTTTATGCGTTTTAGCATTCAAGAACCTATTTTTTTTTCAACTATTTTTTTTTCTTGTTGATTTCTTAATAAAATTAAAAAATATATTTTGATGAATTTGCTCATATTTTGTAATTTTCAACGTCATAAAAAAACTTGAAAAGGAAGAAAGAACTCAAATATGCTTTCAACGCATTTTAACCATTGACACCCATTTCATAATTCTTGATTTTGTTATTGAATTAATGTTAATATTTTTAAAACAAAGTCAGAATAAGGTGAAATATAAACAAGTGGGGTAAATTGCAAAACAAGAAAAATAAGGGATAAATAATTAGAGTTACTTGGGGACCAAGCAATTAAAAGGAAAATGACATTTGTGAAGTATAAATAGATGAGTGGATTGTAGAGAATACCTTCACCATAAAAGAAAAAAAACACCCTAGACACCATTAAAAAATATCGAGATGGAGTGAAAGGGAGAAGAAAGTGTTATGAAAATAACACTATTCATCTTTTCATACAAAAACCTTAGCCCCGTCTTTCTCTAAAAATGAAACTTTCTTCTTCGTTTTTCGTTCTCTTATTTTTATTCTCAACAAGACCACCGTTATTCTTTGTTTTTCGATCATCTACAAAACCCCTCAAATAATTGAAGACAATAACTCCTGAATTATCATAAAACAAGGAGGGAGAGAGAATATTTGTCAAAACTTCTCTCCATGGTAGCTTTATCTTTCAACCTTTATTTCAGCATGAACACCATAATTTTTCTCTTTTCGATGAGTACTATACAACCATACAAGTCATGTAACCCCATGATCCTTATATTAGTATATTTGAGAAAAAGATAGAAATGGTTGAAAGAGAACCATAACCACTAAAACTTTAAGTGTTGGATCCCTCTCACCGCTCGATAGCGACCTATGTTATCTCCACAAAAAGAAAGATCAAAGTGTGGTGCATCTAGCGACCTAGTCCAAGCATGGGATGATGCGCCACTCATGATAGCCCTCACTGACACATGACTACCATGCACCACCATTGTTTCCTCTTGTTTAGTCATTGTTATAACCTCTTTTGGTTTACCTCAGCCACCTTAAAAGGTTCATTTCAAACTGCAAACATCTATTAAATAATTATTTTGATTTATTATGGATTTTTATATGTTATATGATGATATTTTTTGGATTGAACAACTTTTATGAGATTGATATTTGTGTTTAAATAGTGTTGGATGAATCTCTTAATTTTGTTTCTTGTTTTCTTTCATGTTCTTAGCTATATAGTCATCATCCCTACCATTGCAACATCATTTTATTAAAAACAACCTTAACAACAAAGGAAATAATAAAAATTAAAAACAAA
Source organism: Salix arbutifolia (assembly GCA_025169955.1). Lineage (NCBI taxonomy): Eukaryota > Viridiplantae > Streptophyta > Magnoliopsida > Malpighiales > Salicaceae > Salix > Salix arbutifolia. The sequence goes on along the minus strand of CM045916.1, from coordinate 2,826,416 downwards.
AACTAAAGGCATGTACATATAAACATAGACAAAAATAGAAACCATTTCAGAAATATATATAAAAAAAATAAAAGAATTAAAATAAAAAAAATAAAAGTATAAAGGCCTAAATGAAAAACAAATGTATAATAAATTTCTTTGGAAGGAAAATTTTGAAAAAAATCTAAACTTTGATACCGAAAATATTAAGGATTTAAAACCAATTCGAAAATTAAAAGACCGAGAATCAAAATGAAACTACAATATATAATCAATTGCAATTGAATGACACAATTAAAACAAATCAGAACTTCTATAACAGAAACAAGGACCATACAAAATAATCGAAAGATCAGGGATTATAATGAAAACCCAATAAACAGTGAGGTGTGACATGTACTTTCTTATGCAAGAGAGAGAAAGGGGGGATTCAATCACGTTGTACCATAAGGAAGAGAAAATAGAGGAGAGTCATTACAGACACCGCACGCGCTGTCCGAAATGGGCGTGAGCATCCAAATTGGCAACGCGTCCGGCGATGCGCAAACAGTATTGCGACAGAAAATGTAATTAAAAATGGTAAATTAACGGCACACCCTTATAGCCAACTCTTGTATTTTGTCTTATATAGGGGTACATCCGTATTTATACATTTCACAATTAAAACAAATCAGAACTTCTATAACAGAAACAAGGACCATACAAAATAATCGAAAGATCAGGGATTATAATGAAAACCCAATAAACAGTGAGGTGTGACATGTACTTTCTTATGCAAGAGAGAGAAAGGGGGGATTCAATCACGTTGTACCATAAGGAAGAGAAAATAGAGGAGAGTCATTACAGACACCGCACGCGCTGTCCGAAATGGGCGTGAGCATCCAAATTGGCAACGCGTCCGGCGATGCGCAAACAGTATTGCGACAGAAAATGTAATTAAAAATGGTAAATTAACGGCACACCCTTATAGCCAACTCTTGTATTTTGTCTTATATAGGGGTACATCCGTATTTATACATTTCAAAAACATGCAATGACATTTCTAACCCCGACGTTAAATGTTCTGCTTTATCTTATATGGGGGTATATTTGTATTTATAATATAAAAAATATGTAATATCCTTAATACCCTCTGCGGTAACTGTGTATTTTTATCTTATGTATGAGTATCATGGTTATTTTGCTGTGCACAAAAACATAAAAATATCAAAAATACCCCTGTACCCAAGGCTAAAATTATTGTGCAATGAGGGGTAAAATAGTAATTTTACTATTACAATCCACAATAATGTGATCTAGAGCTACAGTAATTTACTGTAATTCCACAACTTTATTAAGCTTTTAGTTAATTGTTATAACTTAAATTTTGATCCTTTCTTTAAATGTTTTTTTTTAGAATTTAAAAGCAGAAACAACACATGTCTTTATGCGTTTTAGCATTCAAGAACCTATTTTTTTTTTCAACTATTTTTTTTCTTGTTGATTTCTTAATAAAATTAAAAAATATATTTTGATGAATTTGCTCATATTTTGTAATTTTCAACGTCATAAAAAAACTTGAAAAGGAAGAAAGAACTCAAATATGCTTTCAACGCATTTTAACCATTGACACCCATTTCATAATTCTTGATTTTGTTATTGAATTAATGTTAATATTTTTAAAACAAAGTCAGAATAAGGTGAAATATAAACAAGTGGGGTAAATTGCAAAACAAGAAAAATAAGGGATAAATAATTAGAGTTACTTGGGGACCAAGCAATTAAAAGGAAAATGACATTTGTGAAGTATAAATAGATGAGTGGATTGTAGAGAATACCTTCACCATAAAAGAAAAAAAACACCCTAGACACCATTAAAAAATATCGAGATGGAGTGAAAGGGAGAAGAAAGTGTTATGAAAATAACACTATTCATCTTTTCATACAAAAACCTTAGCCCCGTCTTTCTCTAAAAATGAAACTTTCTTCTTCGTTTTTCGTTCTCTTATTTTTATTCTCAACAAGACCACCGTTATTCTTTGTTTTTCGATCATCTACAAAACCCCTCAAATAATTGAAGACAATAACTCATGAATTATCATAAAACAAGGAGGGAGAGAGAATATTTGTCAAAACTTCTCTCCATGGTAGCTTTATCTTTCAACCTTTATTTCAGCATGAACACAATTTTTCTCTTTTTGATGAGTACTATACAACCATACAAGTCATGTAACCCCATGATCCTTATATTAGTATATTTGAGAAAAAGATAGAAATGGTTGAAAGAGAACCATAACCACTAAAACTTTAAGTGTTGGATCCCTCTCACCGCTCGATAGCGACCTATGTTATCTCCACAAAAAGAAAGATCAAAGTGTGGTGCATCTAGCGACCTAGTCCAAGCATGGGATGATGCGCCACTCATGATAGCCCACACTGACACATGACTACCATGCACCACCATTGTTTCCTCTTGTTTAGTCATTGTTATAACCTCTTTTGGTTTACCTCAGCAACCTTAAAAGGTTCATTTCAAACTGCAAACATCTATTAAATAATTATTTTGATTTATTATGGATTTTTATATGTTATATGATGATATTTTCTGGATTGAACAGCTTTTATGAGATTGATATTTGTGTTTAAATAGTGTTGGTTGAATCCCTTAATTTTGTTTCTTGTTTTGTTTCATGTTCTTAGCTATATAGTCATCATCCTTACCATTGCTATATAGGTATCACATGTAGCCCTCGATCCTTACATCATACCTTTTATATACATCATCACTATATATGGTTTCTTATAAGGTAGTGTCTACAATTAATCCCATATTCAATCTATCCTTCGTTACATTCAATTTATTTGATTTTAACAAAAGAATGAGTAACTCTTTAATCAAGCAGAGTATACACCCTTTTGAAATTTAACTTTATCTTACCTTTCATTCAATATACACATGTTTTATTTCTTTTTTCTTATTATACATTCTATATATTATTATTTTTATTCAAATCATGTACTATAAGGTTCTACTTGCACACATGCAAATACATTTGTACACCCTCATGAATTTAACGTTTTAATTGGCAATTTAGTCACACTACTATATGAATAAAACTTGATCATAATCATAATACTATACCTGCAACTATGTTTACAAAAGTCCAGGTATTTTCCTAATTTATATCAAAAGACTTACCCTGAACGTTTTCTAATGGTGCCTGAAACTTGTCCCCATTCGCACTCACTTCGGAGCAATAGTTTGATTTAAGTTTTATATCTTCTAGGTATTCTTCCGAGAAATCCTACTAGTGTGATGCTAGCAGCAAATGATTCAGGTTCATGAGAAGATTGAACTGACATGAGGTAAGCTCGATGTTTTGGGGACATAAGATAAGACAAAAAGACTTAAACAAAATAAGAAACTCACGAGGGTCGACGAACCTGAGAGAGGGATCTTGAATCTGAGGAAGCAACTGGGCTGCTGATCTTCTGGAGTAGTCTTACCTGGGGAAAGAGACTGTAATCGCCGCCGAGAATAAACGCGCCGGGTGATTGGAATCCTCTTAGGTCAGCTGAACAGGCTGACAATCGGCAGATGGCCTGAAGAGCACGGCTGATCGTAACATCAACTGCAGAAGAATGAGGTTCGAGTTGATGAACAGGAGAAGGCCGCAATAAATCTCCATCACCACCCGGTGCTGAAGGAAAATATGAGACGATGCTTTTACATTCATCTCCGCTACAAATTATAAACTTCATACTATCATTTGCTCTTTTCACCTATTTTAATCACCTTACGAGCTTAAACATACCACATTCTTCATATATAACCTATTCCCTTGGTTCTAAACAGACGAATTTGCTACCATCTGCAATCCTTAATGATTTAGGTGCTGTAAGTGAAGTACATGAAAATATAAATCCAAAAAATAAGCTGTTGGTGAGCTAAATACAAAAGTGGAAGAGAAAACTGATTTGGCTACATCCAACACCATATCCTAAAATCTGAAAATTAATAGATGTAAACCAATGCTTAATAACCCCTTAGATTAATTCAGATTGCTTGAGCTTCAATACTAGATTAATTAAAGTGGCACATAACACAAAGCTAGTGCAACAAACATAATTATTTTTCCTATAAGAACGAACAGATCAGTTGAATGAAAGAACTACCAATTGCTAGAAAAAACATATCCAAACACTATAAAAGGATAACTAATGGAACCAAATTCAATCAAACATTAGATATATCATCTTAGTGTAACTTACCAGATTTGGACCAAAGTACCATGGAAATGAGCTTTGGTATCACCTCTTAGAAACTGTGTACAGAAGTCTAGAAGACCCTGAATCCAAGGAAAAACCACCCCAAATCGCCACAGCCCACTAAAACAAATGCAAGATTAAGATGTAAGTATACAAAGTAAGCACAGAATTTGTAAAAGAGTTATAGGCCTAGCAAAATAGATAGGAAAACTAACAGATGACAAACTACTTTGAAGAAATTTTACAAGATTTGAAAATCTGGGGAGAAGGAGGGAAGGGGAAAGCCCTGTACTCTTCTCTGAACATTTGGAACTAGGACTCAGTAAAACATGTGTTTGCACTTAAATTCAGAGGCCCATTCTCAACCAACACCTCCTTTTTTGATATAGCTAACCATAAGAACCACTGATAGAATTTTAACTCGGAGTCACAAAAAGTTTACATATCAAGTTATAAATCTATTTCATCCCATTTTTTTGTTAACATCAATTGATGAAAACAAATGCAAATCACAAAGAACTGCAGCAGCCAAAATTTGGTGTAAGATAATAATAACAATAACAACAACAACAACATTACGTAGACAGCACAAAGTTTGATATTTCAAATATATCAACACTTGGAGTCAGGTACACCGTTATTCAGGGGGGGGAAATGATGGAACATATAGGACATTCTCCACTAATATCAACATGAGATCTTCTATTACTGAATAATAACTGAAACTCTGTCAAGAAAATATAAGCGGCAGAAGTTTCATGATTAAATATAGATTGTTGAATACCAGACAGTAATGAACTCAGTCCAATTGGTGCAGCAGTAAGCAAAGAAGCTTCAGATACCACTAAATTGCACATTGAACATGTTCCAGAGTCTTCCGAAAATCCAAGTTTCTCAGTGAGCAAAAACAGTGTCATTTCGTCTAGGAGGTCTATCAGGAATTGTTCCTGGCTTGAATTTTGAAGCCTCGTGCTTAGCCAACTCAGGAGGCACAGAACTGTTACTCTGAATGAGCATTTGCTTGAGATCGTAAAAAACATCCGTGTCCCCAAGAGTTAAGAATGTTGTAGCCACACCTGTCTTTCCAGCACGGCTGTTCGTCCAATACAGTGAGTATACATTTCAATATTTCCAGGCATATCATAATTAATGACATGGGCCACATCAGGTATATCAATACCACGACCTGCAACATCTGTTGCCACAAGAACATTGTATCTTTTGGTCCTAAAACCTTCAAGGCTAATTTCCCTCTGCTCCTGGGACTTGCCACCATGCAAAGTCGTCACACGATAGCCATTCTTGTCCAAATTCTTGGCCACCATATCTGCATTCTTTTTAGTGTTAACATACAGAATTGCAGTCTTATCTCCAAGTTCATCAAGCAATCTATGCAGCCTGCTGGACTTCTCAGATTCCTTGGTCATTATCACATGTTGAGATATCAAGTCAGTGGCCTTCCCAGCAGTGCCGATAGTGACCACGACAGGGTTTCTCAAGTACTTCCTTGCAAGCCGCTCCACTGCAGGTGGCATAAACATATAAGTGGTGCGGATATTACTCTTCAAGAAATGTGCTATTTCTGCTTATCAGCAAGTTTTTTAAAAAAAAATAGAAAAATAATTCAGTTAGAAAAATACATGCAAGGAAAACACTACATTGAAACTTGGGGGAGAGAGGGGAAAAAATCTGAAGGCACGCTCCACTTTGATCTCTCTACACAAATTACAATAAGTTATTGTTTGCTATTTAGTTTTAAAAATATGAAGAAAAAAATTTTATTTTTTATTTTTTGTTTTTTTTAGATTATTTTTATGTATTAATGTCAAAATTAATTTTTTTAAAAAAATTATTTTAATATATTTTTAAACAAAAAAAAGTTTAAAAAACAATCAAAATCACACTCCCAACAAACACTAAAAGGAGTAGAAATAGAAGGGAAAAAATCTAAATTTACACTAATATTATATAATTAAAAATAATAATAATAAATTACTAATTATGATCAAAATAAAGTTTTTTTACCACTAAAAATAAGTGTCATTTGTTATTTTCAAAAAACAAGTCTGTAATCTGGTATTACCGTTGATAATTTTTATTTATGTTATCAGATTCATCAATCAAAAAATATTCATTACCTCATATCCATCACAGATAAGTTGGGGAAGTTAAGGGTGATTGTTTATTAATGGCTTAATACAAATAAGTTTAAAAATTAAAAATACTTTGTTTAATAAATATATTTTTAAACAAAAAATTAAAAAAAAAAACGCATAAACTATTTTTTTCGGCAGAACAAGAACAATTCTATGATCCTTAATTACTTTGTCGTCAAGAAAAGAAAAGCATGTGTAGCTTATATATAATAATTAATAAGTTAATTCAACTCAAAACAGATACTTGCTCCCCAAGCAACGTACGCGTGACAGATAGCCCACATGTCTGTCTCCTTCCTTAATAAATACATGAGAAACCGAACCTTCGTCTCTTCATAGGATAAGTTAAGATTAGTTTTTGTTGTGAATTCATCTAATCCATAACAATGGTGTCCCTTAGGCTGCAGAAGCGGCTAGCCGCTAGTTTACTCGATTGTGGCAAGGGGAAATTGTGGCTTGATCCCAACGAGAGCACTGACATCTCCATGGCCAATTCCAGTAAGTCTTGTATTCTATTACCTTCGATTTTCTTTAGTTTTCCTGTATTAATGCTAATTTTATCATGATTGTTTCATGGGTATCCTGGGATTTACGATTAGGATGGATGGATGGGTAAAATTAGTATAATTCTTTCTTTCTTGGAAGCTTGAGGTAAATCAATAAGGCATGGCGTATTGCAGGGATGAACATAAGGAAGCTCGTAAAGGATGGTTTTATTATCCAAAAAACAATGATAACCCACTCAAGATCAAGGGCTAGGAAAGTGAAAGAATCCAAGACAAGAGGGAGGTACTCGGGTTATGGAAAGAGGAAAGGGACGAGAGAAGCCAGGCTACCATCAAAGGTTCTGTGGATGAGGAAAATGAGAGTGCTGAGACGTTTGCTTCGAAAATACAGAGAATTTGAAAAGATTGATAAGCACATGCACAGTGAGATGTACATGAAGGTGAAAGGAAATGTTTTCAAGAACAAACGTGTGCTTATGGAAAGCATTCACAAGTTGGAGTATGAGAAAGGAAGGGACAGCTCACTTTTCGATCAATTTAGGGTCATAAAAGCTCGAAAAAGAAGGTACCAGCAAGGAGAAGAAATAAACATAGCACATTAAATAAATCTCTTTTTTTAGGGAGGAAATTTTCATAGAGTAAGAATTATGTGAATCTGTTCATAGATTTTACATTTAGTTTTGTTTTTCTCTGATTTACAAGATGTCACTTTAATCCCATAACTTGAGGATGCAAAGTCAGTAGAGTTAGATGTCACTACAAAAATAGAGTGTCAACAGCAACAGATCAATCCATAACTGTTTATAAAAAAAAATCCGTTGCTAATAAATATTAGTAACAGAGTTTCTATCGGAAACTATTCAATGCAAATCTATGGTTACAGATAAATTAACAATGGATAATCCCTTGCTAATTTCCGATGTTGATCTGTTGCATCGGGCTAGTTTCCATTGCAAGGTTTTCACAATCAACAATGGAAAATTCGTTGTAGATTTGAAACTACCCTATTTGCAACGGAATATCCATTGTAGATTTAAAATAATCATATCTGTAATAAATAATCCATTGCTAAACACATTCCATTGGTAGTTCGTTGCTAAAATCCATTACTAACACCCCTGTTTTTTAGTAGTGTGTGTACATGCAAGAGAACTCAAAATACATGTTGTTACCTATTTTAAAAAATGATGATTTTAGTTGCATATACAAATTGTGATTTTAAGGTTTCAATTGTAATTTTAGAATGCTCAATTGAAGATCTAATTGCAAAATAAGTTGGTTTATGGAAAACTCCCTTAATTGAAAGAAATCAAGGTTTGGGGACTGAAATTAGACTTGAAAAGGCTAAATTGGTGAAATCAAGGGTTTAATTGCATAAAATTCAAAGTCTGATGAGCAATTGAAAACTTATTTAAACAAATCAGAGACCAATAATCAATCTGTAAAAGACATGTGACTTCAAGGACTAAAATCAATGAAACTAAGGGTCAAAGTAAAGAAAATTAAGATTTTACCGACCAATCAGAGGTCTAATCGAAAAAATCAAAAACTAAGAAGTTAAGTGAAAAGGCGCCGAAATCTAGGGTTGGAAATTGAATCCGGCATAGGTGAAATTGTATGCATTTAAGAGTTTAGGGGTAAATATGGGCACAATTATACAAAATTGAAAGAGTAAGGACTAAATTGAAAATTACAAATACCAAATCAAAAGACCTAATTCATATTATACTCAATATCCACTCCTTCGTTAACTTGATTAAGATAGCATATGACATGATAAACGTATAATATTTTCTATATTAGATAACTTAATGATCTGAAATTTAAAAATCACTTACACAACCATTCATTACATGAGTTTTTCCATAAATATAGGTAATCTTTTCATGTAAAACTCTCATACGAGTCAATTCAATGCACATATCTTATGATAAATACCTATATATTAGTTATATGAACAATACTTTGATATAATAGAAACCACATGATTAAAATAGCTTTGTAATTTCTTTTGCAAAGCATTTTTATCCCACTAACTTATCTTTACTTTAGATTTATAAATCAAATATTAAATTTATTAATCTAATGTTATATAAATATTTATTAATAATAAATATATATTTACACAAATATAATAATGTTACGTATAACCACTTAATTGGCTACATAACATTTTAAACTAACAAAAGAATTACATAGGGGTCTTAACAGCTTGGAAGCTAAATAATTAAATCTTTATTAATAATAAAAAAAATATTTACATAAATATAATAATATTACAGGTAACAACGACAATTGTCTGCATTACATCTTAAACTAACCCAAAAATATAATTTAACAGATTGGAGTAAAATTTAACGGCTTTTCAGTTAAAGAGCCTTGTTGTGGCTATTTGTTTTTTTAGTGGTCTGTTTACTTACCAAAACAAAATTGTAGCACTTGGTCCTCAGCCATCCTCACTGCAGGTATTAGAGTGTAGATTAGCAGGGTTACCTACTCAAAAACTTTGAAGATTAGAACGTGGGTTGTAAATTTGGTTTTGTTTCAGCTGAAATGATCTAAATATTTTGTATTAGTTAAAAAAATAATAAAAAAAATAATATTGTTTTTATCTCGATTAAAATTTTGGTTCATTCTGAATTTTTCTACCAAATACCAATTAAAATATGCCGGTATCATTTCACTTGTGCCATTTTGGCTAAATAGTATTTTTTTAAATAATAAATAATTTTACAATATCAATCACATCTCTTAATTCGACTATTAGATTGAGATAAAATTTTACGAGGAGTCTCTTGACATATTTATATATATTATGTTAAAATTTCAAAGCAATCAAAGAATGTAATGACCTTGTGAGATTGATAATGACATTTTCAAAATATTATACACGTTCATAATTTTGCTCTGAAAAATCATGTCTTTTTTTATATTAAATTGCACAATTCTAAATAATTTTATTTTTAGATTTGAACTAAATTTTTTTGAATATATATATATATATACATAAACAGTATAACTCTAAAATGACGTGCCTAAACACTCCAAAACCGAAACATTTCATTTCAATTAAAAAAACAAAGTACCAATCGAAACAAAATTGACAACCTTGATCATGAGTAAAACAAAAACCGTGGAATGGTGTCGTTTAAGTGGAGGGTTTTCTTAATCAAAACGATTAGTTACCATGGGAGTGAAAAATATAATAGATTAAAAGGTTAGCCGTAGCTTAACTTTGACAGGAACAGAAAGGTTGCCAATAATATATAGAGAAGGACAATAAATTATTGCAGCTTTAATATTATTTTATTTTGCTGGAACAATGAATGGGGGACTAGTCCTTGCGTGGGGAGGGGATTATGCTTTTCCAGATGAACCAAACAAGCGCATCTTCTCTGCTACCACAGCTTTCATGGCTTCTTTTGCTGAAGCCATCACATGGACCAGATCTTGCTTGGGGTTGCTTAGTGAGTTCATGTAGGCCTTCCGCACCTCAGTATTTACATTGAACTTCGTCACCCCCCGCTGAATACTAGCCTGTTCGATGCAGTCAAAGGAGGTCGATTATGTTAATCAATGGCAGATTCATTAAGCAATGTTCATTAAGGCTCTGTTATATGCCCTAATAACAGAAAGCTCCAACAAAACTAATGCCTTCGCATCATATATATGCATCACAAATTTACATGCTCGCGCGCACTCACGGGAGAGGGAGGGAGAGAGGGTACCTTGATAAGTTCCTCGGATAAGCCAGAAGCTCCGTGCAGCACCAGAAATACGCCTTTCTTTGAACTCAAGGCATGCGAATCCTAAAGATGGAAGCGTTAAGAAAAAGTAAAGCGGAAATAGTTGAGTTCGCAGATTAGAAGTGGATGATCACTCCAAAACCGAAACATTTCATTTCAAAAAGTAAATCGGAAAAACTTCTTAAACCAGATTGCGAACAGTCTATTAGATTTACAGGAAAATGGTGATGCACTTGAAGGAGTTTATAGTTTCACTAAGATGTACAAGTTCAATAAGTTGATTTCTGCATTCCATCGGGAATATGCTACAGAGGAACATGTACATGGTTACAATATACTTTGCATTTTGAGGATCTAAACTCGCTTTTTAACTTCTTTCTTAAAAACTTGGATGATGATGCCAGATCAAAGATCTAAGAAACTGGCTGGCAGCTCAAGAATCCATGTAAAATAGTCTTACTTCCTCATTTTCCCTCCGTCCAACATCGTTCTCATCCTTGTAAGACATCAATCAGCCATGTAGTATGCATGAAAAAGTCAAACATAGACTACATAAACATAAAATCAACAGATGAAAAAGTCAAACATAGACTACATAAACATAAAATCAACAGAGCTATACCATGACAGCACAGAATCATTGGCTGTCTCACACTGAGAAGGTGAAATCTAAAAGATAGATATCTCAGCTCTCAATTTTAACATTATCAATGGCAACAGAAAAATAGCTAACATACTTCACCTTAAGCAAATCAAGTCTGAGATTTGGACCACTTGCAGGGTACTTTCCATGTACATTCCCAATACACACAGCTAAAGCATCTATGCCAGTCTCGTCAATGAACTCTTCAGCCTGGAATTTAAATGAAGACAAGACAACTGTGATTTTGGATGTATAAAAAATATGGGTATACTTAATTTATTTAATGAATTAGGAAGTCTACTGACCTGATTAACATCAGTCAGCCTTGCTTCGTAATCTTCAACAGTCAGATCATCCTCTGTCCCTGACAGTCTACCTAGTTCGGCCTCCACCAGCATGATTTTGGAGTGGGCCAAGAGTGATAAATACTTCGTGTATGCTATATTATCCTTGAGAGACAGATGTGAACCGTCTACCATTAATGAATAAATGGGAGTTGCCAATATTTAAAAATTTCATAGTTTGTTGAACCATGTACTTTTTTTCATGGATAACAAGCAGCACTCACCAAATGAAGAGCTTCAACTAGCTCTTGCTTTGAAGTTCCATGATCAAAATGAACAGTGATTGGAACCTGCAAAACATGCATTTAAATTACAATTTATTATACTTTATTTAAAAGACACCAAACAAGTATTTTTCATCTATTTAGGCATTTAACTTCTTTATCTAGAGCCCTAAGCAATCATTTAAATGATTTTGATCCTCAATGAAAAATAATGGCTCCAATGGGAATCAAATTTTTAGTGATCTTTCCAGGGAGCTTTAAATTGCTTATTATAGTTTGAAAATTGGCACATATTTTGGTTCATCTGGAAAATTGTCAGAAATAAAATGAAGGTGCAAAAACCACAAAATCCACACCATAAAGCTTTTCTTCCTCTCTTACCCTTTCTGATGGAATCATAAACTGATGTTGATAAATGTGAAAATAAATGAAGAAGATGAAGACGCAGGCTGCAGAGTATGAAGAATAGAGAGAGAGAGTAACGAAAATAGAGGAAAAATAAAACTTTGAATTAACTTTACTGTTTCAACAGTAATCCCACACAATACACACTCTCCGTGTGTAGTACTATTTATACACATATTAAAGTGCCTAATATTATATTCTAGATTATAATTCTGTTAGTCTAATATATTCTAGACTACACATATTCTAGAATACATACTCTAACATCCCCCCTCAATCTCTTGCTTTGATAATCCAAGCATGAGATTGTTACAATGAAATTGAAATAAAACAGTACCAAGCCCTTTGGTGAAAATATCTGCAAAAATTTCCTTTGATGCAACAAATTGCACAAGAAGTTGATTGTTGGCCACCCTTTCTCGCACAAAGTGGACATCAATTTCTATATGTTTTGTTCGTTGATGCTAAACTGGGTTGAAGGACAGAGCAATGGCCGAAAGGTTATCACATAATAGAAGTGGAGGCTGAACAAAATCAACACGCAGAAACCCCAAGAGTTGCTTGAGCCAATCAATTTCAGCAGCTGTCGAAGAGAGTGCTCTATATTCTGCCTCAGTGGAAGATCGCGAAACTGTTTGTTGTTTCTTGGAAGACCAAGAAATAGGATTGGACCCAAGGAAAATAATTGAGCCAGTAGTGGACCTTCTATCATTGGGATCACCTGCCCAATCTGCATCGCTGTATGTTGTCAGATCCAAAGAACCACTCATATACCTCATACCATAATCAAGAGTGCCCTTGAGATAACGTAAGATACGTTTAACTGCGATGAAATGGGACACCATTGGTTTTTGCATGAACTGGCAGACTTGATGCACTGCAAAAGAGATGTCTGGATGAGTGAATGTTAGATATTGTAAAGCTCCTACAATGCTTCTGTACAAAGTGGGATTATCGAAGGAGACACCATCATCCTTGGATAATCGTTGATATGGCAGACATGGAGTGAGAGAAGCTTTAGCATCAATCATATCAGTTTTGCAAAGCAAATCAGTGATATACTTGGACTGAGATAAGAGCAAACCATTAGTGATGTGTGAAATTTGAATCCCCAGAAAATAATGCAAGGCTCCCAAATCTGTGATATCATATTCTGCAATGAGAGAGTCAATAACCCTTTGAATAACATTCAAATCAGTTCCAGTAATAATGATGTTGTCGACATAAACGAGTAAGACAATTAAACCATTATCAAGAGGTTTAACAAAGAGAGACGAATCTGCATAAGTATGTGTAAAACCCAGAGATGGCAAGAAAGCAGTGAACCTGTCGTTCCAAGCTCATGGAGCTTGCTTGAGTCCATATAAGGATTTATGCAGCTTACACACCAGTTGTGGATGAACAGAATCAATAAACCCAGGGGGTTGAGCCATATATACATCCTCTTGAAGAACACCATGAAGAAAGGCATTCTTCACATCTAGCTGCCTCAATTTCTAGTTATAATGTGCTGCTAAAGCCAATACAAGACGGACAGTAGTTGGTTTAACTACGGGGCTGAAAGTCTCACCGTAATCCAAGCCAGGTTCTTGGCTAAACCCTTGAGCAACTAGGCGAGCCTTATGCCTAGCAATTGTGCCATCTGCAAGCTTCTTGAGCTTGAAGATCCACTTACATCCCACTAGGTTTTTCCGAGGTGGCAGCTCAACAAGACTCCATGTATGCTGAGAATTCAAAGCACTGATTTCATCTTCCATAGCAGACAACCACACAGGAATCTTAAGAGCAGACTTGAATGTCAATGGTTCACTCATGGAAGGATCCTCTGTTTGTGCGTGATGAGTAGCTGAGAGACACGTTTTTCTCATCACAACCCCTGTCTTGCTTCTTGTCTGCATGGGATGAACATTTAATGCAAGTATATGCAGCACAATAGACAAGTTCTCAGGATTAAAACTATCCTCTGGAGATAAGGTTGCAGCAGACTTACCTTCTATTGTGGATTCAGTAGAAGTCATAAGAAGAGAAGTAACATGCACAGGGGCAGTAGGAGTGATGGCAAGAGACAATGACAGTGAGGAAGAAGAAGGAATGACAGGTTCAATGGAATTGAGAGATCGACACTGAGTAGCAGAATTTGTGACAGTAGACAGTGGCATATTTGGTGGAAGAAATGCAACAGGGGATGGAAAATAATGCATAGGGGATGGTGTTTTGGAATTGGAAAATTGTGTGACTAAATCATTGTATGGGAACACATTTTCATTAAACAAAACATGCCGAGATATATATAATTTTCTGCTAGGCACATGATAGCATATATATCCCTTATACTGAGTAGCATAACCCAAAAATATACACATGGTAGTCTTTGGTTCTAATTTGTGGTGAGTATATGGTCTTAACAAGGGGAAACAAGCACAACCAAAAACCTTAAGATGTGCAACCGAAGGTATTTTACCAAATAGCATTTCAAATGGAGACTTATGGTGCAAACTAACACAAGGCATACGATTAATTAAGAATGATGCAGTTTGAACAGCATAAGTCCAGAAAATTGTAGGTAATTTGGCATATTGGAGTAGAGTGACCGTAGTCTCAATAAGATGTCTATGTTTGCGCTCAGCCAAACCATTTTGTTCAGGTGTATATGGGCAAGATTTACGATGCTCAATACCTTTAGTGTCAAGAAAATATTTCAAGGATTTATTAACATACTCCCCACCCCCATCACTTTGAAGAATTTGAATACATTGTGAAAATTGAGTATGAATGTATTGATAGAAAGTAATGAAACATCACTTTTATTAATGAGAGGAAACAACCAACAATAACGGGAAAATTCATCCACAAAAATTACATAGTATTTATATCCATCAATGGAAACACTTGGAGAAGGTCCCCATAGGTCACTATGTATAATGTGAAATGGTGTTACAGATTTGTGAGTACTAGGCTGAAATGGAAGTTTAGAAAACTTTCCTTCTAAACAACTAATACAGACCGCAGGTTCAGGATCTAAGGAACACCGAATGTTTGATTTTTGTAACATCAATTTGACTATGTTATTTGCTGGATGACCTAGCCTATGGTGTCAAGTAGAAGATAGCACTAACCTACCAATATAAGCTTGAAATTGAGAGCTGAAAGAAGACCAAACAGAAGGGGAAACAATTGGAAGTGGATAGAGGCCATTACTGCATTGCCCTTTGTACATGATCCTCCAGGTGACTTTGTCCTGAATCCAAAAACAAAAGGCATCAAATATCAGATAGCAATTATTATCCAAACAAATGCGATGTACTGATAATAAATTCTGAGTAAGTTTGGGAACACACAAAACAGAATTTAACTTGAGAGACTGAGGTTTAGTGGGAATAATAGCTGAACCAACATGCGAAACCAACAGACCTTCACCATTAGCAGTCTGCACCGTATCATTTGCAGGGTAAGGTGTACTCAAAGACAAGTTGGACAAGTCAGCAGTCATGTGATTGGTGGCCCTGGAGTCTGTAATCCACACTGGAGGAGACTGACTTGACGATTGAGGTGAAGACAAGTAGCCACTGTGCATAACATTCAAAGCATGCTGCTGTGGGGATGAGGAATCATTCACAGTGCGTCCCATAAAATGAGGACCATTCTCATTATAGTAGCAAAACCAGGTGGTGTGATTAAACTTCCCACATATGCTGCATTTAAACTTGTCAAAACTCTTAAGGCCACATATTGGAGCCGTGTGTCCTTCACTATTGCATAATTGACAACACACAGAGATGTTAGGTGCAGTGTATGGAGATGCAGTAAAAGACCCAAATGCATTAGGAACAGAGGGGGAAACTGCCTGAGAGGGAGCCTGGACTAATGCTCTCGGGAAAAATGGTCTCTGCCTAGAATAACTCCTACCTCTGCCTCGGTTTCTAGAAAATGGTTTATAGCCTCCATTGTCATAAGTATGTGAACCAGGGGAGCTACGTGGTGGTCTAAATGCAGAACCAGGGGGTCTATACAAGTCATGCTCAGGTTGCTTATACCCACCAGTAGAGACAGTATGCATGGCAGACAAAAAATTGGAAGTGTCAGGCAGTATATTTTCAACAATTCGTTCTTCAGCAAGTAGCTGAGATCGAAATTCTTTCAAAGGAATTACACTTTCTCTCCCCCTTACAACACACTTAAATGTATTATACTCAGCTGGAAGACCATTTAATGCTAAGATTACAATGTCCTCATCAGTAAAATACACCCCAGCAGCCATTAGATAGTCCCTTGCTTCTTTAATTTTAAGAAGATATTGACTAATATTATCTGACCCTTTCCTAATGTTCTGCAAATTTGACTTCAATTGGAAAATACTTGTCTTAGATATGGTAGAAAATTGCTCTTTCAATCTCATCCACAATTCTCTAGAGCTAGTACTACCGATTGCACAAGATAAAGCAATTGGGGACAAAGTAGCAGTAATGAGTTGCTTGACAGCCCTATCATGCATCTTCCAAATTTTCATAGCATCACAATCAATTACAGATGAAGAAGGGTTAAGATTACTTGTACCACATTCGCCAGTGTCCACATTTGACAGAGAGGGGCACGGTTGAGAGCCATCGACAAACCCAAAAATCCCATTGCTCTTGAGAAGGAGCTGAATCTGGAAATTCCAGTTGAGGTAGTTGGAATCATCGAGTTTGACATTCACCGATGTAGAAATTGATGAAATTAGGTTTGTGATTGGAGATTGAAGGATTTGAAGTTGTGCAGCAGTCACCCTGTTTGAGGAGGAGAATAAATGAGAGAGGGAAAAATGGGTTGGGTTGGGTTGGGTTTAATATTAAAAAGAAAGCTGAAAAACAACGGATTGTAGAAAATCTGTGATGACGAATAGTGATTTTGATTTTGGAAATTTTTTCTTCAAGTAGATTGCGGAAGCAAGATGATGAGAACAAGTAATTTTATTGCGTGAGCATTCTAAGCTCTAATACCATGATGGAATCATAAGCTGATGTTGATAAATGTGAAGATAAATGAAGAAGATGAAGACGCAGGTTGTAGAGTATGAAGAACAGAGAGAGTAACGAAAATAGAGGAAAAATAAAACTTTGAATTAACTTTACTGTTTCAACAGTAATCCCACACAATACACACTCTCTGTGTGTAGTACTATTTATACACATATTAAAGTGCCTAATATTATATTCTAGATTATAATTCTGTTAGTCTAATATATTCTAGACTACACATATTCTAGAATACATACTCTAACACTTTCAACTTCCCTAAAATATATATTTGAAGACATGAAAAACAAACTTACATTGGCCTGTTCAGCAGCAGAGACACAACAAGCAACCAATGGAATTCCTCCTTGCTTCAGTGCACTAGGATGAATCTGTTGAAAGAACACAACTTGAAAAAGGCTGAAGCTCACATCCATGTCCCAAAGGACATGCTTAATTCCATATCTTGTCTCCTAAATTACTCGTCCAACTTATGAAATGTCATTCTAACCTGTAGAATAGCAGGACTATTTTCTTCCTCTGCTGCAGCTACAACAGCCTCAGCCCCTTCCATATCCACCTCTCTCTGCGTTCTTCATAAGTATAATTTCAATATCTAAACATTTCAATATCCAAATAAATCCAGTATTTAAAAGATAAATTTGCAGTACTTGCAAGAAGAAGTTCTTTTGTTGATGAAAGTCGAGAAGGAAGAGCCCAGGATTTCAGAACATCAGCCAGTGCTTTACTGTCACCAACATTACCTGCAAAAAGAAAAAAAATTACAAGTTCAAGTTCAATTTTTATTTTATGGAAAGATAGTAACTAAATAAAATTACAATTTTTTTACCTGGGAAAACAATGTACGGATCACCTGGATGCCTACTTTCTGGACCGAGCTGCCACAATGGAATGCCAGCAAGGGCTTGTCCAACTACTTTGGCACATTTTGCTTCTAGAGCTTTTGTAGCTAGGTCGGATGATGTGATTCCACCCTTGAGCAAGACAAGAGAATCAGCTAAATTAGGGTGTAAGATGGTAAAAGTTTCTTAGCAAGACATTAGAATCCCACTTGCATCCAGAATCATATCACAGCTAAGGGAAAAGGTATATTGGCCAGTGGAAATGTGCCTTTGAAGGTTAATTTACTTAAATTGTTACACTGTATTAGTAAATAGTTCTGAGATCAGTCACTGTATGGATTATGAAAACAATGCTGAAGGGTAAGCAAGTGAGACAAAAATGGACTTACTATTATTACAGAGAACATTCGGAGAGAGAGAGAGAGATCACTTATTATTAGACAAAATATACATGTCTATAGCAATTTCAAGTTATCACAGGGTACGCTATGATGGTTTGAAATAAATCAAGACTACCAAACAAACTTTTTACATTGTAATGAAAATGGCAAAAAATGGAGAATAAATTTCAACAAGCAAGCAGAGGTTTGATTAAGATTAAAACATTACAAGGAAATATTTTGTTTATACAAATTGAAATACCTTTGCAAGAATGTATCGTGGTCTTGTTGATATCCGCCTCACAATTTCCACCAATGCAGAGCTCACCTTAAAGTTGATTTCCAAGCTCTCACAAGCAGCTGGCAATTTAAGAAAGAAGACAATAAGAAAAGGCCTTATTAATTTGTATAGCTGAAAACTGTGACGGAGTTGAGGAATTTTCTTTCCTTTCCACATCTGTTACTATCTTAGCACCTATTTTCAAAAATCAGCAGTTGATCTAATATTAACCATGAATATGGAACGTTCAGGTTGTTGTACAAGATTCGGGATCAGGGTATGTAGTAGGCGTAGGAGGCATGTTAATTCAGTTCATGGTACATTTAAGAACATCTATTTGGGTCATTGTTAGACATTGAATTTGTATACTTTTATCTTTATCTTTAGAATATCAGATTCTTTAAAAAAATATGAGCTCTATTTGTATTGAGAATGCATGATCTTACTAGATTTTGCTCATAAAAACTGCTCTGTTCAGGAGATACATTCCCAGTATGAAAAGGGTTCCACAAGCTGGAATATTTAGAGGCCTATGGACCACATGAGAATATGCACGAACAACAAGAGAGAAAAGAAAAGAAAAGATTACATACTTTTTCCAGTAATGAGTTCTCGACTGGTCATGATTAAAGTGTCTTTAGAAGCCCCAACGAACAAATTTGCCATCTCAGCCACTCTATTGATTTCCTCCTCCCTCTCTTCTAATGACTTCATGGAAAGTTTATCAACAGAAACCTATTCATAAAAAATAAAAAAAATAATAGTCCATTGCATTAGAAGTTATATTTGAGTGCATGTACATGAACAAATGACAACTTATGGATGTCCAGGTACTGATAGATAATATCTCATATTCCTTAAAGAAGAGAATCAAAACTAACACCAAGATTGAGAAAATACAAAAACACGTCTGTATTACCTCTAGTTTCTTTAAAAAATGGCCACATTGTAATTTAAGTTCTTCAACCTGTGAGTTAATGAAAACAATGAATGTTAACATTGTACAAAATAATAGCCCCGTAGGCATAAAAAAAGAAAAAAAAGTCCCACATTTTTCAACCTGTTTTGTTGTTTTGGGAACATACGATCCCACAACTATAAGTCCGCCCTTTCTTTCTTTGTTTATTCCAAGATCCTTTGGTAGTATTGGAGCTTTTGGAATAATTCCAATTCGGGTAGAAACAAAACTAGCAGCAGTGCGGCATAAAAAGGATTTTCCCCTTAATTCTGCCTGCTCAATACGCAAAAGCATGTAAGAGCTTCATAAGTTTTTAGCTAGGCACGACAAAGAATATTTAAAATATATAATAGCAAGAAATTTGCCTGAATCATTCCAGCTGAAAATACAGCCATGTCGCGTTCACTTGCTGCATTAACTATGCAACTTGAACCCTATTTCAGCTCATAAAAAGTAAACCATCAATAAACAATACTTAAATGTCGCGTTCGCGTTCACTTGTTTTAATCATAAAGGTATGGAAAAACTATTTCCCATCCCATTAATGCATGGATACATCACTCAGATATTCACCTAGTGCTCATTATCCATACCTTCTGCAAGTTGCAAAGAGTATCACAAACAGCATCTGGCCCACCTTCCCTCAAAAGATTGATAGATATAGATGAGACACTGCTAGCAGGAATACGGCCTCTAGTTTTCTCCTCAAGCCACTGAAAATCCAGACAGTCACAAAGTCACTACCATATATAATATCCTTTCAAGTACAAGACAAGGATGAACAAGATAGACCTCACGGAGGTTTGAAGATTTGTAGCCAAAAGAAGCATCTCTGGCGAACTCTGTGTCCCCTGCAGGGACAAGCCTGAAAACAAAGAGGTATTCTTATGCAAAATGCCAATGAAGAATCACTACGATCTAACAAGAGGATCGTTGTACCAATCAGAATCTGCAACATAGTGTATATCTTTGATTGTATAACGGCCTCCTTGAAGAAAAAATGGGCAAATGATCCATGCGTCCATCTCACCAAGTAGTGAAACTGCTGCATCTGCTTCCTAAATAAAGAGATAAAGGTTTCAAGGTTTGGTTTATTCATGGTTGTGTTTCAAATAAAGAGATAAAAAAAAGAAGAAGAAAAGAAAAAAGAAGAACCTTTCGGGTAGGCTCTGATACCAAGTTTGATTCACATAACAAGAAGAGTTTGTATTTTTTCTATATTGAAACGAAGATTACAGGTAAATATATATACTAAAGGATCAACAACTCTGATCCTGTATTCTTGTTATTCTACCTATCATTTTTCCTATAATATTGCTGCTATTATTACATAACGGTAACATATGATTTGCTCCTATAATTAATCTTTCCTATATTACAGAAGGCAAGCCAAAGAATCCAGTTGAGGAAAGAATCTCACAGAAAAGGAAAGAGTAATATTTCAACATTCCCCCTCAAGTTGGCGCATGGATATCACACATGCCCAACTTGTCCAAGAACTTCGAGAATACTTGCTTTGAAACTGCTTTGGTTAGGATATCGGTCAATTGATCATCGGTACGGATTTTTGGTAACTCCACGATTTTACCATCCAACTTTTCTTTTATGAAGAATCTATCTACCTCCACATGCTTGGTACGATCATGTTGAACTGGATTATGAGCAATATCACATGCTGCTTTGTTGTCACAATATACTCGAATTGGTTGCTCAAGAGGATACCCCAAATCATTTAAGAGTTGTCTTAGCCATAATGCTTCACAGATTCCAAGAGACATTCCTCTGAATTCAGCCTTGGCACTAGAGTGTGCGACTACATTTTGTTTTTTGCTTCTCCATGTAACAAGATTGCCACCTACAAAGGTAAAATACCCTGAAGTAGATCGCCTGTCATCTATTGATCCAGCCCAGTCAGCATCAGTATATGTATCTATATTTTGATAATCTGTATTTTTTGTAAATAATATTCCTTTTCCAGGAACAGCCTTCAAATACCTCAAAATTCGCATAACTGCACTCATATGCTGCTCTCCAGGATTATGCATAAATTGACTAATAATACTCAGTGCATATGCAAGATCTGGCCTCATGTGTGCTAAGTACATCAATTTTCCTACAAGCCTTTGGTACCTGCTTTTGTCAACTGGTATGTGATTAGGCTCAATGTATAATTTCAACCCTTCTTCCATTGGTGTATTAGTTGGTTGACATGCTGACATACCAATTTCTTGTAGTAGATCTAAGTTATATTTTCTTTGCGAAAGAAAGATACCCTTTTTAGATCTAGACACCTCGATTCCCAGGAAATATATCAAGGTGCCAAGATCCTTCATTTCAAATTCTCTGGACAAGTAATTCTGTAATTTTTTCCTCTCCTCGGGATCATTTCTTGTGACCACCATATCATCTACATATACAATTAGTGCTGTGATCTTCTCCTGCTTTCTTTTCAGAAATAAAGTGTGATCTGAATTACTTTGATGGTAGCCAAAATCTATCATAGATTTTGTAAATCGTCCAAACCATGCTCTTGGAGACTGTTTCAACCCATACAATGATTTCTTTAATCTACACACCTTTTTTCTGTGCATTTCTGGTATTATGCATCCAGGTGGAAGATCCATGTAGACTTCTTCGGACAACTCGCCATGTAGAAAGGCATTCTTCACATCAAACTATTGTAGTGGCCAATCTAAGTTTGTAGCTAGAGATAGCAAGACCCGAACAGTGTTGATTTTTGCTACTGGTGCAAATGTGTCTGTATAATCAATCCCGTAAGTTTGGGTGTACCCCTTAGCCACCAGTCTTGCTTTAAATCGCTCAATTGTACCATTTGCTTTATACTTTATAGTAAAGACCTACCGACATCCAACTGGTCGTTTTCCAGGTGGACAATCCACCAGCTCCCATGTTTTATTTTTTGACAATGATTCTATTTCTTCATTCATGGTTGCTTTCCATCTTGGATCGGTTAAGGCTTCCTACACATTGTTAGGAATAGATACAGTAGATAATTGATTTACAAATGACATATTTGATTCAGTCAAACGATGGTTAGACACATAATGACTCATGGGGTATCTGACTCTACTTGAAAAATCTGGTTCATATGTGGGTTTAGGAATACCTCTGGTTTGGCGTTGTGGTAGTGTTTTAACTGGCTCATTCACAGGAGCAACCTCAGCAAATGATTGGTTTGGTATATTTCTTTCATCCTCTTCATGGTGGATCATCTTGGGTTGGAAGTCATCATCACTAGTCTCCAAACATCTATATTGTGATTACCACTTTGTGAGCCATTATCACCATTAGTATCTCTATATATATCCACATTTGTATCCACCGTGCTTGTTTCTTGATTATTAGGCAGAGTATTTGTAGACATATGGACTTCGTAGTCTAGAGTCTGAAGTTCATCCTGATGTTCCCCCTGAAGTTCAGACCTAGAAAAATACATTGAGTCTTCATGAAAAACCACATCTAGTGTGACAAACATTTTTTGAGTTGGAGGATGACAACAACGATACCCTTTCTGATGAGTAGCATAACCCATGAAAACACACCTCAATGCTCGAGGTTGTAACTTGTTGCGTTGATGCTTATGTAAATGGACAAATGCCACACATCCAAATACACGAGGGAGTAAATTTGGGTTGTTGTAGACACAACACTTTCTGCAAGGACTTCAAATGGTGTCTTGAAAGCAATAGTGCTAGAGGGAACCCGATTGATCAAATAGGCTGCGAATGTGAGGGCATCTCCCCAATAAGACAATGGCATATGGGCTTCTATTAATAAAGCACGAACCACCTCTAATAAGTGACGATTTTTTCTTTTAGCTACCCCATTCTGTTGGGGAGTGTTGGGACACGTGGTTTGGTGGATGATTCCATGGTTTTTCAAATACTGCTGCAGTTCACAACCCATGTATTCTCCCCCATTATCACTTCGAAGGACCTGAATCTGTGCATTATACTGAGTGCTCATCATTTTATGAAATTGCTGAAATAACATATTTACATCACCTTTGGATTTCATCAAGCACACCCAAGTCATTCTTGTGCAGTCATCAATAAAGGTAACAAACCACCAAGATCCACTTAATTTAGGTACTTTGGATGGACCCCACACATCAGAATGGATTACCATAAAGGGAACTGAGCTTTTATTCGAGCTTAATGGAAATGAAGCACGATGGCTTTTTGCAAGTTCACAAATATCACACTTAAAACTTGAAATATCATATTTCGCAAATGAGTCAGGAAACAATTTTTTTAAGTAACCAAACGAGATATGCCCTAATCTTCGATGCCATAACCAAATATCTGATGTCTTCTTCTCTCCCTTTGAACCATCTGCTGCCAAGGCTTGACGCAACTTATCCGAACTATTAGAAGTCAAGTCGAGGTAATATAACATCCCTCGTTTAATACCATAACCAATCATCTGCCTTGTTCGGATGTCCTTAAACACACAAGAGTTAGGCCAAAAAATGACAATAAAAAATAAGGCAGTGGTTATTTGAGAGACTGACAATAAATTATAATTTAAAGATGGAACAATTAACACAGAATCTAGGCTCAAATTACTTGTGAGAGACATTGTTCCTTCCCCCCTAACCGGGTTTGAAGTGCCATTGGCAGTGGAAACAAATTGCTTTGAGGATGGTGTGATTAATGATACTTGACTAGAATCAAATGTCATATGGTCAGATGCACCAGAATCAATTATCCATTATTATAGCATGTAATTAAATAGGAAATATTGTAATCTCTTTCTTATGTGGTAATCTCCACCATTACTATTGTATATTGCCCTACACATATATATAGAAAGGATTGGCTAACTATTACGTTAAGCCTCCTAATTATTCTCAACTTGGTATCAGAGCCCTTGTCCATCAAAACTCTTTTTTCTCTCCCACAGCCGGCCCTAATTTCTCTTCCTCCCCATGGCTTCCTCTGCTACTGCCGCTGACAACTCCCCTTCCACCGGCGCTACCTCATCACCGACCAGCCATGCTCCTCCTGCTGGCCGAGAGCAACCTCCCCATGTGGAGAATGTGTTTGACTCTTCTTCCTCTCCTTTGCCTCTCATGGGAACACAAACTTCAGCAATGGTTCCCCTATCGAACACTCATCATATTGTTTCGTTGAAGCTTACGAACACCAATTATCTTTATTGGAGAATGCAGATGAAGCCATATCTCCTTGGTCAAAGTGTTTTTCACTTTGTTGATGGCTCCTTGCCGTGCCCTCCAGCTCACTCGCTTGACGCTACGGCTGCAACTTCCTCTGCCATTAGCCCTTCCTTTCTTCGTTGGAAGCAACAAGATCAACTCATTTTGAGTGCCCTCCTCTCCTCTCTTTCCGTTGATGTGCTGCACCTTGTGGTTGATTGTTCCACTTCACATTGTGTTTGGCGAACTCTTGAGAAGGCCCTTGCCTCTCCCTCTAATTCTCGCATCATGCAACTTCATGGCTCCTTTCAAGACCTTAGGCAAGGTGATGCCTCGGTTAGCATGTATATGCAGCAAGCCAAAGCATTGTTTGATGAATTGGCTGCTGCGGGACGTCCTATGTCCCTTGAAGACTTCAATCTCTATGTGTTTCGTGGTCTTCGCGGTGAGTTCAAAGACTTGGTAACTAGCCTCATAACAAAGGCCGAACCCCTCTCATATGCTGATCTTCACAGCCACCTACTCACTCATGAATTTTTGCACAAAAATTCATTCCATTCCATGGTTGTCGGCGCCTCATCTTCACCTCTGCCGCAACAGCCACCATTGCTGCCAACGCCAATGAATTCAGCCAATCATGTGATGGTTAATAACAACCAAAACAGGGGGCGTTATAGAGGTAATTGGTGTCCCAATTACAACAGATTTTCAGGCCAAAACAGGGGCCAATCTGCTGCAAATTCATGGCAGCAGCACCGGCGCAACTCAGCAGATATGAGGCCGAATCAGGGGTGGTCTGGACAGCAGCATGTGCGCTGTCAATTGTGCTCTAATTTCGGCCACTCAGCCCTTCAATGTTCCAACTTTCGTGGTAGCACACAACAGCCATCTGCTCATCTTGCCGTTGCACATGATTCGGCTGCTGCCAATTGGATTCCCGACACCAGCGCGAATCAACACGTGACACCGGATCTTGCAACTCTAACCGATTCTACACCTTATCTTGTTAACGATTTCTTGCATGTTGGTGATGGTAAGGCCCTTGTCATATCCCATGTTGGACGTTCTATTTTACATTCCCCAAAACGCATGTTTACATTGACTAATGTTCTTCGCGTACCTCACATTACCAAACCGTTGTTATCTGTTTAGAAATTCTGTTGTGATAATCATGTTTATTTTGAATTTCACGATTCTGTGTTTTATGTGAAGGATCTCATCACCAAGGAAGTTCTTCTTTCCGGTCGGAGTCATGATGGTCTTTATGTCCTCTCGGAGTCTTCAGCTACATCAATTCCTCAAGCATATTTGTCTCCTTGCATTTCTGCGACTGCCGACTTGTAGCATCGTCGTTTAGGTCATCCAACTCCTCGCATTTTGAATTTATTAGTTTCCGAAAATAAAATTATTTGTACGTCTAGACGATCGTTTACTCAATGTCAAGCATGTCATTTAGGAAAATCGTCTCGTTTGTCATTACGACCGACGGGTCACAAAACGTCAAATCCACTTGATTTAATTTTTAGTGATGTTTGGGGACCTGCTCCCATGCTTTCTTCTGATGGTTTTCGTTATTTTGTTATCTTTGTTGATACGCACACTAAATATATCTGGTATTATCCACTTGTTGCGAAATCTGATGTATTTTCCACGTTTCAACGTTTTCAAACTCTTGTTGAGCGTCAGTTTTCTCGTAAAATTAAATCTGTTCAAACTGATTGGGGTGGTGAATATCGCAAATTAAATAAATTTTTTGAAACCATTGGTATTCACCATCGGCTAATTTGCCCTCATACTCATGAACAAAATGGCACAGTTGAACGTCGTCATAGGCATATTGTCGAAACTGGTCTAACCCTTCTAGGCCAGTGTCATGCTCCATTGCGCTATTGGAATTATGCTATGGAATCATCAGTATATCTTATTAATCGCATGCCTACTCTTGTCCTTCAAAATAAATCTCCTTTTGCGTGCTTGTTTGATCGCACTCCTGATTATAATTTTCGCTGTATTTTTGGGTGTCTTTGTTTCCCATTTTTACATCCATATCATGCTCATAAATTAGATTTTCGGTCTTCTCCATGTGTGTTCTTAGGCTATAGCTCGTCTCATCTTGGTTATCGCTGTCTTGATTTAGAGTCTGATCGTATCTATATATCCCATCATGTGCGTTTTCATGAAAGTGTCTTTCCTTTTAGGAAATCTTAACAGGTAACAACTGCCCCGATACCATCCACTACACCTACCTACCTTCCATCATTGCAACCTCCTCCATACTTGCCTACCCATCCCCAAATCACCAGAAATACCAACCCACCTTTGCCCGTTGTTTCATCTGACCCTGCCTCACCATCCCGCACTGTCATACTATCACCAGATGCTTGTCGTTCCACTGATTTTTGTGCAGGAACAGGTTCTGATTTGCAGGTTTCAGGAGCAGCACACTCTCGGTCTGAAACCGACCCAACAGCAGGATCACCACCGCCTGCGGTGCAGCCGAGCTCCTCCCCGAGTTCACCTCTTGGTTTACAGCTTTGTGTTGACCTCTCCTCTTATCCTCTTCAGCACACTCCAGGTAGAGGTACTGCTGCTCCTTGTCCCACTGTTTCTAAACACCCCATGGTCCTTCGTCCGAGACAGCCAAAGACAGCATTGATCACCACCACGACACCCTCATCTTCTGCCTCCTTCAGTCGGGTAGATACTCCTCCATCACATGAGCCACTTGTTTTTAATGATGCAAACAGATATGAGGCTTGGTATAATGCTATGCGTGAGGAAATTCAGGCGCTCCGCGCAAACAGCACATGGACTTTGTTGCCGTTTCATCCATCCATGAATGTTGTTGGTAGCCGATGGGTCTACAAAATTAAACGCAGATCTGATGGTAGTATTGAGAGGTATAAGGCACGCCTGGTGGCTAGGGGCTTCACTCAGCAGGAAGGTATTGATTACTCAGAAACTTTTAGTCCTGTTATCAAACAGGCAACAGTACGCTTGGTATTCTCCATTGCAGTTTCGAGTGGTTGGAAAATTCATCAGCTTGACATTCATAATGCCTTCCTTAATGGCGTACTTGATGAAGAGGTATACATGAAACAACCTCCAGGTTTTGTTGATTCTGCTCTCCCAGGTCATGTATGTCGATTGCATAAGTCTTTATATGGCTTAAAACAGGCTCCGCGAGCATGGTACACGCGTCTGAATGACTTCTTATTGTCCATTGGTTTTCGTGCTTCTAAAATGGACACCTCATTGTTTATCTTCTCAGTTGGTAGCGACATTTGCTATCTCTTGGTTTATGTTGATGATATCCTGCTTACGGGTAATAATGTTGTTTTGCTGCAACGCCTGATTCGGCTATTGAGCTCAGAATTTAAACTTCGAGACTTGGGTGATGTTCATTATTTTTTGGGTGTTGAAGTTCAGACTAGTAGTATGGGACTTATGCTTTGTCAACATAAGTATACACTTGACATCCTCACGCGAGCTGGTATGTTATCTTGTAAACCTGTTGACACCCCTATTTCGGCATCCAAAGCCACCATTATGCCTGATTCTTTGTTTCCTGATGCTACTCGTTTTCGGCAACTGGTTGGTGCTCTTCAATATCTCACTTTCACACGTCCGGATATCTGCTTCGCTGTTAACCGGGTATGTCAGTTTATGCATGCTCCTACAGAATCTCATTGGGCTGCCGTGAAACGCATCTTGCGTTATCTTCGTGGTACAACATCTCATGGTTTACACATTACTCGCAGCTCTTTTTTTGCTTTACATGGGATTACGGATGCAGATTGGGCAGGTAGTATTGAGGACAGGAAATCTACGGGTGGTTACCTTGTGTTCTTTGGTCAGACGCCGATTTCATGGAAATCGGGTAAGCAACGCACTGTTGCTCGGTCTTCGACGGAAGCTGAATATAAAGCCTTAGCCGATGTCACGGCTAAAGTTATTTGGCTTCAGTACTTATTAACAGATCTTCAGATTCCGACCACCTATGCTCCTATCATTTGGTGTGATAACCTTGGCGCCACATACTTGTCTGCAAACCCTGTCTTTCATGCTCGAACAAAACATATTGAGATTGATTATCATTTTGTCCGAGATAGAGTTGCGAAGAAAGAGATTCAGATCCGGTTTATTTCCTCTAAGGATCAACTTGTTGATGTCTTCACTAAGCCACTTCCTGCTCCTTCATTTACGGCTTTCAGATTCAAGCTTCGGGTTGATCCTCCACCCTCAGCTTGAGGGGGCGTATTATAGCATGTAATTAAATAGGAAATATTGTAATCTTTTTCTTATGTGGTAATCTCCACCATTACTATTGTATGTTGCCCTACACATATATATAGAAAGGATTGGCTAACTATTACGTTAAGCCCCCTAATTATTCTCAACTTCCATGCATTATTAGAAACAGGTGTAGAAATGTTGAAACACTTACCACTGTCATATGAAGTCCCCTGCTGTTCACACAAAATATTATTTTCATGTGTTTCAACAACTGCGGCAGTAAAGGCTGACATCTTGGGGTTCTTTTTTCGTGGATCACGGTTATGATCCCACCAATCTGGATATCCCACCAGTTCAAAGCATTTGTTTTTTGTGTGACCATTTTGATCACAGTGACTGCATTTGTATGCAGTCTTATCAACCCCATTCTTCTGAAAATTATACCTCTATTGGTGTTTGCCAGATCGGTTGTGAGCCACCATTGCTGCAGTTTCAAAGTGTTCTGTTTCTCCATTCATCATTGTTCGTCGAACGAATTCACGACGAATTAATGCATAACTTTCTTCTAAGTCAGGAACCGGTTCTTTTCTCAAGATTTCACCACGGATTTGTTCGAAGTCATCATCCAATCCAGCAAGGAAGATATGCACCCTCTGTCGCTGGACAAGCTTTCTATAGGATTCAATGTCTTTCTCACTGTCACGACCCGATTCCCGGATCCGTGACTGGCACATAGACATGGTCCCCCTCCAAGGTTCCAAACCTATGCGAACCCAAACTTACACACAAACTTATCATTCAACTTTAGAATTTAACGCAGCGGAAATAACAACGTAAACTTTATAACATAATTCGATTGTCTTTATACAAGAGTTGATTACATATTGTTATAATCGTGGAGCACTAACTAGACATATGAACAAAAGCATCAATTACAACCAAAATAGCAGGTTCCAAGAGTAGGACAAAAATGACCTGCTAGCAAGCTACGACCCTGAAAATAATGAATAATGAGGGGGTGAGTTCAACAACTCAGAGAGTAGATAATATCCAATATACACATACGAGATAATATAGCAATGAGAAGTATATTATCGAATCGGCTCAAAGTTCTTACAACAAGTTTCTCAAATAGGTCATAACAAGAATGTATAAGTAAAGCTCGTCAGAAAATCGGAATGCAATGAGCATGAGGCTCTGTACTGTGGGATGATCAGTCCACACAGGTTGGTGACTCCCCCGACCAACTAGGGTTTCAGATACGATGTGCACAAAGGCTAACACTACCCTGTTAGCATGGGTATTCTAACTGGCATACAATAGGTATATCTTATAATCAAACAAACATATTCATATCTCAAGGCTCAACTCATGGTATCAATCAAATGAGGAGCTATCAATTCACAAACAGATATAGGCTCATATCAAGAACGTATATTCAACAAATGATTATGCTTTATCGTATCAAGAATATAATCAAGGTATATATTATCAAAAAACATAATCCAATTCATACTAGCAAAGTCAAATATTTATACTATTTCTCATGCATATTAAATGTTATCCACTCACCGGACTCAAAAGCAGACAAGTTCCAAAAGCAGAATGTTGATGAAACTTTACTGATGTCCCGCGGGTAGAATATCGGGATTATCTGAATATATAAAAGAAGATATACTCAAAAATGACTCAAAAGAAGTAAAATACCTTTAATAACATATCTAAGAGTTCAAATCATAATCCTATGTGTTTTTGAATCAAACTATCAATTTCTTCGCAAAAACCTAAAACAAAGGTTTCTTCCGAAATCTAATTCCAAAATACACAATTCGTAAAATTGATATTAATCCCTCAAATGAGCTTCAATTATCCATCAAACCAATCTGAAATACTAATATTTCTCTTAGGGACCATTCTTAAATTTTCTTATATTTTTAGGGTCAAATTGTAATTTTATCAAATTGAAGGACTAAATTGAACACTTCATAAATTCATAGCTATCCTAAAATCTTGTCCATAATTCATCCTCAATTCTGTCCAGAATCTCCAATTTCACCCCAGGGACCAAACTGTAATTTTTCCAAAGTTCAGGGACTAAATTGAAATTTTCACAAAAGGACCAAAATGAATTTTTCATCATCTTCAACCTCAACCCAGAATTTCCAGCAAGGGATTTTCAAATTTCTCAACATTATTTCACCATTTATCAACATTTTCTTACACCAAACACCAACTACCTTCAAAATCATCTACAATCAAACTAATTAAACCTTTACCCAACACATTCAACCCTTAACATCTCTCTTAATTCATCAATCAAACCCAAATAAAATTCTCAAACCCTAACAATCAATACAAGCAAAAATCATAGCTAATAATCACATTTATACATAATAAAACACACACATTACCTTAACAATTTATTTCTCCTTCTTCTTTTCTCCTCCTTTTCTCTTTCCCTCTTTTCTCTTCTTCTTCTTTCTTCCTCTCTTCCCGATTCTCTCTCTCAAATTTCAGACCTATTCCTTTCTTTTTTTGTTTTTCCTTTTTCTTTTCTCTTCTTTTCTATTTATATTTATAAGCTTATGCAATTACTACCCTACCCTTAATTTATTTACACACCTAATTTTAAGCCACCATGGGCACTCATGTATTTTCCCTTTTTAAAATTTTCAAAATACTACACTCACTCTCCATAATCACTTTATCACGATGATCTAATTCACCAAGGATTTCAGTCAATTCCCCATAGTACACAGACAATGTTCTGCCCTATTAATTAGCAGAAAACGCCTTTTTGTTTAAAGCAAAGACTTGTAACTCATCTATTCCATCATAGAAAGCTTTAGAGAGAGATTTCCACATATCACGTGCAGTAGGTAAGCGCAGATATCTCTTCATTATTTATAGGGAAATAGACATCAAGAGCCATCTCTTGACTTTTTGATTGTCTGCGTACCATTTTTCATATCCTTCTTCTTCCTCTGTAGGTTTTTTGTACCACGAATGAAGGATAATTTTTCCTTCTCCGCAATATGCATTTCAATGATTTGAGACCACATGTCATAGTTTGTCTCATTGAGCAGAATTCCTGCATTAAACGAGGATCCTTCGGATTGAATGATAATTGGACTGTGTTTGTTACCAGAGGTTTCAAGGTCTGGTTTATTCATGGTTGTGTTTCAAATAAAGAGATAAAAGAAAAGAAAAAAAAGAAAAAAGAAGAACCTTTCGGGTAGGCTCTGATACCAAGTTTGATTCACATAACAAGAAGAGTTTGTATTTTTTCTATATTGAAACGAAGATTACAGGTAAATATATATACTAAAGGATCAACAACTCTGATCCTGTATTCTTGTTATTCTGCCTATCATTTTTCCTATAATATTGCTGCTATTATTACATAACGGTAACATATGATTTGCTCCTATAATTAATCTTTCCTATATTACAGAAGGCAAGCCAAGGAATCCAGTTGAGGAAAGAATCTCACAGAAAAGGAAAGAGTAATATTTCAACATTAAGTACATCATAATGTGGCTGTACAAGGTAAGGTATGAAAGCGTTGACAATATGATAATATGACACTCAAGGGACTTTATCCTTGCCTCTGGAAAATGACCACGTAGTGTTGAATCGCCTCTCAAAACTACTGTATAATCAATATTCTCAATTGACTTAGCAGCTATGCTTAGGTTTCCACAGATATCTTTAATTAGTGCACTCGCCTGTAAACAGTTGATTGGATAATCAGAAATATAAGTCTCAAACAAGTAAATTGTTTTTCTTGGAGTAGATATTGGAAGATGAATAAGTAATTGCTTTTCTTTTCTTTTGTAATAAGATACATGCTTTATGAATAGAAATAACATCAGATGTGAAGAATTTTGTTTACCTTTTCAGAACTCAATGACCTGGAGTTGGTTAAGATAAAAAAAAACATTTAGGCTTTTTCCTCAATTTCTCTACTAGTGACTCAACACTCCTGCAAAGAGAGTGGGCACGGTTATTTAAAACTTGCAAAAGCACCTTCAAAAGAGCTTGTTCGTTTTATAGATATAGAGTATCATGGCTTTCTATCAGCATGATGGAATTGACAGAAGAAAGAACTGAATTTAACACAAAAGGATGAAACAACTAAACTTCTGAATGAAACAAAAATATATATTTATATTGATTTTTATTTTTTTATCAGGTTTGGAAAACGATTATACATTATAGAGGCAAGACATCACCATTCTGTTAATACTTCAATATCATGGACAGTTTGAGTTCCAGTTGGATCATCATCTAGAACAACCAACGTTTTTGAATTGCTCTGGTTCAGTCTATGAATATCATCAATGGGATCCAGGGGCCACTCAGGTGGAAGAGACTGCAGGACAACTTCTTTCTTAAGTACAGGAAGTTTTCCTTCAACTTTAACACCTGTGAGGGTCTCATAAACCTGATACAAAAAAAAAAAGTTAAACCTGTGACCATCTGACTTCATTCATATTTAATAACTTCCAAATGTTTTACATTTCAAAAGTAATCGATATACCTTAATCACACCTGCATCATCTTGCCGACCCCAGCCAGCAGCAGAGCCTGCTCAATAATGAAATTCAACTAATACATATAAGAAAAGGTAACTAAAGTGAATGTAAAGGAGAATATGTATATGCACTAGCATGAGAAACATTTTCAAAATATAGATGAATATTAACGGCATATGTTGCTAGTTTTCAATCACATATCCTGCAGAAAAATTTCCGATACAACCTGCATGTCCAAGGCATTCGTCTAATTGTTTTAGTTTCCTTATCTTTGGAATTTGACAGAAAAAAATAATTTGAAGTCTTCTGGCACCATTGTAAAGCTATTGAAAACTCTAGTTAATAAGTCAAATGTTGCTTGACTTTCAGCTCAGCTCCCACTTGTATAAAGGTTGAATCGGGGCCATTAGTAAAATGCTTTGTTCTCCTGGATTGTCCAGGTTTTGACAACTTAGATAAGCTTTCTCCAACAACGTGAGGTCAGTGAAAAAAATCCCTTAGCTCCATTCTACACACACTTCAGAGCAATCAATAATAATGACAAGCCACAAACCCCCGTTCTACCTTTCTGGACCTTCAGTGCATGTAGTTCTTTTCTATGCCAATGAAGACACTACTACTGGTAATAATTCAAGGTAATCTAACAGTTGATCCTACATAAAGGAATAGTTGGTGTGCAACAGTTGCAATATGAAGTGGAACTTTAAGGGATGAAGATTCACGGGTAACAATTCCCTGCAGATGATTATAGAGCAGTTTCAAAAAACCAACAACCAGGAATCAAAAAAATTCTTCATTCAAACATAATCCAGGATAAATGTCAGTCAGACCAGATCCATCACAAAGATATCGAGTGCAGAATACGGTGTATAATCATTGTCCAACATGTGCGGAACACGATTCTCAAACATCCTGCAAATGGAAACAATTTTTTTCCTGAGATTAATCTGTGAATTTAAGAATTGAAGTAGCTGAATCCTCTAATCAAAAGGGATGCAAGAACCATCCTTTTTTAAATAATCACTTAAATGGGTAAAAATCACATGTTAATTTCAAATAAAATTAAGTGTTAAAGGCTAAGACAATAACAAAAATTCTCAAATTCAGATCAGTAAAAAAAAAAGAAACTAGAAGAACAGTGCATTTCCCATGAAACAAACCAGGATGTTCCTCCACTGTTCTTGACAAAATCAAACAGCATCCTTGTATTGAGACCTAATCGAGCTCTGGAGGAGGGAGCGCCGTTGCCTCGCCTGATGCTATATGCACTCCGCGAGCAGCTGATATCAACTAACACACTAAGGAGGCAATAATCGAAAAGAACAGAAGTAAGAAACCAGTTCACCTCTACATACCAACAGCTACCCAAGCAAAATATACAACATGCAAAGCATAAACATCTTCACATGCGATTATCAAGAGGAGACCCTAGTACATCTTATCCATGTGCAGGAAAGGTCCAATACAACCTTATTTGGGCATGATAGAAGACTATAAAAAAAAAGCCTTTATCATTGAAATCTTGCCGCAGAAAATATTACTCTGGGGAAACATAAGCAAATCACATCGGAATCAATTGAAAATTCATATTCCGTTTATTGAGGTTGAGATGCGATCAGAGGTCAAATTTGGGCTTATTATAATATTGATTTCTTGAGGTTGTTTTTCGAGGTTCATTTCTGCCGCAGAAACACTACCTTAGTGAACCCTTAGACAAACACTTTAGAATCAATTAAAACTTTACATTCCGTGTATTGGGGTTGGTATCGCATGATATATTATATTTGAGCTTATTTGGATAACATATACTGGAGTTTGCAATTCGATGTTCATTTCTGCCGCAAATTGATCACACAAGGGGTTGAGTACCTAGAAATACGACAATAACCTATAATTTGAGAGTTTTTTTTAGCTTGGTATTGAAATTGAGGTTATTTCGAGGTCGTTTAGTCTGGGTTCCAATTTCGTAACGTAAAAGATTGCGTAAGAAATCACGATAGTTGTGAGGTAAAAGGCGTAGTGAGCTTATTAGAGTGAAAACCCTTGATTTTTTGTGTGTGACACACGAGAGATGTGAGGATATATATATATATATATATATATATATATTTTGCTACTAACCAAATTTTGCAGATTCATAGGTTTCCTTCCTAGACTAGGAAACTTCTTCTTTTGAATGCTAAAAATATTCTCTTCTTTAGGAATTAATCTGGACTTGGACTCCATGTCATATTAGGAAGAAAAAAAAGCCCATATAAAGGTTGTCATAGGATGTAACACATTAGCATTTTTCAGAACATAATGAAACCTGTTTTGGCCTTGGATTAGATGAATTATAGGTTGCCCTTTAAGCTTCATAGGTATCAATTATCCTCTTAGGTCTATCTTACTCCATGTGCCATAAACATATTTAAACTCATGTAACCCTAATTTCAGCAGCAAGGTAGTCAAAATCGAGATACAAATCGGAAAGGGCTTCGAAAAATCGGATCGTAAAAATCGTAAAATCACAGCTAAAATCGTGTGAGAAGAAAAATCGTAAAATCATATGTAAAATATTTCTGAATACAAAATAGCATAATTATGGACATAAAAGTATAAAACTTAAATTAGTTTAGGTTCATACAGGATGTAAAATAACTTCAAAACACATTACAAAACAATTTCATTTGGTAAAAACAAATATATGTAAAATAAATATTTTAATGATATTTTTAATACATTTCCCGATGTCCGTTATTTTCCTCTTTATTTTTAATACATTTCTCAAAAGTATTATTATTGAAAGGATTATCAGTACTAAATTACTAATACTGGTATCAACAGTCAACATCAATATTACTAGTACTAGCTCCAACTCCAACAAATTATTTTGACATCAGGATATGAAAATGATGTAAAACATTAAATTTTTTTAATTTAAAGTATGAAAATAATAAGGAAGTAAAGCAGTGTAAGATTTGATTTTAAAATAATAAAAAACCAGGATCGGGTCCGATCCTGACCGGGTTTCACCGAGTTTGACCGGTTTCGATTTTTCTTTCCGGTCCAACCAGGTTTGCTGAGCCAACTCACAAGCTCGTACGAGTTTGCGAATTGGCTCGCGAGTTTAACTACCTTGTTTGGCAGCCATTGATTAATTTGAATTCTGAATTTTTCAGTTTATGTGTGAGCGTGATTCTTGCATTCTTCAGTTCTTGAACGAACTGAATCCGACTTATCGAAGATTAACTGGCTTCGTGGCGTGATTCTACTCATTCCAATAGTGCTGGTGCCTTGGGGCAGGTTTCCATTGTGTCACACTCCTATCAGATGTATTTCGGCTTTCCGGGAGCAGATTTTAGTCCTTGTTGTGGGTTGCGTGACCACGAGGTTCGCATCATTAGGCGATGGATGCCAACCTGTATTGAGATTGCCAAAGAGGGTAGGTGAACGCTAGGTAGAATGGTTAGCATAAGATGGAGATGATTTAGACTGACAATTTCGATTATCAAGAGGAGACCCTAGTACATCTTATCCATGTGCAGGAAAGGTCCAATACAACCTTATTTGGGCATGATAGAAGACTATAAAAAAAAAGCCTTTATCATTGAAATCTTGCCGCAGAAAATATTACTCTGGGGAAACATAAGCAAATCACATCGGAATCAATTGAAAATTCATATTCCGTTTATTGAGGTTGAGATGCGATCAGAGGTCAAATTTGGGCTTATTATAATATTGATTTCTTGAGGTTGTTTTTCGAGGTTCATTTCTGCCGCAGAAACACTACCTTAGTGAACCCTTAGACAAACACTTTAGAATCAATTAAAACTTTACATTCCGTGTATTGGGGTTGGTATCGCATGATATATTATATTTGAGCTTATTTGGATAACATATACTGGAGTTTGCAATTCGATGTTCATTTCTGCCGCAAATTGATCACACAAGGGGTTGAGTACCTAGAAATACGACAATAACCTATAATTTGAGAGTTTTTTTTAGCTTGGTATTGAAATTGAGGTTATTTCGAGGTCGTTTAGTCTGGGTTCCAATTTCGTAACGTAAAAGATTGCGTAAGAAATCACGATAGTTGTGAGGTAAAAGGCGTAGTGAGCTTATTAGAGTGAAAACCCTTGATTTTTTGTGTGTGACACACGAGAGATGTGAGGATATATATATATATATATATATATATATTTTGCTACTAACCAAATTTTGCAGATTCATAGGTTTCCTTCCTAGACTAGGAAACTTCTTCTTTTGAATGCTAAAAATATTCTCTTCTTTAGGAATTAATCTGGACTTGGACTCCATGTCATATTAGGAAGAAAAAAAAGCCCATATAAAGGTTGTCATAGGATGTAACACATTAGCATTTTTCAGAACATAATGAAACCTGTTTTGGCCTTGGATTAGATGAATTATAGGTTGCCCTTTAAGCTTCATAGGTATCAATTATCCTCTTAGGTCTATCTTACTCCATGTGCCATAAACATATTTAAACTCATGTAACCCTAATTTCAGCAGCAAGGTAGTCAAAATCGAGATACAAATCGGAAAGGGCTTCGAAAAATCGGATCGTAAAAATCGTAAAATCACAGCTAAAATCGTGTGAGAAGAAAAATCGTAAAATCATATGTAAAATATTTCTGAATACAAAATAGCATAATTATGGACATAAAAGTATAAAACTTAAATTAGTTTAGGTTCATACAGGATGTAAAATAACTTCAAAACACATTACAAAACAATTTCATTTGGTAAAAACAAATATATGTAAAATAAATATTTTAATGATATTTTTAATACATTTCCCGATGTCCGTTATTTTCCTCTTTATTTTTAATACATTTCTCAAAAGTATTATTATTGAAAGGATTATCAGTACTAAATTACTAATACTGGTATCAACAGTCAACATCAATATTACTAGTACTAGCTCCAACTCCAACAAATTATTTTGACATCAGGATATGAAAATGATGTAAAACATTAAATTTTTTTAATTTAAAGTATGAAAATAATAAGGAAGTAAAGCAGTGTAAGATTTGATTTTAAAATAATAAAAAACCAGGATCGGGTCCGATCCTGACCGGGTTTCACCGAGTTTGACCGGTTTCGATTTTTCTTTCCGGTCCAACCAGGTTTGCTGAGCCAACTCACAAGCTCGTACGAGTTTGCGAATTGGCTCGCGAGTTTAACTACCTTGTTTGGCAGCCATTGATTAATTTGAATTCTGAATTTTTCAGTTTATGTGTGAGCGTGATTCTTGCATTCTTCAGTTCTTGAACGAACTGAATCCGACTTATCGAAGATTAACTGGCTTCGTGGCGTGATTCTACTCATTCCAATAGTGCTGGTGCCTTGGGGCAGGTTTCCATTGTGTCACACTCCTATCAGATGTATTTCGGCTTTCCGGGAGCAGATTTTAGTCCTTGTTGTGGGTTGCGTGACCACGAGGTTCGCATCATTAGGCGATGGATGCCAACCTGTATTGAGATTGCCAAAGAGGGTAGGTGAACGCTAGGTAGAATGGTTAGCATAAGATGGAGATGATTTAGACTGACAATTTCGATTATCAAGAGGAGACCCTAGTACATCTTATCCATGTGCAGGAAAGGTCCAATACAACCTTATTTGGGCATGATAGAAGACTATAAAAAAAAAGCCTTTATCATTGAAATCTTGCCGCAGAAAATATTACTCTGGGGAAACATAAGCAAATCACATCGGAATCAATTGAAAATTCATATTCCGTTTATTGAGGTTGAGATGCGATCAGAGGTCAAATTTGGGCTTATTATAATATTGATTTCTTGAGGTTGTTTTTCGAGGTTCATTTCTGCCGCAGAAACACTACCTTAGTGAACCCTTAGACAAACACTTTAGAATCAATTAAAACTTTACATTCCGTGTATTGGGGTTGGTATCGCATGATATATTATATTTGAGCTTATTTGGATAACATATACTGGAGTTTGCAATTCGATGTTCATTTCTGCCGCAAATTGATCACACAAGGGGTTGAGTACCTAGAAATACGACAATAACCTATAATTTGAGAGTTTTTTTTAGCTTGGTATTGAAATTGAGGTTATTTCGAGGTCGTTTAGTCTGGGTTCCAATTTCGTAACGTAAAAGATTGCGTAAGAAATCACGATAGTTGTGAGGTAAAAGGCGTAGTGAGCTTATTAGAGTGAAAACCCTTGATTTTTTGTGTGTGACACACGAGAGATGTGAGGATATATATATATATATATATATATATATATGCTACTAACCAAATTTTGCAGATTCATAGGTTTCCTTCCTAGACTAGGAAACTTCTTCTTTTGAATGCTAAAAATATTCTCTTCTTTAGGAATTAATCTGGACTTGGACTCCATGTCATATTAGGAAGAAAAAAAAGCCCATATAAAGGTTGTCATAGGATGTAACACATTAGCATTTTTCAGAACATAATGAAACCTGTTTTGGCCTTGGATTAGATGAATTATAGGTTGCCCTTTAAGCTTCATAGGTATCAATTATCCTCTTAGGTCTATCTTACTCCATGTGCCATAAACATATTTAAACTCATGTAACCCTAATTTCAGCAGCAAGGTAGTCAAAATCGAGATACAAATCGGAAAGGGCTTCGAAAAATCGGATCGTAAAAATCGTAAAATCACAGCTAAAATCGTGTGAGAAGAAAAATCGTAAAATCATATGTAAAATATTTCTGAATACAAAATAGCATAATTATGGACATAAAAGTATAAAACTTAAATTAGTTTAGGTTCATACAGGATGTAAAATAACTTCAAAACACATTACAAAACAATTTCATTTGGTAAAAACAAATATATGTAAAATAAATATTTTAATGATATTTTTAATACATTTCCCGATGTCCGTTATTTTCCTCTTTATTTTTAATACATTTCTCAAAAGTATTATTATTGAAAGGATTATCAGTACTAAATTACTAATACTGGTATCAACAGTCAACATCAATATTACTAGTACTAGCTCCAACTCCAACAAATTATTTTGACATCAGGATATGAAAATGATGTAAAACATTAAATTTTTTTAATTTAAAGTATGAAAATAATAAGGAAGTAAAGCAGTGTAAGATTTGATTTTAAAATAATAAAAAACCAGGATCGGGTCCGATCCTGACCGGGTTTCACCGAGTTTGACCGGTTTCGATTTTTCTTTCCGGTCCAACCAGGTTTGCTGAGCCAACTCACAAGCTCGTACGAGTTTGCGAATTGGCTCGCGAGTTTAACTACCTTGTTTGGCAGCCATTGATTAATTTGAATTCTGAATTTTTCAGTTTATGTGTGAGCGTGATTCTTGCATTCTTCAGTTCTTGAACGAACTGAATCCGACTTATCGAAGATTAACTGGCTTCGTGGCGTGATTCTACTCATTCCAATAGTGCTGGTGCCTTGGGGCAGGTTTCCATTGTGTCACACTCCTATCAGATGTATTTCGGCTTTCCGGGAGCAGATTTTAGTCCTTGTTGTGGGTTGCGTGACCACGAGGTTCGCATCATTAGGCGATGGATGCCAACCTGTATTGAGATTGCCAAAGAGGGTAGGTGAACGCTAGGTAGAATGGTTAGCATAAGATGGAGATGATTTAGACTGACAATTTCGATTATCAAGAGGAGACCCTAGTACATCTTATCCATGTGCAGGAAAGGTCCAATACAACCTTATTTGGGCATGATAGAAGACTATAAAAAAAAAGCCTTTATCATTGAAATCTTGCCGCAGAAAATATTACTCTGGGGAAACATAAGCAAATCACATCGGAATCAATTGAAAATTCATATTCCGTTTATTGAGGTTGAGATGCGATCAGAGGTCAAATTTGGGCTTATTATAATATTGATTTCTTGAGGTTGTTTTTCGAGGTTCATTTCTGCCGCAGAAACACTACCTTAGTGAACCCTTAGACAAACACTTTAGAATCAATTAAAACTTTACATTCCGTGTATTGGGGTTGGTATCGCATGATATATTATATTTGAGCTTATTTGGATAACATATACTGGAGTTTGCAATTCGATGTTCATTTCTGCCGCAAATTGATCACACAAGGGGTTGAGTACCTAGAAATACGACAATAACCTATAATTTGAGAGTTTTTTTTAGCTTGGTATTGAAATTGAGGTTATTTCGAGGTCGTTTAGTCTGGGTTCCAATTTCGTAACGTAAAAGATTGCGTAAGAAATCACGATAGTTGTGAGGTAAAAGGCGTAGTGAGCTTATTAGAGTGAAAACCCTTGATTTTTTGTGTGTGACACACGAGAGATGTGAGGATATATATATATATATATATATATATATTTGCTACTAACCAAATTTTGCAGATTCATAGGTTTCCTTCCTAGACTAGGAAACTTCTTCTTTTGAATGCTAAAAATATTCTCTTCTTTAGGAATTAATCTGGACTTGGACTCCATGTCATATTAGGAAGAAAAAAAAGCCCATATAAAGGTTGTCATAGGATGTAACACATTAGCATTTTTCAGAACATAATGAAACCTGTTTTGGCCTTGGATTAGATGAATTATAGGTTGCCCTTTAAGCTTCATAGGTATCAATTATCCTCTTAGGTCTATCTTACTCCATGTGCCATAAACATATTTAAACTCATGTAACCCTAATTTCAGCAGCAAGGTAGTCAAAATCGAGATACAAATCGGAAAGGGCTTCGAAAAATCGGATCGTAAAAATCGTAAAATCACAGCTAAAATCGTGTGAGAAGAAAAATCGTAAAATCATATGTAAAATATTTCTGAATACAAAATAGCATAATTATGGACATAAAAGTATAAAACTTAAATTAGTTTA
This sequence comes from Salix arbutifolia, assembly GCA_025169955.1. NCBI lineage: Eukaryota > Viridiplantae > Streptophyta > Magnoliopsida > Malpighiales > Salicaceae > Salix > Salix arbutifolia. The sequence continues at coordinate 2,783,903 of CM045916.1, read as the reverse complement.
GGTTCATACAGGATGTAAAATAACTTCAAAACACATTACAAAACAATTTCATTTGGTAAAAACAAATATATGTAAAATAAATATTTTAATGATATTTTTAATACATTTCCCGATGTCCGTTATTTTCCTCTTTATTTTTAATACATTTCTCAAAAGTATTATTATTGAAAGGATTATCAGTACTAAATTACTAATACTGGTATCAACAGTCAACATCAATATTACTAGTACTAGCTCCAACTCCAACAAATTATTTTGACATCAGGATATGAAAATGATGTAAAACATTAAATTTTTTTAATTTAAAGTATGAAAATAATAAGGAAGTAAAGCAGTGTAAGATTTGATTTTAAAATAATAAAAAACCAGGATCGGGTCCGATCCTGACCGGGTTTCACCGAGTTTGACCGGTTTCGATTTTTCTTTCCGGTCCAACCAGGTTTGCTGAGCCAACTCACAAGCTCGTACGAGTTTGCGAATTGGCTCGCGAGTTTAACTACCTTGTTTGGCAGCCATTGATTAATTTGAATTCTGAATTTTTCAGTTTATGTGTGAGCGTGATTCTTGCATTCTTCAGTTCTTGAACGAACTGAATCCGACTTATCGAAGATTAACTGGCTTCGTGGCGTGATTCTACTCATTCCAATAGTGCTGGTGCCTTGGGGCAGGTTTCCATTGTGTCACACTCCTATCAGATGTATTTCGGCTTTCCGGGAGCAGATTTTAGTCCTTGTTGTGGGTTGCGTGACCACGAGGTTCGCATCATTAGGCGATGGATGCCAACCTGTATTGAGATTGCCAAAGAGGGTAGGTGAACGCTAGGTAGAATGGTTAGCATAAGATGGAGATGATTTAGACTGACAATTTCGATTATCAAGAGGAGACCCTAGTACATCTTATCCATGTGCAGGAAAGGTCCAATACAACCTTATTTGGGCATGATAGAAGACTATAAAAAAAAAGCCTTTATCATTGAAATCTTGCCGCAGAAAATATTACTCTGGGGAAACATAAGCAAATCACATCGGAATCAATTGAAAATTCATATTCCGTTTATTGAGGTTGAGATGCGATCAGAGGTCAAATTTGGGCTTATTATAATATTGATTTCTTGAGGTTGTTTTTCGAGGTTCATTTCTGCCGCAGAAACACTACCTTAGTGAACCCTTAGACAAACACTTTAGAATCAATTAAAACTTTACATTCCGTGTATTGGGGTTGGTATCGCATGATATATTATATTTGAGCTTATTTGGATAACATATACTGGAGTTTGCAATTCGATGTTCATTTCTGCCGCAAATTGATCACACAAGGGGTTGAGTACCTAGAAATACGACAATAACCTATAATTTGAGAGTTTTTTTTAGCTTGGTATTGAAATTGAGGTTATTTCGAGGTCGTTTAGTCTGGGTTCCAATTTCGTAACGTAAAAGATTGCGTAAGAAATCACGATAGTTGTGAGGTAAAAGGCGTAGTGAGCTTATTAGAGTGAAAACCCTTGATTTTTTGTGTGTGACACACGAGAGATGTGAGGATATATATATATATATATATATATATATTTGCTACTAACCAAATTTTGCAGATTCATAGGTTTCCTTCCTAGACTAGGAAACTTCTTCTTTTGAATGCTAAAAATATTCTCTTCTTTAGGAATTAATCTGGACTTGGACTCCATGTCATATTAGGAAGAAAAAAAAGCCCATATAAAGGTTGTCATAGGATGTAACACATTAGCATTTTTCAGAACATAATGAAACCTGTTTTGGCCTTGGATTAGATGAATTATAGGTTGCCCTTTAAGCTTCATAGGTATCAATTATCCTCTTAGGTCTATCTTACTCCATGTGCCATAAACATATTTAAACTCATGTAACCCTAATTTCAGCAGCAAGGTAGTCAAAATCGAGATACAAATCGGAAAGGGCTTCGAAAAATCGGATCGTAAAAATCGTAAAATCACAGCTAAAATCGTGTGAGAAGAAAAATCGTAAAATCATATGTAAAATATTTCTGAATACAAAATAGCATAATTATGGACATAAAAGTATAAAACTTAAATTAGTTTAGGTTCATACAGGATGTAAAATAACTTCAAAACACATTACAAAACAATTTCATTTGGTAAAAACAAATATATGTAAAATAAATATTTTAATGATATTTTTAATACATTTCCCGATGTCCGTTATTTTCCTCTTTATTTTTAATACATTTCTCAAAAGTATTATTATTGAAAGGATTATCAGTACTAAATTACTAATACTGGTATCAACAGTCAACATCAATATTACTAGTACTAGCTCCAACTCCAACAAATTATTTTGACATCAGGATATGAAAATGATGTAAAACATTAAATTTTTTTAATTTAAAGTATGAAAATAATAAGGAAGTAAAGCAGTGTAAGATTTGATTTTAAAATAATAAAAAACCAGGATCGGGTCCGATCCTGACCGGGTTTCACCGAGTTTGACCGGTTTCGATTTTTCTTTCCGGTCCAACCAGGTTTGCTGAGCCAACTCACAAGCTCGTACGAGTTTGCGAATTGGCTCGCGAGTTTAACTACCTTGTTTGGCAGCCATTGATTAATTTGAATTCTGAATTTTTCAGTTTATGTGTGAGCGTGATTCTTGCATTCTTCAGTTCTTGAACGAACTGAATCCGACTTATCGAAGATTAACTGGCTTCGTGGCGTGATTCTACTCATTCCAATAGTGCTGGTGCCTTGGGGCAGGTTTCCATTGTGTCACACTCCTATCAGATGTATTTCGGCTTTCCGGGAGCAGATTTTAGTCCTTGTTGTGGGTTGCGTGACCACGAGGTTCGCATCATTAGGCGATGGATGCCAACCTGTATTGAGATTGCCAAAGAGGGTAGGTGAACGCTAGGTAGAATGGTTAGCATAAGATGGAGATGATTTAGACTGACAATTTCGATTATCAAGAGGAGACCCTAGTACATCTTATCCATGTGCAGGAAAGGTCCAATACAACCTTATTTGGGCATGATAGAAGACTATAAAAAAAAAGCCTTTATCATTGAAATCTTGCCGCAGAAAATATTACTCTGGGGAAACATAAGCAAATCACATCGGAATCAATTGAAAATTCATATTCCGTTTATTGAGGTTGAGATGCGATCAGAGGTCAAATTTGGGCTTATTATAATATTGATTTCTTGAGGTTGTTTTTCGAGGTTCATTTCTGCCGCAGAAACACTACCTTAGTGAACCCTTAGACAAACACTTTAGAATCAATTAAAACTTTACATTCCGTGTATTGGGGTTGGTATCGCATGATATATTATATTTGAGCTTATTTGGATAACATATACTGGAGTTTGCAATTCGATGTTCATTTCTGCCGCAAATTGATCACACAAGGGGTTGAGTACCTAGAAATACGACAATAACCTATAATTTGAGAGTTTTTTTTAGCTTGGTATTGAAATTGAGGTTATTTCGAGGTCGTTTAGTCTGGGTTCCAATTTCGTAACGTAAAAGATTGCGTAAGAAATCACGATAGTTGTGAGGTAAAAGGCGTAGTGAGCTTATTAGAGTGAAAACCCTTGATTTTTTGTGTGTGACACACGAGAGATGTGAGGATATATATATATATATATATATATATATTTGCTACTAACCAAATTTTGCAGATTCATAGGTTTCCTTCCTAGACTAGGAAACTTCTTCTTTTGAATGCTAAAAATATTCTCTTCTTTAGGAATTAATCTGGACTTGGACTCCATGTCATATTAGGAAGAAAAAAAAGCCCATATAAAGGTTGTCATAGGATGTAACACATTAGCATTTTTCAGAACATAATGAAACCTGTTTTGGCCTTGGATTAGATGAATTATAGGTTGCCCTTTAAGCTTCATAGGTATCAATTATCCTCTTAGGTCTATCTTACTCCATGTGCCATAAACATATTTAAACTCATGTAACCCTAATTTCAGCAGCAAGGTAGTCAAAATCGAGATACAAATCGGAAAGGGCTTCGAAAAATCGGATCGTAAAAATCGTAAAATCACAGCTAAAATCGTGTGAGAAGAAAAATCGTAAAATCATATGTAAAATATTTCTGAATACAAAATAGCATAATTATGGACATAAAAGTATAAAACTTAAATTAGTTTAGGTTCATACAGGATGTAAAATAACTTCAAAACACATTACAAAACAATTTCATTTGGTAAAAACAAATATATGTAAAATAAATATTTTAATGATATTTTTAATACATTTCCCGATGTCCGTTATTTTCCTCTTTATTTTTAATACATTTCTCAAAAGTATTATTATTGAAAGGATTATCAGTACTAAATTACTAATACTGGTATCAACAGTCAACATCAATATTACTAGTACTAGCTCCAACTCCAACAAATTATTTTGACATCAGGATATGAAAATGATGTAAAACATTAAATTTTTTTAATTTAAAGTATGAAAATAATAAGGAAGTAAAGCAGTGTAAGATTTGATTTTAAAATAATAAAAAACCAGGATCGGGTCCGATCCTGACCGGGTTTCACCGAGTTTGACCGGTTTCGATTTTTCTTTCCGGTCCAACCAGGTTTGCTGAGCCAACTCACAAGCTCGTACGAGTTTGCGAATTGGCTCGCGAGTTTAACTACCTTGTTTGGCAGCCATTGATTAATTTGAATTCTGAATTTTTCAGTTTATGTGTGAGCGTGATTCTTGCATTCTTCAGTTCTTGAACGAACTGAATCCGACTTATCGAAGATTAACTGGCTTCGTGGCGTGATTCTACTCATTCCAATAGTGCTGGTGCCTTGGGGCAGGTTTCCATTGTGTCACACTCCTATCAGATGTATTTCGGCTTTCCGGGAGCAGATTTTAGTCCTTGTTGTGGGTTGCGTGACCACGAGGTTCGCATCATTAGGCGATGGATGCCAACCTGTATTGAGATTGCCAAAGAGGGTAGGTGAACGCTAGGTAGAATGGTTAGCATAAGATGGAGATGATTTAGACTGACAATTTCGATTATCAAGAGGAGACCCTAGTACATCTTATCCATGTGCAGGAAAGGTCCAATACAACCTTATTTGGGCATGATAGAAGACTATAAAAAAAAAGCCTTTATCATTGAAATCTTGCCGCAGAAAATATTACTCTGGGGAAACATAAGCAAATCACATCGGAATCAATTGAAAATTCATATTCCGTTTATTGAGGTTGAGATGCGATCAGAGGTCAAATTTGGGCTTATTATAATATTGATTTCTTGAGGTTGTTTTTCGAGGTTCATTTCTGCCGCAGAAACACTACCTTAGTGAACCCTTAGACAAACACTTTAGAATCAATTAAAACTTTACATTCCGTGTATTGGGGTTGGTATCGCATGATATATTATATTTGAGCTTATTTGGATAACATATACTGGAGTTTGCAATTCGATGTTCATTTCTGCCGCAAATTGATCACACAAGGGGTTGAGTACCTAGAAATACGACAATAACCTATAATTTGAGAGTTTTTTTTAGCTTGGTATTGAAATTGAGGTTATTTCGAGGTCGTTTAGTCTGGGTTCCAATTTCGTAACGTAAAAGATTGCGTAAGAAATCACGATAGTTGTGAGGTAAAAGGCGTAGTGAGCTTATTAGAGTGAAAACCCTTGATTTTTTGTGTGTGACACACGAGAGATGTGAGGATATATATATATATATATATATATATATTTTGCTACTAACCAAATTTTGCAGATTCATAGGTTTCCTTCCTAGACTAGGAAACTTCTTCTTTTGAATGCTAAAAATATTCTCTTCTTTAGGAATTAATCTGGACTTGGACTCCATGTCATATTAGGAAGAAAAAAAAGCCCATATAAAGGTTGTCATAGGATGTAACACATTAGCATTTTTCAGAACATAATGAAACCTGTTTTGGCCTTGGATTAGATGAATTATAGGTTGCCCTTTAAGCTTCATAGGTATCAATTATCCTCTTAGGTCTATCTTACTCCATGTGCCATAAACATATTTAAACTCATGTAACCCTAATTTCAGCAGCAAGGTAGTCAAAATCGAGATACAAATCGGAAAGGGCTTCGAAAAATCGGATCGTAAAAATCGTAAAATCACAGCTAAAATCGTGTGAGAAGAAAAATCGTAAAATCATATGTAAAATATTTCTGAATACAAAATAGCATAATTATGGACATAAAAGTATAAAACTTAAATTAGTTTAGGTTCATACAGGATGTAAAATAACTTCAAAACACATTACAAAACAATTTCATTTGGTAAAAACAAATATATGTAAAATAAATATTTTAATGATATTTTTAATACATTTCCCGATGTCCGTTATTTTCCTCTTTATTTTTAATACATTTCTCAAAAGTATTATTATTGAAAGGATTATCAGTACTAAATTACTAATACTGGTATCAACAGTCAACATCAATATTACTAGTACTAGCTCCAACTCCAACAAATTATTTTGACATCAGGATATGAAAATGATGTAAAACATTAAATTTTTTTAATTTAAAGTATGAAAATAATAAGGAAGTAAAGCAGTGTAAGATTTGATTTTAAAATAATAAAAAACCAGGATCGGGTCCGATCCTGACCGGGTTTCACCGAGTTTGACCGGTTTCGATTTTTCTTTCCGGTCCAACCAGGTTTGCTGAGCCAACTCACAAGCTCGTACGAGTTTGCGAATTGGCTCGCGAGTTTAACTACCTTGTTTGGCAGCCATTGATTAATTTGAATTCTGAATTTTTCAGTTTATGTGTGAGCGTGATTCTTGCATTCTTCAGTTCTTGAACGAACTGAATCCGACTTATCGAAGATTAACTGGCTTCGTGGCGTGATTCTACTCATTCCAATAGTGCTGGTGCCTTGGGGCAGGTTTCCATTGTGTCACACTCCTATCAGATGTATTTCGGCTTTCCGGGAGCAGATTTTAGTCCTTGTTGTGGGTTGCGTGACCACGAGGTTCGCATCATTAGGCGATGGATGCCAACCTGTATTGAGATTGCCAAAGAGGGTAGGTGAACGCTAGGTAGAATGGTTAGCATAAGATGGAGATGATTTAGACTGACAATTTCGATTATCAAGAGGAGACCCTAGTACATCTTATCCATGTGCAGGAAAGGTCCAATACAACCTTATTTGGGCATGATAGAAGACTATAAAAAAAAAGCCTTTATCATTGAAATCTTGCCGCAGAAAATATTACTCTGGGGAAACATAAGCAAATCACATCGGAATCAATTGAAAATTCATATTCCGTTTATTGAGGTTGAGATGCGATCAGAGGTCAAATTTGGGCTTATTATAATATTGATTTCTTGAGGTTGTTTTTCGAGGTTCATTTCTGCCGCAGAAACACTACCTTAGTGAACCCTTAGACAAACACTTTAGAATCAATTAAAACTTTACATTCCGTGTATTGGGGTTGGTATCGCATGATATATTATATTTGAGCTTATTTGGATAACATATACTGGAGTTTGCAATTCGATGTTCATTTCTGCCGCAAATTGATCACACAAGGGGTTGAGTACCTAGAAATACGACAATAACCTATAATTTGAGAGTTTTTTTTAGCTTGGTATTGAAATTGAGGTTATTTCGAGGTCGTTTAGTCTGGGTTCCAATTTCGTAACGTAAAAGATTGCGTAAGAAATCACGATAGTTGTGAGGTAAAAGGCGTAGTGAGCTTATTAGAGTGAAAACCCTTGATTTTTTGTGTGTGACACACGAGAGATGTGAGGATATATATATATATATATATATATATATTTGCTACTAACCAAATTTTGCAGATTCATAGGTTTCCTTCCTAGACTAGGAAACTTCTTCTTTTGAATGCTAAAAATATTCTCTTCTTTAGGAATTAATCTGGACTTGGACTCCATGTCATATTAGGAAGAAAAAAAAGCCCATATAAAGGTTGTCATAGGATGTAACACATTAGCATTTTTCAGAACATAATGAAACCTGTTTTGGCCTTGGATTAGATGAATTATAGGTTGCCCTTTAAGCTTCATAGGTATCAATTATCCTCTTAGGTCTATCTTACTCCATGTGCCATAAACATATTTAAACTCATGTAACCCTAATTTCAGCAGCAAGGTAGTCAAAATCGAGATACAAATCGGAAAGGGCTTCGAAAAATCGGATCGTAAAAATCGTAAAATCACAGCTAAAATCGTGTGAGAAGAAAAATCGTAAAATCATATGTAAAATATTTCTGAATACAAAATAGCATAATTATGGACATAAAAGTATAAAACTTAAATTAGTTTAGGTTCATACAGGATGTAAAATAACTTCAAAACACATTACAAAACAATTTCATTTGGTAAAAACAAATATATGTAAAATAAATATTTTAATGATATTTTTAATACATTTCCCGATGTCCGTTATTTTCCTCTTTATTTTTAATACATTTCTCAAAAGTATTATTATTGAAAGGATTATCAGTACTAAATTACTAATACTGGTATCAACAGTCAACATCAATATTACTAGTACTAGCTCCAACTCCAACAAATTATTTTGACATCAGGATATGAAAATGATGTAAAACATTAAATTTTTTTAATTTAAAGTATGAAAATAATAAGGAAGTAAAGCAGTGTAAGATTTGATTTTAAAATAATAAAAAACCAGGATCGGGTCCGATCCTGACCGGGTTTCACCGAGTTTGACCGGTTTCGATTTTTCTTTCCGGTCCAACCAGGTTTGCTGAGCCAACTCACAAGCTCGTACGAGTTTGCGAATTGGCTCGCGAGTTTAACTACCTTGTTTGGCAGCCATTGATTAATTTGAATTCTGAATTTTTCAGTTTATGTGTGAGCGTGATTCTTGCATTCTTCAGTTCTTGAACGAACTGAATCCGACTTATCGAAGATTAACTGGCTTCGTGGCGTGATTCTACTCATTCCAATAGTGCTGGTGCCTTGGGGCAGGTTTCCATTGTGTCACACTCCTATCAGATGTATTTCGGCTTTCCGGGAGCAGATTTTAGTCCTTGTTGTGGGTTGCGTGACCACGAGGTTCGCATCATTAGGCGATGGATGCCAACCTGTATTGAGATTGCCAAAGAGGGTAGGTGAACGCTAGGTAGAATGGTTAGCATAAGATGGAGATGATTTAGACTGACAATTTCGATTATCAAGAGGAGACCCTAGTACATCTTATCCATGTGCAGGAAAGGTCCAATACAACCTTATTTGGGCATGATAGAAGACTATAAAAAAAAAGCCTTTATCATTGAAATCTTGCCGCAGAAAATATTACTCTGGGGAAACATAAGCAAATCACATCGGAATCAATTGAAAATTCATATTCCGTTTATTGAGGTTGAGATGCGATCAGAGGTCAAATTTGGGCTTATTATAATATTGATTTCTTGAGGTTGTTTTTCGAGGTTCATTTCTGCCGCAGAAACACTACCTTAGTGAACCCTTAGACAAACACTTTAGAATCAATTAAAACTTTACATTCCGTGTATTGGGGTTGGTATCGCATGATATATTATATTTGAGCTTATTTGGATAACATATACTGGAGTTTGCAATTCGATGTTCATTTCTGCCGCAAATTGATCACACAAGGGGTTGAGTACCTAGAAATACGACAATAACCTATAATTTGAGAGTTTTTTTTAGCTTGGTATTGAAATTGAGGTTATTTCGAGGTCGTTTAGTCTGGGTTCCAATTTCGTAACGTAAAAGATTGCGTAAGAAATCACGATAGTTGTGAGGTAAAAGGCGTAGTGAGCTTATTAGAGTGAAAACCCTTGATTTTTTGTGTGTGACACACGAGAGATGTGAGGATATATATATATATATATATATATATATTTGCTACTAACCAAATTTTGCAGATTCATAGGTTTCCTTCCTAGACTAGGAAACTTCTTCTTTTGAATGCTAAAAATATTCTCTTCTTTAGGAATTAATCTGGACTTGGACTCCATGTCATATTAGGAAGAAAAAAAAGCCCATATAAAGGTTGTCATAGGATGTAACACATTAGCATTTTTCAGAACATAATGAAACCTGTTTTGGCCTTGGATTAGATGAATTATAGGTTGCCCTTTAAGCTTCATAGGTATCAATTATCCTCTTAGGTCTATCTTACTCCATGTGCCATAAACATATTTAAACTCATGTAACCCTAATTTCAGCAGCAAGGTAGTCAAAATCGAGATACAAATCGGAAAGGGCTTCGAAAAATCGGATCGTAAAAATCGTAAAATCACAGCTAAAATCGTGTGAGAAGAAAAATCGTAAAATCATATGTAAAATATTTCTGAATACAAAATAGCATAATTATGGACATAAAAGTATAAAACTTAAATTAGTTTAGGTTCATACAGGATGTAAAATAACTTCAAAACACATTACAAAACAATTTCATTTGGTAAAAACAAATATATGTAAAATAAATATTTTAATGATATTTTTAATACATTTCCCGATGTCCGTTATTTTCCTCTTTATTTTTAATACATTTCTCAAAAGTATTATTATTGAAAGGATTATCAGTACTAAATTACTAATACTGGTATCAACAGTCAACATCAATATTACTAGTACTAGCTCCAACTCCAACAAATTATTTTGACATCAGGATATGAAAATGATGTAAAACATTAAATTTTTTTAATTTAAAGTATGAAAATAATAAGGAAGTAAAGCAGTGTAAGATTTGATTTTAAAATAATAAAAAACCAGGATCGGGTCCGATCCTGACCGGGTTTCACCGAGTTTGACCGGTTTCGATTTTTCTTTCCGGTCCAACCAGGTTTGCTGAGCCAACTCACAAGCTCGTACGAGTTTGCGAATTGGCTCGCGAGTTTAACTACCTTGTTTGGCAGCCATTGATTAATTTGAATTCTGAATTTTTCAGTTTATGTGTGAGCGTGATTCTTGCATTCTTCAGTTCTTGAACGAACTGAATCCGACTTATCGAAGATTAACTGGCTTCGTGGCGTGATTCTACTCATTCCAATAGTGCTGGTGCCTTGGGGCAGGTTTCCATTGTGTCACACTCCTATCAGATGTATTTCGGCTTTCCGGGAGCAGATTTTAGTCCTTGTTGTGGGTTGCGTGACCACGAGGTTCGCATCATTAGGCGATGGATGCCAACCTGTATTGAGATTGCCAAAGAGGGTAGGTGAACGCTAGGTAGAATGGTTAGCATAAGATGGAGATGATTTAGACTGACAATTTCGATTATCAAGAGGAGACCCTAGTACATCTTATCCATGTGCAGGAAAGGTCCAATACAACCTTATTTGGGCATGATAGAAGACTATAAAAAAAAAGCCTTTATCATTGAAATCTTGCCGCAGAAAATATTACTCTGGGGAAACATAAGCAAATCACATCGGAATCAATTGAAAATTCATATTCCGTTTATTGAGGTTGAGATGCGATCAGAGGTCAAATTTGGGCTTATTATAATATTGATTTCTTGAGGTTGTTTTTCGAGGTTCATTTCTGCCGCAGAAACACTACCTTAGTGAACCCTTAGACAAACACTTTAGAATCAATTAAAACTTTACATTCCGTGTATTGGGGTTGGTATCGCATGATATATTATATTTGAGCTTATTTGGATAACATATACTGGAGTTTGCAATTCGATGTTCATTTCTGCCGCAAATTGATCACACAAGGGGTTGAGTACCTAGAAATACGACAATAACCTATAATTTGAGAGTTTTTTTTAGCTTGGTATTGAAATTGAGGTTATTTCGAGGTCGTTTAGTCTGGGTTCCAATTTCGTAACGTAAAAGATTGCGTAAGAAATCACGATAGTTGTGAGGTAAAAGGCGTAGTGAGCTTATTAGAGTGAAAACCCTTGATTTTTTGTGTGTGACACACGAGAGATGTGAGGATATATATATATATATATATATATATATTTGCTACTAACCAAATTTTGCAGATTCATAGGTTTCCTTCCTAGACTAGGAAACTTCTTCTTTTGAATGCTAAAAATATTCTCTTCTTTAGGAATTAATCTGGACTTGGACTCCATGTCATATTAGGAAGAAAAAAAAGCCCATATAAAGGTTGTCATAGGATGTAACACATTAGCATTTTTCAGAACATAATGAAACCTGTTTTGGCCTTGGATTAGATGAATTATAGGTTGCCCTTTAAGCTTCATAGGTATCAATTATCCTCTTAGGTCTATCTTACTCCATGTGCCATAAACATATTTAAACTCATGTAACCCTAATTTCAGCAGCAAGGTAGTCAAAATCGAGATACAAATCGGAAAGGGCTTCGAAAAATCGGATCGTAAAAATCGTAAAATCACAGCTAAAATCGTGTGAGAAGAAAAATCGTAAAATCATATGTAAAATATTTCTGAATACAAAATAGCATAATTATGGACATAAAAGTATAAAACTTAAATTAGTTTAGGTTCATACAGGATGTAAAATAACTTCAAAACACATTACAAAACAATTTCATTTGGTAAAAACAAATATATGTAAAATAAATATTTTAATGATATTTTTAATACATTTCCCGATGTCCGTTATTTTCCTCTTTATTTTTAATACATTTCTCAAAAGTATTATTATTGAAAGGATTATCAGTACTAAATTACTAATACTGGTATCAACAGTCAACATCAATATTACTAGTACTAGCTCCAACTCCAACAAATTATTTTGACATCAGGATATGAAAATGATGTAAAACATTAAATTTTTTTAATTTAAAGTATGAAAATAATAAGGAAGTAAAGCAGTGTAAGATTTGATTTTAAAATAATAAAAAACCAGGATCGGGTCCGATCCTGACCGGGTTTCACCGAGTTTGACCGGTTTCGATTTTTCTTTCCGGTCCAACCAGGTTTGCTGAGCCAACTCACAAGCTCGTACGAGTTTGCGAATTGGCTCGCGAGTTTAACTACCTTGTTTGGCAGCCATTGATTAATTTGAATTCTGAATTTTTCAGTTTATGTGTGAGCGTGATTCTTGCATTCTTCAGTTCTTGAACGAACTGAATCCGACTTATCGAAGATTAACTGGCTTCGTGGCGTGATTCTACTCATTCCAATAGTGCTGGTGCCTTGGGGCAGGTTTCCATTGTGTCACACTCCTATCAGATGTATTTCGGCTTTCCGGGAGCAGATTTTAGTCCTTGTTGTGGGTTGCGTGACCACGAGGTTCGCATCATTAGGCGATGGATGCCAACCTGTATTGAGATTGCCAAAGAGGGTAGGTGAACGCTAGGTAGAATGGTTAGCATAAGATGGAGATGATTTAGACTGACAATTTCGATTATCAAGAGGAGACCCTAGTACATCTTATCCATGTGCAGGAAAGGTCCAATACAACCTTATTTGGGCATGATAGAAGACTATAAAAAAAAAGCCTTTATCATTGAAATCTTGCCGCAGAAAATATTACTCTGGGGAAACATAAGCAAATCACATCGGAATCAATTGAAAATTCATATTCCGTTTATTGAGGTTGAGATGCGATCAGAGGTCAAATTTGGGCTTATTATAATATTGATTTCTTGAGGTTGTTTTTCGAGGTTCATTTCTGCCGCAGAAACACTACCTTAGTGAACCCTTAGACAAACACTTTAGAATCAATTAAAACTTTACATTCCGTGTATTGGGGTTGGTATCGCATGATATATTATATTTGAGCTTATTTGGATAACATATACTGGAGTTTGCAATTCGATGTTCATTTCTGCCGCAAATTGATCACACAAGGGGTTGAGTACCTAGAAATACGACAATAACCTATAATTTGAGAGTTTTTTTTAGCTTGGTATTGAAATTGAGGTTATTTCGAGGTCGTTTAGTCTGGGTTCCAATTTCGTAACGTAAAAGATTGCGTAAGAAATCACGATAGTTGTGAGGTAAAAGGCGTAGTGAGCTTATTAGAGTGAAAACCCTTGATTTTTTGTGTGTGACACACGAGAGATGTGAGGATATATATATATATATATATATATATATATTTTGCTACTAACCAAATTTTGCAGATTCATAGGTTTCCTTCCTAGACTAGGAAACTTCTTCTTTTGAATGCTAAAAATATTCTCTTCTTTAGGAATTAATCTGGACTTGGACTCCATGTCATATTAGGAAGAAAAAAAAGCCCATATAAAGGTTGTCATAGGATGTAACACATTAGCATTTTTCAGAACATAATGAAACCTGTTTTGGCCTTGGATTAGATGAATTATAGGTTGCCCTTTAAGCTTCATAGGTATCAATTATCCTCTTAGGTCTATCTTACTCCATGTGCCATAAACATATTTAAACTCATGTAACCCTAATTTCAGCAGCAAGGTAGTCAAAATCGAGATACAAATCGGAAAGGGCTTCGAAAAATCGGATCGTAAAAATCGTAAAATCACAGCTAAAATCGTGTGAGAAGAAAAATCGTAAAATCATATGTAAAATATTTCTGAATACAAAATAGCATAATTATGGACATAAAAGTATAAAACTTAAATTAGTTTAGGTTCATACAGGATGTAAAATAACTTCAAAACACATTACAAAACAATTTCATTTGGTAAAAACAAATATATGTAAAATAAATATTTTAATGATATTTTTAATACATTTCCCGATGTCCGTTATTTTCCTCTTTATTTTTAATACATTTCTCAAAAGTATTATTATTGAAAGGATTATCAGTACTAAATTACTAATACTGGTATCAACAGTCAACATCAATATTACTAGTACTAGCTCCAACTCCAACAAATTATTTTGACATCAGGATATGAAAATGATGTAAAACATTAAATTTTTTTAATTTAAAGTATGAAAATAATAAGGAAGTAAAGCAGTGTAAGATTTGATTTTAAAATAATAAAAAACCAGGATCGGGTCCGATCCTGACCGGGTTTCACCGAGTTTGACCGGTTTCGATTTTTCTTTCCGGTCCAACCAGGTTTGCTGAGCCAACTCACAAGCTCGTACGAGTTTGCGAATTGGCTCGCGAGTTTAACTACCTTGTTTGGCAGCCATTGATTAATTTGAATTCTGAATTTTTCAGTTTATGTGTGAGCGTGATTCTTGCATTCTTCAGTTCTTGAACGAACTGAATCCGACTTATCGAAGATTAACTGGCTTCGTGGCGTGATTCTACTCATTCCAATAGTGCTGGTGCCTTGGGGCAGGTTTCCATTGTGTCACACTCCTATCAGATGTATTTCGGCTTTCCGGGAGCAGATTTTAGTCCTTGTTGTGGGTTGCGTGACCACGAGGTTCGCATCATTAGGCGATGGATGCCAACCTGTATTGAGATTGCCAAAGAGGGTAGGTGAACGCTAGGTAGAATGGTTAGCATAAGATGGAGATGATTTAGACTGACAATTTCGATTATCAAGAGGAGACCCTAGTACATCTTATCCATGTGCAGGAAAGGTCCAATACAACCTTATTTGGGCATGATAGAAGACTATAAAAAAAAAGCCTTTATCATTGAAATCTTGCCGCAGAAAATATTACTCTGGGGAAACATAAGCAAATCACATCGGAATCAATTGAAAATTCATATTCCGTTTATTGAGGTTGAGATGCGATCAGAGGTCAAATTTGGGCTTATTATAATATTGATTTCTTGAGGTTGTTTTTCGAGGTTCATTTCTGCCGCAGAAACACTACCTTAGTGAACCCTTAGACAAACACTTTAGAATCAATTAAAACTTTACATTCCGTGTATTGGGGTTGGTATCGCATGATATATTATATTTGAGCTTATTTGGATAACATATACTGGAGTTTGCAATTCGATGTTCATTTCTGCCGCAAATTGATCACACAAGGGGTTGAGTACCTAGAAATACGACAATAACCTATAATTTGAGAGTTTTTTTTAGCTTGGTATTGAAATTGAGGTTATTTCGAGGTCGTTTAGTCTGGGTTCCAATTTCGTAACGTAAAAGATTGCGTAAGAAATCACGATAGTTGTGAGGTAAAAGGCGTAGTGAGCTTATTAGAGTGAAAACCCTTGATTTTTTGTGTGTGACACACGAGAGATGTGAGGATATATATATATATATATATATATATTTTGCTACTAACCAAATTTTGCAGATTCATAGGTTTCCTTCCTAGACTAGGAAACTTCTTCTTTTGAATGCTAAAAATATTCTCTTCTTTAGGAATTAATCTGGACTTGGACTCCATGTCATATTAGGAAGAAAAAAAAGCCCATATAAAGGTTGTCATAGGATGTAACACATTAGCATTTTTCAGAACATAATGAAACCTGTTTTGGCCTTGGATTAGATGAATTATAGGTTGCCCTTTAAGCTTCATAGGTATCAATTATCCTCTTAGGTCTATCTTACTCCATGTGCCATAAACATATTTAAACTCATGTAACCCTAATTTCAGCAGCAAGGTAGTCAAAATCGAGATACAAATCGGAAAGGGCTTCGAAAAATCGGATCGTAAAAATCGTAAAATCACAGCTAAAATCGTGTGAGAAGAAAAATCGTAAAATCATATGTAAAATATTTCTGAATACAAAATAGCATAATTATGGACATAAAAGTATAAAACTTAAATTAGTTTAGGTTCATACAGGATGTAAAATAACTTCAAAACACATTACAAAACAATTTCATTTGGTAAAAACAAATATATGTAAAATAAATATTTTAATGATATTTTTAATACATTTCCCGATGTCCGTTATTTTCCTCTTTATTTTTAATACATTTCTCAAAAGTATTATTATTGAAAGGATTATCAGTACTAAATTACTAATACTGGTATCAACAGTCAACATCAATATTACTAGTACTAGCTCCAACTCCAACAAATTATTTTGACATCAGGATATGAAAATGATGTAAAACATTAAATTTTTTTAATTTAAAGTATGAAAATAATAAGGAAGTAAAGCAGTGTAAGATTTGATTTTAAAATAATAAAAAACCAGGATCGGGTCCGATCCTGACCGGGTTTCACCGAGTTTGACCGGTTTCGATTTTTCTTTCCGGTCCAACCAGGTTTGCTGAGCCAACTCACAAGCTCGTACGAGTTTGCGAATTGGCTCGCGAGTTTAACTACCTTGTTTGGCAGCCATTGATTAATTTGAATTCTGAATTTTTCAGTTTATGTGTGAGCGTGATTCTTGCATTCTTCAGTTCTTGAACGAACTGAATCCGACTTATCGAAGATTAACTGGCTTCGTGGCGTGATTCTACTCATTCCAATAGTGCTGGTGCCTTGGGGCAGGTTTCCATTGTGTCACACTCCTATCAGATGTATTTCGGCTTTCCGGGAGCAGATTTTAGTCCTTGTTGTGGGTTGCGTGACCACGAGGTTCGCATCATTAGGCGATGGATGCCAACCTGTATTGAGATTGCCAAAGAGGGTAGGTGAACGCTAGGTAGAATGGTTAGCATAAGATGGAGATGATTTAGACTGACAATTTCGATTATCAAGAGGAGACCCTAGTACATCTTATCCATGTGCAGGAAAGGTCCAATACAACCTTATTTGGGCATGATAGAAGACTATAAAAAAAAAGCCTTTATCATTGAAATCTTGCCGCAGAAAATATTACTCTGGGGAAACATAAGCAAATCACATCGGAATCAATTGAAAATTCATATTCCGTTTATTGAGGTTGAGATGCGATCAGAGGTCAAATTTGGGCTTATTATAATATTGATTTCTTGAGGTTGTTTTTCGAGGTTCATTTCTGCCGCAGAAACACTACCTTAGTGAACCCTTAGACAAACACTTTAGAATCAATTAAAACTTTACATTCCGTGTATTGGGGTTGGTATCGCATGATATATTATATTTGAGCTTATTTGGATAACATATACTGGAGTTTGCAATTCGATGTTCATTTCTGCCGCAAATTGATCACACAAGGGGTTGAGTACCTAGAAATACGACAATAACCTATAATTTGAGAGTTTTTTTTAGCTTGGTATTGAAATTGAGGTTATTTCGAGGTCGTTTAGTCTGGGTTCCAATTTCGTAACGTAAAAGATTGCGTAAGAAATCACGATAGTTGTGAGGTAAAAGGCGTAGTGAGCTTATTAGAGTGAAAACCCTTGATTTTTTGTGTGTGACACACGAGAGATGTGAGGATATATATATATATATATATATATATATTTTGCTACTAACCAAATTTTGCAGATTCATAGGTTTCCTTCCTAGACTAGGAAACTTCTTCTTTTGAATGCTAAAAATATTCTCTTCTTTAGGAATTAATCTGGACTTGGACTCCATGTCATATTAGGAAGAAAAAAAAGCCCATATAAAGGTTGTCATAGGATGTAACACATTAGCATTTTTCAGAACATAATGAAACCTGTTTTGGCCTTGGATTAGATGAATTATAGGTTGCCCTTTAAGCTTCATAGGTATCAATTATCCTCTTAGGTCTATCTTACTCCATGTGCCATAAACATATTTAAACTCATGTAACCCTAATTTCAGCAGCAAGGTAGTCAAAATCGAGATACAAATCGGAAAGGGCTTCGAAAAATCGGATCGTAAAAATCGTAAAATCACAGCTAAAATCGTGTGAGAAGAAAAATCGTAAAATCATATGTAAAATATTTCTGAATACAAAATAGCATAATTATGGACATAAAAGTATAAAACTTAAATTAGTTTAGGTTCATACAGGATGTAAAATAACTTCAAAACACATTACAAAACAATTTCATTTGGTAAAAACAAATATATGTAAAATAAATATTTTAATGATATTTTTAATACATTTCCCGATGTCCGTTATTTTCCTCTTTATTTTTAATACATTTCTCAAAAGTATTATTATTGAAAGGATTATCAGTACTAAATTACTAATACTGGTATCAACAGTCAACATCAATATTACTAGTACTAGCTCCAACTCCAACAAATTATTTTGACATCAGGATATGAAAATGATGTAAAACATTAAATTTTTTTAATTTAAAGTATGAAAATAATAAGGAAGTAAAGCAGTGTAAGATTTGATTTTAAAATAATAAAAAACCAGGATCGGGTCCGATCCTGACCGGGTTTCACCGAGTTTGACCGGTTTCGATTTTTCTTTCCGGTCCAACCAGGTTTGCTGAGCCAACTCACAAGCTCGTACGAGTTTGCGAATTGGCTCGCGAGTTTAACTACCTTGTTTGGCAGCCATTGATTAATTTGAATTCTGAATTTTTCAGTTTATGTGTGAGCGTGATTCTTGCATTCTTCAGTTCTTGAACGAACTGAATCCGACTTATCGAAGATTAACTGGCTTCGTGGCGTGATTCTACTCATTCCAATAGTGCTGGTGCCTTGGGGCAGGTTTCCATTGTGTCACACTCCTATCAGATGTATTTCGGCTTTCCGGGAGCAGATTTTAGTCCTTGTTGTGGGTTGCGTGACCACGAGGTTCGCATCATTAGGCGATGGATGCCAACCTGTATTGAGATTGCCAAAGAGGGTAGGTGAACGCTAGGTAGAATGGTTAGCATAAGATGGAGATGATTTAGACTGACAATTTCGATTATCAAGAGGAGACCCTAGTACATCTTATCCATGTGCAGGAAAGGTCCAATACAACCTTATTTGGGCATGATAGAAGACTATAAAAAAAAAGCCTTTATCATTGAAATCTTGCCGCAGAAAATATTACTCTGGGGAAACATAAGCAAATCACATCGGAATCAATTGAAAATTCATATTCCGTTTATTGAGGTTGAGATGCGATCAGAGGTCAAATTTGGGCTTATTATAATATTGATTTCTTGAGGTTGTTTTTCGAGGTTCATTTCTGCCGCAGAAACACTACCTTAGTGAACCCTTAGACAAACACTTTAGAATCAATTAAAACTTTACATTCCGTGTATTGGGGTTGGTATCGCATGATATATTATATTTGAGCTTATTTGGATAACATATACTGGAGTTTGCAATTCGATGTTCATTTCTGCCGCAAATTGATCACACAAGGGGTTGAGTACCTAGAAATACGACAATAACCTATAATTTGAGAGTTTTTTTTAGCTTGGTATTGAAATTGAGGTTATTTCGAGGTCGTTTAGTCTGGGTTCCAATTTCGTAACGTAAAAGATTGCGTAAGAAATCACGATAGTTGTGAGGTAAAAGGCGTAGTGAGCTTATTAGAGTGAAAACCCTTGATTTTTTGTGTGTGACACACGAGAGATGTGAGGATATATATATATATATATATATATATATATATTTTGCTACTAACCAAATTTTGCAGATTCATAGGTTTCCTTCCTAGACTAGGAAACTTCTTCTTTTGAATGCTAAAAATATTCTCTTCTTTAGGAATTAATCTGGACTTGGACTCCATGTCATATTAGGAAGAAAAAAAAGCCCATATAAAGGTTGTCATAGGATGTAACACATTAGCATTTTTCAGAACATAATGAAACCTGTTTTGGCCTTGGATTAGATGAATTATAGGTTGCCCTTTAAGCTTCATAGGTATCAATTATCCTCTTAGGTCTATCTTACTCCATGTGCCATAAACATATTTAAACTCATGTAACCCTAATTTCAGCAGCAAGGTAGTCAAAATCGAGATACAAATCGGAAAGGGCTTCGAAAAATCGGATCGTAAAAATCGTAAAATCACAGCTAAAATCGTGTGAGAAGAAAAATCGTAAAATCATATGTAAAATATTTCTGAATACAAAATAGCATAATTATGGACATAAAAGTATAAAACTTAAATTAGTTTAGGTTCATACAGGATGTAAAATAACTTCAAAACACATTACAAAACAATTTCATTTGGTAAAAACAAATATATGTAAAATAAATATTTTAATGATATTTTTAATACATTTCCCGATGTCCGTTATTTTCCTCTTTATTTTTAATACATTTCTCAAAAGTATTATTATTGAAAGGATTATCAGTACTAAATTACTAATACTGGTATCAACAGTCAACATCAATATTACTAGTACTAGCTCCAACTCCAACAAATTATTTTGACATCAGGATATGAAAATGATGTAAAACATTAAATTTTTTTAATTTAAAGTATGAAAATAATAAGGAAGTAAAGCAGTGTAAGATTTGATTTTAAAATAATAAAAAACCAGGATCGGGTCCGATCCTGACCGGGTTTCACCGAGTTTGACCGGTTTCGATTTTTCTTTCCGGTCCAACCAGGTTTGCTGAGCCAACTCACAAGCTCGTACGAGTTTGCGAATTGGCTCGCGAGTTTAACTACCTTGTTTGGCAGCCATTGATTAATTTGAATTCTGAATTTTTCAGTTTATGTGTGAGCGTGATTCTTGCATTCTTCAGTTCTTGAACGAACTGAATCCGACTTATCGAAGATTAACTGGCTTCGTGGCGTGATTCTACTCATTCCAATAGTGCTGGTGCCTTGGGGCAGGTTTCCATTGTGTCACACTCCTATCAGATGTATTTCGGCTTTCCGGGAGCAGATTTTAGTCCTTGTTGTGGGTTGCGTGACCACGAGGTTCGCATCATTAGGCGATGGATGCCAACCTGTATTGAGATTGCCAAAGAGGGTAGGTGAACGCTAGGTAGAATGGTTAGCATAAGATGGAGATGATTTAGACTGACAATTTCGATTATCAAGAGGAGACCCTAGTACATCTTATCCATGTGCAGGAAAGGTCCAATACAACCTTATTTGGGCATGATAGAAGACTATAAAAAAAAAGCCTTTATCATTGAAATCTTGCCGCAGAAAATATTACTCTGGGGAAACATAAGCAAATCACATCGGAATCAATTGAAAATTCATATTCCGTTTATTGAGGTTGAGATGCGATCAGAGGTCAAATTTGGGCTTATTATAATATTGATTTCTTGAGGTTGTTTTTCGAGGTTCATTTCTGCCGCAGAAACACTACCTTAGTGAACCCTTAGACAAACACTTTAGAATCAATTAAAACTTTACATTCCGTGTATTGGGGTTGGTATCGCATGATATATTATATTTGAGCTTATTTGGATAACATATACTGGAGTTTGCAATTCGATGTTCATTTCTGCCGCAAATTGATCACACAAGGGGTTGAGTACCTAGAAATACGACAATAACCTATAATTTGAGAGTTTTTTTTAGCTTGGTATTGAAATTGAGGTTATTTCGAGGTCGTTTAGTCTGGGTTCCAATTTCGTAACGTAAAAGATTGCGTAAGAAATCACGATAGTTGTGAGGTAAAAGGCGTAGTGAGCTTATTAGAGTGAAAACCCTTGATTTTTTGTGTGTGACACACGAGAGATGTGAGGATATATATATATATATATATATATATATATTTTGCTACTAACCAAATTTTGCAGATTCATAGGTTTCCTTCCTAGACTAGGAAACTTCTTCTTTTGAATGCTAAAAATATTCTCTTCTTTAGGAATTAATCTGGACTTGGACTCCATGTCATATTAGGAAGAAAAAAAAGCCCATATAAAGGTTGTCATAGGATGTAACACATTAGCATTTTTCAGAACATAATGAAACCTGTTTTGGCCTTGGATTAGATGAATTATAGGTTGCCCTTTAAGCTTCATAGGTATCAATTATCCTCTTAGGTCTATCTTACTCCATGTGCCATAAACATATTTAAACTCATGTAACCCTAATTTCAGCAGCAAGGTAGTCAAAATCGAGATACAAATCGGAAAGGGCTTCGAAAAATCGGATCGTAAAAATCGTAAAATCACAGCTAAAATCGTGTGAGAAGAAAAATCGTAAAATCATATGTAAAATATTTCTGAATACAAAATAGCATAATTATGGACATAAAAGTATAAAACTTAAATTAGTTTAGGTTCATACAGGATGTAAAATAACTTCAAAACACATTACAAAACAATTTCATTTGGTAAAAACAAATATATGTAAAATAAATATTTTAATGATATTTTTAATACATTTCCCGATGTCCGTTATTTTCCTCTTTATTTTTAATACATTTCTCAAAAGTATTATTATTGAAAGGATTATCAGTACTAAATTACTAATACTGGTATCAACAGTCAACATCAATATTACTAGTACTAGCTCCAACTCCAACAAATTATTTTGACATCAGGATATGAAAATGATGTAAAACATTAAATTTTTTTAATTTAAAGTATGAAAATAATAAGGAAGTAAAGCAGTGTAAGATTTGATTTTAAAATAATAAAAAACCAGGATCGGGTCCGATCCTGACCGGGTTTCACCGAGTTTGACCGGTTTCGATTTTTCTTTCCGGTCCAACCAGGTTTGCTGAGCCAACTCACAAGCTCGTACGAGTTTGCGAATTGGCTCGCGAGTTTAACTACCTTGTTTGGCAGCCATTGATTAATTTGAATTCTGAATTTTTCAGTTTATGTGTGAGCGTGATTCTTGCATTCTTCAGTTCTTGAACGAACTGAATCCGACTTATCGAAGATTAACTGGCTTCGTGGCGTGATTCTACTCATTCCAATAGTGCTGGTGCCTTGGGGCAGGTTTCCATTGTGTCACACTCCTATCAGATGTATTTCGGCTTTCCGGGAGCAGATTTTAGTCCTTGTTGTGGGTTGCGTGACCACGAGGTTCGCATCATTAGGCGATGGATGCCAACCTGTATTGAGATTGCCAAAGAGGGTAGGTGAACGCTAGGTAGAATGGTTAGCATAAGATGGAGATGATTTAGACTGACAATTTCGATTATCAAGAGGAGACCCTAGTACATCTTATCCATGTGCAGGAAAGGTCCAATACAACCTTATTTGGGCATGATAGAAGACTATAAAAAAAAAGCCTTTATCATTGAAATCTTGCCGCAGAAAATATTACTCTGGGGAAACATAAGCAAATCACATCGGAATCAATTGAAAATTCATATTCCGTTTATTGAGGTTGAGATGCGATCAGAGGTCAAATTTGGGCTTATTATAATATTGATTTCTTGAGGTTGTTTTTCGAGGTTCATTTCTGCCGCAGAAACACTACCTTAGTGAACCCTTAGACAAACACTTTAGAATCAATTAAAACTTTACATTCCGTGTATTGGGGTTGATATCGCATGATATATTATATTTGAAAAAGAAATTCTAGATGTTTTCATGAAAGTGGAACTCAACATTTCTTTGATAGATGATATCAAGCAAATTCCCAAATATGCTAAATTTTTTAGAGAGTTGTGTACTACCAAAACAGCCTTCAAACTAAAAGGTCATGAAATGGGAAGTATGAGTGAAGTCGTATTTGCTATTGTTCAAAAGAATATGTCTTTGAAGCAGAAAGACCCAGGTATCCCATGTGTTATTTGCAATGCTAATTTTAAAAGAGATTTAAGCGATTTAAGTGCATCCATTAGTGTTATGCCTAAACATGTTTATGATTCTCTTAGTTTAAAGCCTTTGAATAAAACCAGCATTGTAATACAACTTGTAGATCATAGTTTTGTTTACCCACTGGTGTGATAGAAGATGTCCCTAGTCAAAGTTGATAGTTTGCTAATTCCATGTGACTTTTATATTCATGATATGGAACATGATTCTTGTGGTTTCAGTATCCTATATTGTTTGGGTGACCATTCTTGAAAACTGCCAATATAAAGATTGATTGGTAAGGGTACTTTGTCTATGGAGGTAAGAGATGAAAATATTGAATTTAATTTTCATGATGCAATGAAATATCCTTAGAGCAATGTTTATTCTATCACATGTTATGACAATTGATAAGTGTGTTTAACAAGTTTGTGATGTTAATTGTGTGGATGGATTAAGCGTAGCTTTGAGCTATAGCTATGATTTTACCCAATTGGATAACATGGAGAGGCACACACGTGTTCCTCAAAACATGCACGAAGCAACATTGGCTTTGCAAACCGTTACCCATGGTAAGTATTTGTTAATTGAAACCTTTGCCCAATAATTTGAAGTATGTATTCATTGGTGACAACAATACACTTCCTGTTATCATAGTAAAAAGTTTGACAAGTGCGCAAGAGGAAATACTTATGAAGTTGTTGTGTGAACACAAGACAACCATTGGATTGACTTTAGCCGACATCATAGGCATTAGTCCCTCAATGTTTATGCATCATATATTGTTGGAGGATAATATAAAACCAACATGGGAAATTTTGAAACTCTTATATGCTGGAGTCATTTACCCCATCACAGACAGTAAATGGGTGGCGGCAATCCATGTGGTGCCCAAAAATACTACAATCACGTTGGTGAAAAACAGAGATGATGAATGCATTCCTACTCGCATCTTGGTTTGCTTCCCTAATTCACAAGCTTCATAAGAAACAACTTCATCTTGTATATTAGGCAATCCATGTGCCTTTTGCAAATTTCTCATTCTCCTTATGGTAGCATAGTTGAAATGACCTAACATGTGTTGACATCCCAACATGTTTTTTTCCAATGAACATTGAAACTTCTATTCAATATTTTAGTAGACAACATCTTTGATATTACACACTCCATCATCAAAGAGTAGTGAATATCCAGATTCCATTAGCTGCCCCACACTAACCAAATTCTAATTTAGTTCAGGTACATATATGACATTGTTTAGAATATTTGTACTTGCCTTTGTCTAAGTTTTTGAATATGCTGAGGTCTGCTGTCATGTGGTTAGAACAACCACTGTCAATGAGCCAAGAGGAATCACCTCTCTTTGTTGTATTGCACATCTGTTGAATTGTGGCTACAAATAAAAATTCATTGATTTCTGAAGTGTCCTCTTCTTGAGTTGTTTGACTTCATCTACTATGGTTTTGCAAATTTTTTGTATGTGACCGAATTGATTCCAATTTCGACACTACACATTCTTGTACCAACACCATTCCTTAAAGTGATTTGTTTGTTGACAATATTTGCACGCAGGGAACTCTTTCTTTTCTTTCCTTATCAGGTTATGTTGCTAGTTGCTAGATTGTTGATTATTTGTTCTCCAGTCTCTTCCTTTTTCCATCTTTCCACTTTGATTATTTCTGGAAAAATTCTGAGTGTGATTCTTCCCTTTGTAGACAGCAACAAGATCATTCTCACTTGTTCCTTCCTGTCTATAGGCTTGCCTTTGCTCCACAGCCTGTAGAGCATTCACAAGCTCTTGAAAGCTCATCTCAGAAAAATCCTTTGAATTTTCTAATGAGCAAATCTTATGCTCAAACTTTCCAGGTAAGCTCACTAGCACTTTTTCTGTCAGATTCCTTCATCTTCAACCCTTCAAATTGCCTTTTCAATTTGGAATTCAGCCTTTAGCTTATCCCAAGTTTCTTTGGCAGTTTTACAAGCCATGATTCTTGTAAAAATTTCTTCACTTACTACACCATTCTTTTGTTTCATTTCTTCTGGAACAATCACAAACACTTTTTTGATTATGGATCTACTACCAGAAATTCAATGCGTAATCTTAGCATTCAATATGTATTCCTAAATAATCTAATTTTTCAATTATTCAACCATTTCATTTTACGAAGTTCAATGTTAGTCAGATTAGTCAACATTTATATGTTTCGATGCAACAACAAGATGTTATTTGTAACAAGTAGTTTTGTTGGTTGGTTAATTGGTACATTCGATCTAATAAGTACCTTGTGTCAGAATTGAGAAATTCTATGGCTCGAATCTTATTTATTTCCTGTGTCTACTCGTTAGGCAGAATACCGTCACCCATTTCTACTAAGAAACTGAAAGAAACCTCAGAAACGGAGGAAGAAACAAATGTAGAAATAGAAACAACTCCCGAAACGAAGGGGACTAAACAGGAACAAGAGGGATTCACCGAAGAAGATCCTTCTTCTTCCCTCTTTTCAGAAGAAAAGGAGAATCCTGACAAAATCGACGAAACGGAAGAGATCCGAGTGAATGTAAAGGAAAAAACAAAGGATAATTCCATTTTCACTTTAAAGAGACATGCTATAAAAAAAGACCTGTTTATGAGACTTTTTATTTAGATGGGAATCCAGAAAATTCGAAGTTAG
The DNA here is from genome assembly GCA_025169955.1 of Salix arbutifolia. Lineage (NCBI taxonomy): Eukaryota > Viridiplantae > Streptophyta > Magnoliopsida > Malpighiales > Salicaceae > Salix > Salix arbutifolia. The sequence continues at coordinate 2,756,952 of CM045916.1, read as the reverse complement.
AAATCTTTTTAGATAAAAAAGATAAAGATCGCGTATGGTTTGAAAAACCTCGTGTAACTATTCTTTTCGACTATAAACGCTGGAATCGTCCATTTCGATATATAAAAAACGATCAATTTAAGAATGCTCTAAGAAAGGAAATGTCACAATATTTTTTTTCTACATGTCGAAGTGATGGAAAAGATAGAATATCCTTTACGTATCACCCAGTTTGTCAACTTTTTTGGAAATGATACAAAGAAAGATGTCTCTGTTCACAACAGAAAAACTCTCCTCTGATGAATTGTATAATCATTGGAATTATAACAATGAACAAAAAAAGAAAAACCTAAGTAACGAGTTTATAAATAGAGTAGAAGTTCTAGATAAGGGGTTTCGTGTTCTGAATATGCTCGAAAAAAGAGACTACATTGTGTAATGATGAAACTAAAAAAGAATACTTACCTAAAATATATGATCCTAAAAAGACTACATTGTGTAATCGTTGAAAAGTCCTTTTTTTTTTTTCACCCTGAATCTTAAATGAAATTTCCATAAAAAATTACATAGAGATGCTTTGGATAAATAAAATTTATCTTATCCTTCTTATTTCTAATTATCAAGAATTTGAACTAGAAATGGATGAAGAGGATCGAATAAGAATTTTAAAATTTGTATTCAATGCAATTATAGTGGATTCCAAGAATAAAAAAATCACAAAAAAGAAAAAGAAGAAAAAATGGATGAAGAAATTAATAAGAAGATTAATACATAAAATAAATATAATAAGAGATAAAAAGAGATGCGACCCCCTCCTACATATTTTATACCTTCTCCTGCAAAGAAACTCGTAAAGCCAACTCCATTGGTAATTCCATCAATTACTCGTCTATCAAAAAAAGAAGTTAATTCGGCCAATCTTCTTATGCCTTCTGTTAAAGTTATTGAATAAAAAACATCTATGTAACCACGATTATAGGACGAATCATATATCACATTTATTATTTTGTCCCAAAGAATTCTCTTAGGACCTTTTTTAGCAACCAAATTAAGGAATTTCAAATTTTGTAAGGATGAATAAATCGGCTTATATAAAGAAGACGCTATAAATATCCCCCAATAAGCTATACTGACTGAAAAAGTTGAATTTGTACAGACTCATTTTGATTTTGATGTAAAAGACTTAAAGTCGGAATTAAAAGTTTAGATAATATATCCAAATTCATTTCTTCTTGATTGAATTAATTGAAAGGTATTCCTATAGCTCCAATAAACAAGGTAAATATTACCAAAACAAGCATCGGAAATAATATAGTATTATCCGATTCCTGGGGATAGGAAAAAATTCTTTTAGTGCCAAAATGATTAATAGTAATAAAAGGACATGTCATCCTTGTTTACCCCATAAAGAAATTTCCAAAAAAAACAAAGAAAGGAAGCCCTTTCATTATTATTTATTGTTAATAAAGGTAATAAACGCATTTTTCTTTTAAGCATTTTTGATCCCTGTTTACCCCATAAAGATATTGAATAGAATGCGCTGTTTTTTTTACCATTATAATTTTGAAAATAAATATTTAAATGCCCCTCAAAAGTAAGTAAATAAACCCGAAACATATAAAATGCAGTTAATCCTGCTGTAGAAAAAGCTATTATTGCGAAAAATAGGTGAAGACGACAAACTATCATTAAGAATTGCATCTTTAGACCAAAAACAGGCGAGAGGTTCCTTACCTAAAGCTAACATCATATAATTGGAACATGTTTTGTTAAACCACCCTTAAGAACCATATTTTGACTCTTATCTGGAGAATAGCCGACAATACCTTCCATTGAATGAATAATGGATCCAGATCCTAAAAACAACAATGCTTTCGAATAAGCATGAGTAATCAAATGAAATAAAGCAGCTCGATAGGAGCCCATACCTAAAGCTAACATCATATACCCAATTGAGACATTGTAGAATAGGCTAAACCTCTCTTAATATCTTTTTGAGCAAAAGCTAAAGTAGCTCCTAAGAGTACTGTTATTATACCTATCAAAGCTATAAGGGTAGAAGTCGAGCTACAAGAAAAATTCCCGCTGCTACCACGGTAGCAGCATGTATTAGAGCCGAAATAGGGGTAGGTCCTTCCATGGCGTCTGGTAAGCACACATGAAGAGGGAATTATGCCGATTTAGCAATTGCACCGGAAAATAATAGGAAAGCGCACAAAGTACGAATGCTTTTTGAATATTTCAAACAAATCCTGAAATTCGAAACTGCCTGTTAGCCAATAAAGACCTAAAATTCCTAATAATAAACCAAAATCGACTACACGATTTGTTACGAATGCTTTTTGACAAGCATTGGACACACTAGGTCGTGTGAACCAAAAGCCTATTAATAGGTAAGAGCACATTCCAACCAATTCCCAAAAGATATAAATTTGTATTAAATTGGAACTGGTAACTAATCCCAGCATTGAAGTATTGAAAAATCTCAAATAGCCTTGATCATGAGACATATAATTGTCACTATAAATAAGAACTAAAATTCCAACCGTAGTAATTAATATTAAGAAAATAGAAGTAAGTGGGTCAATCAAATACCCGAACTCTAAGGAAAAATCGTGTTTTCATTAAATTCCTAGCATGATATTAGACATGTGTAAAGCTTTTTGACACAGGATATAAATCTTAAAGATTCGAAGGTTTTAATGGACTTTATTACGTAGAAATTCGAAAGCATTATTGAATTGCTCTTTTTATCAATTTATAATGGACGCTAAGTAATTCTCTTATGTTAGGAAAGTGTGTACAAATGATCCCCAGTATATCTGATTTTGTGAATCTTGGGAATGTGGTCTTTAAAAATTCTATATTTTTTTGTTCAAGATTATATATATTTTTTTGTTTAATATCTTTGATACAATCAAATTAATTTTTTTTAAATAAAATTTATTATTTTAATATATATTTAAAAAAAAAATACTTAAAAAATTGTACTCTATCCTCTGAGAATCTCAAAGGCAGGGGAAGTATCTTCTTTTAAAACTTGTTGTATTAGTGATTGCGATCATTTTCCAACCATGTTTCAATTACGCTCTTTACTCTAATTGGTGTCTCTCAAAACAATATGAATTTGTTATATTGATACTAACATTTTGATCACGTAGTCAAACAACCCTTAACAAAGATGATATTTTCTCAAGAAAAATGACAATCAGGTTTGAAAAGTGTGATAAAATTTAAACTTGTCTCAAGGTACCAACACTATTGAAATTGAATCAAATGACGCCATAAAATTAGTTATATCTTGATAAGTCAAATTTGATCTTTCTTCCAACAAAGAAAATGTGTTGCATCATGCAAAACACAAGTTTATTTCATCAATCCATGAGTGCTAGCTTTATAACATTTACTTATATAATGTTTCAAATAACCCTTAATGGATCCCATATATAGACTGATTTGTGTCCAATTACAAAATTGACCCAAACATATAATAATAATAATCCAAAAACTAAAAAGAATAAAAATCCAAAATTAATATCCTAGATATGCTAGCAACAAATTTGTCATCCCTAAGAAGTCTAAAATACACTAGAAAATTGATATGATCCTCGCATCTTAATTAACCTAAGCCCACTTTGGACTTCATTTGGCCCAAACCCACACTCATTACAATGAACCAAATAAGACCCAACTTGCACTTCAAATAAGTTTTCTTGCCCAAAAGGAATTGAACAACAAAACTCGTAGAGCCTGTGTGATGCGGACCAACCCAGAAATTCCAGCAAGAGCCCATTACATGTTCAAAATAGTCCAATAACACGGTCTAATACAAAAGCATTGAAAAAGGCATTGAATGCATTGGTTTTGAAGGTTTCAACCAAGTCAGAATTGCAAGGACCATTGGAGTATCAAGAGGAGACCCTAGTACATCTTATCCATGTGCAGGAGGGGTCCAATACAACCTTATTTAGGCCATAAAGTGAGGACAACAAAGGCGCCAAAAGAATCCCACTACAACTTGGAAGTAACATTGGTTGCTACCTTTTCTTTCTGTTTCTAGGATTAAGGGGCTGGATGGAAGGCTATAAATAAGCCTTGAATGACCATAATACCTTTTCCTTTTGGTTTTGAAGGTTTCAACCAAGTCAGAATTGCAAGGACCATTGGAGTACCAAGAGGAGACCTTAGTACATCTTATCCATGTGCAGGAGGGGTCCAATACAACCTTATTTGAGCCATAAAGTGAGGACAACAAAGGAGCCAAAAGAATTCCACTACAACTTGGAAATAACATTGATGGCTACCTTTTCCTTTTGTTTCTAGGATTAAGGGGCTGGATGGAAGGCTATAAATAAGCCTGGAATAAACTCTATAATACTTCTACTCTTCTCATGGTAGTTAATGGATTTAATATTATGAATTTTATTTAATTTTGTTAGCTACAACCCAAGGCTTGTTTGGGCTTTTCCAGTTTAGGGTTTTGGGTCAGTTTTGAGTGGATCTCATTTAAGTCCACATAAGGGGTCCATTAGGGTTACTTTTTAAGAACTATTTAAACTCATGTTAGTTAAATTTCAGGAGCCATTGATGAATATTATTTCTGATTTTTTCAGTTTTATGTGTGAGAGTGATTCTGACTTTTTTTGGTTCTTGAACTAACTGAATCTGACTTATCGAAGATTAGCTAGCTTCGTGGTGTCATTCTACTCATTTCAATAGTGCTAGTTCCTTGGGGATAGATTTCCATTGTGTCACACTCCATCAGACCTATTTCGGCTTTCCGGGATCAGATCTCATTCTTGGTTGTGGGGGTTGCGTGACCACATGATCACGAGTTTAACATAACTGTTATGACCTATATCGGATGCCCTTCCTGAACTTCAATTGATCTGAAACTTCACTACCACATAAAAGCATAACTCTAGAAGCTTTTGGTAACGTTTTAACGACACCCAACAATTAGTTATGAAGATATGCTCAATAGAGTATAATTGGACAAATAAAACTTTACGTTAAAGTCCAAAATTTGAACATGTCTGAATCGTATCATATAAGATCTTGAGTACTTTTTTCTTAACTACAAATTAAATTATCAGTTTTAGTAAACAATTGTTAATCATAATAGTGGTCGAACTGTTATTGGAAAGCGTGATTATGTTATTAATACATTTTCATATAACTACAAATTAGATTAATAGTTTTAGTAAACAAGTGTTAATCGTAATAGTGGTTGAACTGCCATTAGAAAGTGGTATTTTGTTAGTTGAACCTTGATAAGTTATTTTTTGTCCTTTAAAGAACTAAAGAAAAGAGAATTACTTCACAAGCACATAAAGTTACAGACATAATCGAAATTTCATTAAGCAAAAAAACATAATTTGAAACTTTGGTTACATATGTGTTTTTAACCTAAGTTAAACTGTAGAATACCAAAGATATAGACTTGTATAAAGCCCACTTACAATCATACCCAAATCCCTAAGTATGAAAGCCTAATTGATGTTTATTAACCCTAAAACACAAAATACAAATTTAAAATAAAAAGTTTTAGTTGCAGCCATATAAAAATAAGATAATGAAGATTTATATGGTCTTGAATGTTGATGACTTTTAGGTTTCCTTCCTAGACTAGGAAACTTCTTCTTTTGAATGCTAAAAATATTCTCTTCTTTAGGAATTAATCTGGACTTGGACTCCATGTCATATTAGGAAGAAAAAAAAGCCCATATAAAGGTTGTCATAGGATGTAACACATTAGCATTTTTCAGAACATAATGAAACCTGTTTTGGCCTTGGATTAGATGAATTATAGGTTGCCCTTTAAGCTTCATAGGTATCAATTATCCTCTTAGGTCTATCTTACTCCATGTGCCATAAACATATTTAAACTCATGTAACCCTAATTTCAGCAGCAAGGTAGTCAAAATCGAGATACAAATCGGAAAGGGCTTCGAAAAATCGGATCGTAAAAATCGTAAAATCACAGCTAAAATCGTGTGAGAAGAAAAATCGTAAAATCATATGTAAAATATTTCTGAATACAAAATAGCATAATTATGGACATAAAAGTATAAAACTTAAATTAGTTTAGGTTCATACAGGATGTAAAATAACTTCAAAACACATTACAAAACAATTTCATTTGGTAAAAACAAATATATGTAAAATAAATATTTTAATGATATTTTTAATACATTTCCCGATGTCCGTTATTTTCCTCTTTATTTTTAATACATTTCTCAAAAGTATTATTATTGAAAGGATTATCAGTACTAAATTACTAATACTGGTATCAACAGTCAACATCAATATTACTAGTACTAGCTCCAACTCCAACAAATTATTTTGACATCAGGATATGAAAATGATGTAAAACATTAAATTTTTTTAATTTAAAGTATGAAAATAATAAGGAAGTAAAGCAGTGTAAGATTTGATTTTAAAATAATAAAAAACCAGGATCGGGTCCGATCCTGACCGGGTTTCACCGAGTTTGACCGGTTTCGATTTTTCTTTCCGGTCCAACCAGGTTTGCTGAGCCAACTCACAAGCTCGTACGAGTTTGCGAATTGGCTCGCGAGTTTAACTACCTTGTTTGGCAGCCATTGATTAATTTGAATTCTGAATTTTTCAGTTTATGTGTGAGCGTGATTCTTGCATTCTTCAGTTCTTGAACGAACTGAATCCGACTTATCGAAGATTAACTGGCTTCGTGGCGTGATTCTACTCATTCCAATAGTGCTGGTGCCTTGGGGCAGGTTTCCATTGTGTCACACTCCTATCAGATGTATTTCGGCTTTCCGGGAGCAGATTTTAGTCCTTGTTGTGGGTTGCGTGACCACGAGGTTCGCATCATTAGGCGATGGATGCCAACCTGTATTGAGATTGCCAAAGAGGGTAGGTGAACGCTAGGTAGAATGGTTAGCATAAGATGGAGATGATTTAGACTGACATCTAAACCAACCCCCAAACAACCCACCTCATTTCATGGGGAGTATAAATACAAGGAGGACAGAGAAGATGATTCATCCTCTTCCCAAAACAGCAGCTGCATGTCGTTCTTCCCTTCCTCTTTCACAACAGAAACCTAAACCAAACCAGTAGAGAGTGCTTTGTGAACGTGTGAGGGAAAGATGAGACCTTGAGAGAAGATTGGACAGTTGCCTAGAGGAATGGAAAAAGAGGGATGGAAAATGTGAGAGGAAGGGGGAGAACCAGCAGGAGAAGAGAAAGAATAGTGTCAAACCTTCCTCAAACTTAGTTAGATTCGAAAGGTATGGGTCATGAAACTCCCTTCCTCTTCTCCTTAAGACCTACGCTAGCTGTAAAGGAAACTGAAATTAACTAGGAGAACGAGGAAACGGAAATGAAATAAAGCCAATTTTAGAACATCTAACAAAGAAAAATGAATACACTGGAAATAACAAATCATGGTAGAGGGCTGACTTTAACTATGGGGTTGGCCACCATCCATGTGTGTTTTCTGTTGGGATTTGTTGAAGGATTATGTGCTGAAATTGATGGTTTCAATGTGTGTGTTCTGCTGGAACTTAGTGACAGTGTATATATGTTCGGGTTGTTACAGCATGTGTGGTGTGTGTTCATGCCAAAATGTGTGTTGTGCAGCGAAACTCTGATTCGCTGTCGAAACTGTGTCAGCTCAGCTACCGAAACTGAGTTGTGTGCAGCGAATTTGGGATTCGCCGCTGAAACTGAGTCTTCTGCAGCGAATTGGCATTCGCTGTCGAGTTGTGTGTTGCGCAGCCAAACTGTGATTCGTTGCCAAAACTGGGTTGTCAGCAGTGAATTTATGATTCGTTGCCGAAACTGAGTCTTCTGCGGTGAATTGGCATTCACTGCCAAGTTGTGTGATGTGCAGCGAAACTGTGATTCGCTGCCAAAACTGTGTCATCTGCAGCGCATTAACAATTCGCTGCCGAGTGGCATGTTCTGCAGTGAACTTACGATTCGCTGCCGAAGTTGAGTTGGCTGCAACAAAATTGTAACACTTGGATGTGAACATATGAACTCTTGAAATAATTGTGGTGACGAATGTGATTCAAATATAAATGTACTGATTTATGACCTTTGATGTCGTAGGTGGTGCAATCGGGATTGGACCATCGTGAAGAGAAGAACAACCCACAGATGGAGCAGGTAGGTGACTTGCACCTTCCTTTTAGATTGTCGAACGCTTAAATGTTTGACAAATGAATTATTAGCTTTGGCTAATGGTATCCGAATGGATGGTTGGGACAAATGAATGATTAGGTTTCGCTAAGGCATCCAAAAAAGATGACCCGGGTGAAGATTATGGTCGATTGCAAAAATTGGTGCATTTATATGCGTTACAAGCTATTTATACCAGACCATTTAGTTAATATAAATGTTTTGATGCTGCAGGGACGTCACATCCACGAGATGTCTAGGGAACCCAATACACGGGACACCTACTTTTACAAGGGAATCATGTAGATGCATTCTAAATCACAATGTATTCATATGAATCAATGTACTGAACGTATAACTTTTATTAGATCTTTTTGTTTAAATTCGTTATGGCTATTAGTAGGATAGGAATGCAAACTCGTGTCTATTGTATGTATATTTTACTATGAACTTCTAATCATGCAACCATAATATACGTGTTTATGTAAGATTCACTTAAATGAAATGTTGATTGTATTGATTGTATTTTGATGATGTTAGGGATCAGGATCGCTGATTATCGGCACCATGTGTGTTAGGATATATATATAACAAAAAAAAAACGGGTTGTTACAATGTGTTTCATTCGAGAATGCATAACAGGATTGAGACTGAGCTGAGTTGCTCCAACATTATCACAGAGCAGGAGTGGTGGTTCACGCAACTTGATAAGCAATTCAGTCATCAAGATCACCATCCCAATCAGCATCCGAGAAGCCCCTAAGTACTATATATGTTTGGCGACGCAGTAAGAGACCAAAATGAATTGTTTTTTTGACATACCATAAGAGCCTTTTAACATGTTGCCAATGCATGACTGTGGTCTGTGCATGAATTGAGCAAGAAAATTGACTACAAAACAAAGATCTGGGCAGTGAGGGAGAGATATAGAAGAGAGCCAATGGTGCGTATGTATTCCATAGCATCACAGCCAACTAAACCATCATCCAGCAGCAGCTTAGCAAACGCAGACATGGGTGTGTTTGAACTTCCTTAGCACCATCCATCTTCAACCTGGTAACATATCTATTTTTAGAGAGAAATAAACCTTGCTTAGCTGGGATAACTTCCACCCCGAGAAGTTTGTGTAGATCACTTTAACACTTTTAGTGGGGGAATTTGCCTAAAGATTGGACAACATTTTGCAGAAATTGGGTGTTGTTGCAAGTGAGAATAAGGTCATCAATCCCATTTCGATTGAAGATGAACAGGGAGCTATCAGATTTGGAATTAAAGAACCCAAGTGGAAGAAGACCAGAGCACGAGGCATTGAATCAGGCCCTAGGCACCTGCTTGAGACCATAAATTGATTTCTAAAGAGAACAAACATGATGAGATAAGAGGAGTAGATGAAGCCTATGGGTTGCTGCATAAACACTTGCTCAGTTAACTGGCCATGAAGGAATGCATTATTAACATCAATTTGCTTAAGTGGCCAGTTGTTGGACAAGGCGAGTGACAAAATAAGGAGAATGGTAGTCGGTGTTGATTGCAGCCCTTAGCGACTAGATGCGCCTTAAACTGATGCATTATACTATTAGGATGACGCTTGATCTGAAATACCCATTTATAACAAATAAGATTGGAGGCAGAGGACTTAGGAACTATCTTGCATGTGCCATGGGAAATTAAAGCAGTAAACACATATGTGGTGGAGGAGACAGACTGACAGAGGCCGTGAATGGAGGCAGGGCAGGTGTGATAGGGAGTTTTGTTAAGGGAGCAATGGTTACTGGAGGAGCTGGAGAAGGAGGGGAGGCAACTAGGCATAGTGGAAGAGCAATAATTGGAGCAGCAGGAGTAGGCTGGGTGAATGGAAAATTATTTTCATCAAATGTAACATGACGGGAGTGATAGAGTTTACCCATGTGGAGGTCAAGACATTTGAAAGCATGTTGAGTGAGAGAATAACCTAAAAAGACACATGTTTTGGACTTAGATTGAAATTTATTTCTGCGATAAGGGACCGGTCAGTGGTAGCAGTGACAACAAAAGTGCGTAACTTATGATAGTCAGGAATTCTTTCAAATAATGCTTCAAAAGGACTTTGATTCGAGAGTAAGAGGGATGGAAGATGATTACTAAGATAGACTGTTGTGGATAAGGCATATGACCAATAAGTGGAAGAAACAGAAGCATGATGTAAGAGAGTCATTCCCATTTTGACAATGTCAATGACAACACTCGACAATTCCGTTTTGCTGAGGGGTATATGGTGCGATGAATTCACCACCGTT